>JAAIXJ010000089.1:622551-661895 GCA_013403705.1 Heliconius hermathena
ATATATATATATAATTTATATATATGTGCCTACAAATATCTTGTAATATACTACTACTAAACTACTACATAATGATAACGATATCAATATGATAACACTTTGGAAGTCGCTGAATTATTTTGAGACGTGTCCTTTAATATTATTAACATTATTAATTTGAGTATTCATATCACTTACATATGGCTTCAGCTATATTGCCTGCTACATATTGTGTACCATATCTTACAGATAACGCGCCCATTGCTCGTCTACCGATATTTATCTAAAATGAAATATTGAAGAACAAGATTTATCTAAAATGAAATATTGAAGAATATGATTTTTTAAATATTAAAAATACAATTTAACATTTAACCTTGCAGATTACTCACAGCATCATGGTAATTAGCGTAAGGAGCTGTTGAATTTCCAAACGGTATAAGTAAAAGTTGCCCAAAAGAGTGAATTGAAATATATAAGTCTATCTTATTACCAATCGATCTAATATATCTTGATAAAGACCTACTTTCTGGTTCAGAAAAAGGTCCTGGACCAGCATAATTATCTGATGCTGGATTAAGGTTCGATCCAGCAACTGGAAAATATACAAACAAATTATAAATTGGTATGCTGTGGAATTAACTTAAGAAAAAATATAATATAAAATTTCAACATTTCACACTTACCCAGCCAGTTGTTATTCCAGTTTCTGTTTAAATCGACACCAAAATTATTGCCAAAAGGACGTCTGTTTTTACGCCACAAGCGGAACTAAAATTATAAATTTTAATTAAGTATCGGCACTACTACTAATAAAAAAGCAAACTATATTTTTTAAGAAAATATCATCTCTTAATACCTGCTCGTGAGACCACACATAACCATCGGGATTGAAAATGGGGAAGATGTACCAGTCAAAGTCTCGGGCAGCTGCTCGAATGTCAGAATTTTGACTGTTTAAAAGTTCATTAATAAGATAACACGCTGATGCTGGAGAAATCCATTCTCTTGAATGAATACCGGCTTCAATAAATATAGCTCTTTTACCAGAGCCATGTGATATCCGAATACCTCTGATATCTCGTTTTTCATAAGATTCGCCACCCTTTACAATACTGGCAACGTTTCGATGAGCTGCGACTAAATTATCAAGCCAGCTGTTAATTTGGTCTAAGGTGTAATAAACATTCCATTGCATATTTGTGACAGCATTTCTCGAGTCCCTATGTACTGCTTCTTTGTCAATGGCACTGAAAAATAAATATTGTATCTACTTGCTACTTAACTCAAATAAGCTAAACAACAAAAAAAACCAGATAGAATTATTTATAAAAAATACTTACTCTTGAATATTGTTCATTTTGATTTCATATTTAATTTTATTTTCTTTTAAAATACTTTCCAAACTATCTTTATTTTGAGGACTAGAAACAATTAAGGCATATTTCACTAAGGGTCCCGGCTCGTTCCAAAAATCGAATCTGGTGTCACTGTCTTGTATATTTTGAAGAAATTTCATTTGTTGTTCATTTTCAGGTAATGTTTTGTATAATGTATAATTTTCATAACGAAATTTTTCACTTAAGCCGACGGATAAAAAGAAAACTAAGAAAATAAATGTAAATTTCAATATCATCTTGGTAACAGGAGGTACCTACATGAAACACTGATCAAGTTTATCCTCATAAAGTAAATACAGTGCTATCAGATAGCAAAACATTATTAGTAAAGCTGATAGATAATATGTGACATGAAAAATTGATTTACAATTGATATTTTAACTATAATTATTTCAGTTTTGCTTTCATTTTTAAAACAATATGTTTGCGAATTCAGAGGTGCCTTATTGAGCTTAGCTCCATTTAAATAAAAATATTTTTAAATATTTATCACGTAGTGTAAAAAATGAGTTTTACCAATTAGGACTTTATATATAATTTATTTATAATATATATGTACCAAAGGCGGATCTACAATTAATATATTTTACTGAGCCATCTGTCCATTTCCTTTAAAAAATTTAGGTGAATTTCCTTTGTGACATTCAAAAATATTATGTCATAAACTAAATAAATTTTATTGTAATATTTATGATCTTTAAAATCTTTATATAAAAATATATCTTTTTGGTTTGAAATTTAAGTTGCAATATGTTTTATTATTTCAATGTTAGTATAAGTATATCGATGTAATTAATTTAACTACTGAAAGCATTATTTAATCAATGTTATCGCGAGTAAAATACGCAAATTGCAGATATCGGTAATCTTAGCTTAAGCTTTGTATTAAATTAAAAAATGAGTTCTGGATATTGAAGTTGGAGAATAATGCAATATAGTTTTGTGTTTTTTTTTACTATAAATAAAAAAAGTGCGAGTTGGTTCCGTACCAATTTCATGATTAGGTATAGGATCAACGGGAAGTACAACTTACAAAAGTTTACAAACTTAAATTTGTTGGCACTCACTTTTCACTTTTCTGTTTTTTTCCTTGTCAGTTTGTGCCCAATTTCATAATTGTAGATCCACGCAAAGTACCCTATAGGTTTTGATTACAGTATCACATGTCATATAAAACTTAGCAAAGTCGATACATACGCGCTCGTATCTTTTGATTGCGTTGACAAAGAAAAAATCAAGTTTCTAGCCTGATGTTTTCTCTGTGCTTTAAGAGACCCTAGTCCTTAAGACTTAAAAATGAATAGCCCCCAAATTATAGAGTATGGAAATAATAAACTGACTATGTTAATTGTTTTGTACATTGATAACATTTTTTTAATACTTATTTTCGCAGATATTCCGTATTGCGGGGTAGACTGAGAGAACTTGTACTAAGAGAAATTTAACGTCTTTTTCATAGAATTTAACCTCTTTCCTGACTGGAAAGTAAAAAATAAAAATATAGATAGACTCCTGTATGAAAACCATAACCAACTCATAATTGTCATGTGTCACTCACATAATAAAAAAATACCGGATGTGCCATAATAAATCAAATCAACTTCACGCTGTATCCCGCACACAGCGTAGGCAGAGGGAGCCTAGTTTAAGACACTCCGTTCTCTACTTTTTGCCGAATCCTGGAGGCATTGCGTGTTAAGTGGCAGAACTCAACGCCGCGCTTTGCCTCGACACCAGAACGAAGAAATGGAAATATAAATTTAAGTAAATATTTCATCTCCCCGCGTGGGGATCGAACCCACAACCAGTCGCTTTTACAGTCACACTTTGTGCCGCTGCGCCACGACTGGCCTTGATCGTCTAGTGGTTAGGACCCTACGTTGTGCCATACTAGCGTTCTTTATATATAAACTATGAAGGAAAACGAGTCATAAATGAAGCTAATAATTTGTATATATTTATTTCGTTTATTTTAATTTTACAGTACATTAATATTTTTCGCTTCTCTCAAAACAGCTATTATAGAATCGAAGGTTTCTTCACAAGTCGGTAAAACTTGATTAACAGGTAACATATAGCCCCAAGCGCCGTTATCTCTTAGCTGATATGTCGCTACTACTGGAGGGTTATATCGATGCTTGGCCCAATCAGCTACAGAGCCTGTAGCACCATCTGAAAATATTGATTTTATTTATTCTTGATCTTATATAATAATGTGACAATATGTGTAAGGACTTAAATTTCATGTCCATATTTAGTAAACGTAAGTTTCGTCATAAAATTAAGAACACATAATATTTTTTTTAGTTTCACGTTTTTTGCGCCATGACTGGCCTCTGGTGCAGAGTGCGTCTGTAAACACAATCATGCACGCAACGCAACACGTAATGTCTCCAGATTCGACTCGAGAAGTGTCTTGAAAGAAGATGTGAAAGGAATGCCTTAACACTAGGTTCCTAGGTTTCCTCTGGCCATCCTGCTACTGCTATGTGCCGGATATAGCGTGAAGCAAGAAAAAAAGGTTTAAGTCCTATTAGAGTAGCAGAAAGTAAGGAAAGTCAAACGATCTTTGCATACTTTCACATCGTCCACTGCTGCTCGCCCATGCTCTTCGGGTATAGTCTCACAACCTGCCCATATTTTATTTTAACTAAAGCACCCCTCTGCCTTTAAGGTCATTAGGACACATATTTCCGTAAAAGATAAAAGACAGGTTCTTGGAATACAAATTAAGAAGTCTAGTAGTAAAGAAACGGGTAAAATACCAATTGCACAAAATTACACACGTCAATAAATAAAGACTTATAGGTAATTGTGCAAAAATCGACGTGGCGTAGTTGATAGCGTCGGATAGTAAGCGCGACCTTTGTCGATTTGACTCTCCCCTGACGAATGAATTATTTTATTTTCTCCTCTCTGGTGGCGTTGAATTCTTTTACTTAGCATTTAAAGTTTCAAAAATTGTGCGATGAGTGGGGAAAGCAGTGTCTTAGCACTATTTTCTCTATGCGTACCCCGGTATGCGTGAAAAAGCATAATGCTACTACACTACTACTACAAATATAAGGCATTACCATGTACTTCCATTGACGTTCCAACTAAATATTGTGTATTGTACCGTACGGCTAAGGATCCCATGGCTCTTCTTCCTATTATGACCTTTAAAATAAAAATATATATAAAAAATTAAAAATAAAATTAGCTTCACGCTGTATCCCACACACAGCAGGGTAGGCAGAGGGAACCTAGTGCTAAGACACTCCGTTCCCCACTTTCTGCCGAAGTCTGGAGGCATTGCGTGTTGAGTGGCAGAACTCAACGCCGCGCTTAACCTCTACACCAGAGCGAAGAAATGGAAATATAAATTTAAGTAAATATTTCATCTCCTCGAGTGGGGATCGAACCCACAACCAGTCGGTTTTACAGTCACATCTCGTGCCGCTGCGCCACGACCGGCCTCAAAATATATATAATGTTATAAAAACTACATCGCTCGCCGATTGAGTTTTACAATATTGTATACAAAATATTTTTTCTAGTTAATCTAATTTATTAATTCTAATTTAAGAGTTATACTCGTAGATAGGTCCCGGTCACCAACACATTGTAAATTCATATAAAATTTATATAAAACGTTTACCTAAACTATAGTATGTATTATTCTAATATTCAAGCTATAGTACTGTACATTTTCATCAAAATTTGTTCAGAATAATTTAAAGTAAATCATGTTATAATTATTTTAATAGTCAAGCATATCAATGATTTTAAACATACCGTTTCATTGTAATTATACATATGAGAAAGAGTGTGAGCGAATGGTATTATGAATCTTTGTCCAAAACTTCGGAATGATAAAAAGACAGATAATCCAGCATCAATGTTTTCTACGTATCTAGATATTGATCTAGTTTCTACCTCTGAAAATGGGCCTAAACCAATGTAGTTACTATCAGGAGCGTTAAAACTACCCCCTCTCACTGCAACAAAAAAACGAGTATAAATATACATATATATAAAAAAAATAGTAATAAACATTATATATATTATTTAACATTATCATTTTATATTTTTTTATTTAGCAGTCTATTTATTATAAAAAAAATAAGTCCCACAAACTTGTAAAATATTTTATACAATTATTTTATGTCAACGTTACCTCCCCATTGTGAGTTCCAGTTCTTTGTTAGATCAACACCAACAGTAGAACCAGATATAGGTCTTCTATTTTTAAGCCAAAGTCTATTCTGTAAAAAAATTAAATAAAGTTAAAAATAATCATTTATTTCCACAAATTTGGATTTGTGGAAAAAATATAATTTGGATTCCTATACTTACAGAATTTTGTGTAAATTCGTGGCCATCTGGGTTAAGGATAGGGAATATATGCCATTCGAATTCCTCTGTAGCTTGTCTTATTACAGGATTGTCACCTTTAACTAGCTGATCTACAATATACGTCACTACAGTTGGAGATAACCAATCTGCAGCTACTTGTCCACCTTCAATGAATATAGCTCTCTTACTAGTTCCTCGAGAAATTTTCACTCCAGTTATGTTCCTCCCTAAAATATCAACAAACAGATTTGTACGGCTAAGTCACAATGCACTCTTATTCGTGCTACTACATATTTGACTGCCGTTAAACGTTAATTAAATAATACAAGTCTTTTAAGCATTATTAAAAGAATAGTAATAATTTATAACTATATTGAGTTGCTTTAGTCCTTTTAACAACATATATTGCCTTAAATATTTATATTGGCTTAATACACAAATTTCCATAGAAATTCATGATGTCATCTTTAATATCTAGTCTTTATATTCTAAGCATAACATTTTTTATGTTCTTTGAATAGAATAATATAGATTATACAAATATAGAGCGATTATAGCATCAACATAGCTAAATATGCTGATACCTTCATAAGACTTCCCGCCATGGATAATAGTAACAATGTCTCTGTGGGAATTTGCTAAGCGATGAAACCACGCGTATATGTCATCCATTGTTTGGTAATTGGACCAGAATAACTGATTCCTTGTGTCGCGTTTCTTTCTATTAATTATAAGTTCATCTTCAAATGCTCTGGAAAAATACATATTTTTTTATTTTCCAGTTAGAATAGGTTCTAGACTAAATTTAGAACATCTTCATACATTAATGCTTTTCGTACGTGACGTATAAAAGTCAAGGATAATCTAGTGTAACATCATCTATTCACCCTCTCTTGTTTAAGCAAAGATATTATGTAAAAAATAACACTATTTTTGATACTAGATGCAATCAATGTACATAAACATATCTCATCACATTCGCAAATCCCAGCCCATTGATAAAAGCCCAACATAGATAATCTGTCTTTGTCATACGTAAACATATACAGCAGGGTAGGCAGAAGGAATATGGGAACCTAGTGTAGCAGTGACACTCCCTGCTTTTGTGGCATAACACAACGCCGCGTTTTGCCTTGTTACCAGAACAAGGAAATGAAAATATTTCAGTCTACCGAGTAGAAATCCAACCCACAACGCCCTCCTTGCTTGCACGCACATTTTTGCTTTTGCGCCACGATGATTTTTATATACATGCTAATTTATTAATCACAGAACTTAATAATATCATTAATTCTCACTAACTCATATCAATAATTACTCACTCTTGTATATTTTCCAACATAACTTCATAGTTAATATTTTTCTTTTTTAGATCATCTTCGAACGTAACTCTCTTTTTCGGAGAAACAACAATGCTCACATAATCACCAACATTTACAGCCGATTTCCATATATGTAGATCATTACTTTCTTCAATCTTATTCAAAAATTTTAGATCACTTCCATTTTGTGCATGTATCCTATACAGTGCATAGTTATCATATCTAACTTTCTCTGCACTTATAAAACTTAAAAGAAGTAAGAATACCAATTTTAGTAACATTTTCGTTATTTTTTACAAAATGCACTGAATAATCTGTTTCTATAAAAAATATCTGATACACTATCGTAGTTTCTATTCTTTATCATCTTCTTAGGATATAAGGTTGATTTTAATACAAATATTTAATTAAAATCGTGTGCCTTACATTGATAATTTAAATGTTATCAGGATTAAAAAGATATCAATTGAATGTTGTACAATTATCTATAAATTCATTGTACAACATTCATTCGATATCTTTTTAATGTTGACACTAAAATATTTTCTGTTTAATATATTATCCTAAAAATCGTCGAGGTCGTTGTGGAGGGAAACGTCTGGCTGTAAACGTGACGCTTGTTGTTTCAATCCCCATTCGGAGGAATGACTATATAAAGACTATATTTAATTTATTTTCTTCTTTTCCGTTTTGCCAGTCAATGTGCAATATCTCAAAAACATGGAAGATAGTGAGAAAAGCAGCATCTTATTACTAAATCCCCTCTACCTATCCCGCTTTGCAGGTACTTTCTTACATACTTCTATCGACTCCACAACCACCACACCAAAGATACTTTACTAAGCCTCAATCGAATATTACATATTGTATATTGAATTTGTAATTATATACAGTCAATATATTAGATTTTGAATTGCCTAAGGGAGCTAGTACAGCAACACGCAGTATCGAGTATCGTTTAGTATACGCCGGGCAATAATGCTTACTAATGGCCCACTGATTTCGAATTTCCATTTAGGTCTAATTCGAAATTATTGACCATTCTAGCGCGATAATATCACATAATAATGTATTAAGTTAATTATTCTGAAATTATCTATATCTTCATATAAAATGTAACATATTATGTTTATATTTAAAACTACTTGTTGCGCTGTGGTTGCGAAGTTCAAGGTTTAAGTATACCCTTTTTCTGCTCTTGTCACTCTTTTTTATTTTATTGTAATGTTGAGGCCAGTCGTGGCGCAGAGGCACAAAATGTGACTGTAAAACCGTCTGGTTGTGGTGTCAATCCCCACTCGAGGAGATGAAATATTTACTTAAATTTATATTTCCATTTCTTCGCTCTGGTGTCGAGGACACGCGCGGCGTTTAGTTCTGCCACTCAACACGCAATGTCTCCAGAATTCCGCAGAAAGTGGAGAATGGAGTGTCATAACATTACTTTCCTTCTGCCTACCCTGCAGTGTGCGGGATACAGCGTGAAGCTGATTTATTTATATAATTATACTGTAATAGTCGATGTCAAGCTAATGCTACAACATTCTACTACAATATCAAATTACTAAGCCTGTTTGTTTTACTTGGCACCGACTTCAAAATTATAAAATCATTCTTAAATTATTTTTAACCTTCCTGTACCCGCGCTAAATAGTGTAACACCTGTACCCGCGCACGGTGTAACGGACCGAAACTTTAAAATCCGTAACTTTGATTTTTTTGAGAAAACTTATTGGAAACTTATATTGTATTTAAAGTTAGGGATATGTTTAATAAATTAAACTATTTTTTTACAATTATTTGCATTTATTATTGTTGCACAGTCTTCAGAAACAGCTATTGAAAAACATTAGTTATTCTTACAAACTAAGATAAAATGAACCNTATACGTTTTCTAAATAAGTATCATTCTTTAATTATTTTTGTTTAATAAAATCAAAGTACGTTTTATTTTATGTTAAATTTTTTATGTTAAATTGTTATTTTATGTTAAATACATTTATTTTGCATATTTTAGTGTATTGTTTGAAGTCAGTTTTTTTTGTTAAAAAATAATAATAAAAATAAAAACACTTTTAAGGTCCTTTTTTTAAGGTGTCGAACGTGTAAGCCAGTCGTGGCGCAGGAGCACAACACACTTGAAAAGAAAAGCAACAAAGAGAAATCTCTCTTCTGACGAAAAGTAAGCCGCTAAGTGCTTGACCTATGACTATGACTTCAAAATTATAAAATCTTTCTTTAATTATTTTTGCTTAACAAAATCAAAATACGTTTTACTTTATGTTAGCTAAATTCATTTTTCACTGTTTAGTGTGTTGTATGAAGTCGGTTTTTTTTTATTAAAAATTATATGAATTGAATTGAATTATTAATTATTACTGAATTATCAATATTTTGTATTATACAAACAAGGAGGTAATTGAAAATTTCATTTTTTTTTTATAAATTAAGATTTATTTTCCCTCATTAAATCAAAGGCCATCGTGGAGCAGAGGCACAAGGGTCTAACGTGACGGTTGTGGGCTCGATGTCCACTCGGGCGAATGAATTAAATATCAAGTATTTATTAATATATTAATTTCTTCTATTACTAGGTTCTCTCTGCCGTCCTTCTATTTGCGGGATACAGCGTGAAGCTGACTTATTATTACTTTTTTTTGTTACTTAACTTATACAAATTAATGTAACAATATGAATGCTTCGACCGATCGTGCTTCTACATCGTTTGTTCCGCGCTCTCGCTTGCACACTTGGCTCAGGCAGAACGTGACAATGAGTCATGTTTTTTCGTGCGTGCAGCCGGCGTTCATCGACTTATAAGACGTTATCACGTCTATAATTGCTACATATTTTATACATATGCGCTTCATAAATAATATGTATGTTAATTTATTACCTATTTAGGTTTTATATCCATTTTTAGTTTTTCAAAACTATATAGTTACCAAAACAACGACCAAAACTCGACCAGCCACTCTGAATAATTGAGTTCGTTCTTTGTACAATGTTTGTATTTGTTCTGAAATACCACGAGCCTTTGTCGTTTTTAATAAAATTTCATGGATACTAAATAATATGATCCAGTCCTTTTTATATAAAAATGTCATTGAAACGTCGGAGTGCCTAAAGGCACGACGTTTTTGAGTTCGACTTTTGATAATGTTTTTATTAAAATAAAAGTAGGTTTTCGTTTTGTGCAAGACAAAGAAGTAAGAATAGTGTTGAAACACTCCGTCCTATATTTTTCGCTCAATTTTGGAGATATTGCGTGTTTGGTGGCAGAACTGATAGAAACTTATTACTAGAGCAAAGGAATAAAAATTTAATTGTCCTAAATAGAAAATGAATTCACAACCGTCGCGTTTAAAGAACACTATGTCGCTGTTCCACGATAGTTTCAGGTAAATATTATATTTGTTTTAACACAGTAAATATAAAGTCTTAACGAAAATTATTATTATATTATTTAATAGTATGGAATGACTAAAACTAATTGATGGGTAATATGATATAGTAATCAGATATTTTATACATTTGATATAATTATGTACAATTTAAAATCAATTTTTTTATACTTTTAAAAGTATAAATAAATATATTACAGAACCACTAATACCTATACTACTGTCTTGAATCCATGATTCTCAACTAAATCATAAAAACAGATATCTGTTTTAAACTAAAAATTGCGTAAATAGGAACGGAGTGTCTTAGCACTTGGTTCCCTCTGCCTACCCTGCTGTGAGCGGGATACAGCGTGAAACTAAACTTAAAAGTAAATTTGCTTCTGAAAAACGAATTTTCAAAATAAAATACTGGACTTATAGTGCCCTGGATATTTAACAACGTCTTCTAAAGATGGATGGCCTGAGTGCAATTAGCAATGGATCGGTGGTGAACTGTCTGCACTTAGTTTTTAACTGCCAGCGTTTTGACAACGCGTTAGTAATTATTTCGAGAACAAAATTTAATTCCAAATTTAAGGTCAAACATGGCGCAGGGGCATAAAGTGTGACAGTAAAATCGACTGTTGTTGGTTCGATCCCCACTCGAAGAAACGGAATATTTATTTAAATTTATATTTTTATTTCTTCGCTCTAAACGGAAC
Organism: Heliconius hermathena; assembly: GCA_013403705.1. NCBI lineage: Eukaryota > Metazoa > Arthropoda > Insecta > Lepidoptera > Nymphalidae > Heliconius > Heliconius hermathena. Next base: position 633,699 of record JAAIXJ010000089.1, read on the forward strand.
GCGGCGTCGAGTTCCGCCACTCAACACGTAATGCCTCCAGAATTCGACGTAACATGAGGAACATCAACGTGTCCTAACACTAGTTCTCTGTGCCTACCCTGCTGTATAAAATTAAATAATTAAATCAGCTTTACAGCGTACAGCTGATTTAAGTAATTTAAATTTATTTTTTTCTTTTCAAAATTTATTTTATTTTTATCTGCATCTCGCATACATAGAAGGGTAAGAAGAAGAAATATAAGAACCTAGTGTTAAGCCTGTGTTTCCATTAAGACATTGCGTGTTGAGTGGCGCAACTCAACGCCGCGCTTTGCCTCGACACCAGACCGACGAAGAAATGCAAATATATGAAAATATTAAATAATTCATTTAAACATCTACACGATATTAAGATTTTTTCTATACAATTCATTGTGTTACTTAATTGCGATTAATGTAAGCTGTAGCGGCGTTATCGTTTGTCTTAGCTCCCGATGCGGACAGTTACTTTTCACTGTTGGCTGTCCAACAGGCATGCGCACGGAGTTCTGCCTCGGTGGAGCTAATTAGGTTGATTGAAAGTGTTAAGGGAAGGTAAATCTGTGGTAAATGTATTGAAGCTATATTTCGTTTAGGGTTACGTGATAAAATGGCTTTGAAACACCCTTTTATACTGCGGTGGTGACTTAATGAATGTAGTGTATTTGAGGTCATCATGACACAGGAACACAAGGGTGCGACTCTAAACGTGACGGTTATGGGCTTGATTCCTACTAAGGGGTTTCCTCTCTCTGGAAAAGAGACAAAAACCGTGGCGTAGAGTACCTTTTAACACGCAATGCCTCAAGAATTCGGGGCAAATTGAAAATCGGAAATGTTTTAATGATGAACGAAGAAACATGTGCATTTGGTACGGAACGCTCGATGGGGAAGTCCGACTCGCACTTGCCCGTTTACGACGTGTAGAAGGTAGGCAGAAGGAATCGAGTGTTGTACTTTGTTCTCCACTTTTGTCTAATTTTCGGTACATCGCGTGTTGAGTGGCAGTACTCAACGCCGCGCTTTGTCTTGGTACCAGAGCGAGGAAATGGAACTACCTCAATCCGTCGAATACACAACTGTCGCTTTCAGTCAGCTGTAAAGCTGTACTGCTATGTAATGACGGCCCTAATTATTTTCATCTATAACATCTATGTAATAATTTCCACAGCCACAGATGACTAAATCGCCGCGTAAACCGCGATATTATTGTCCACCGCATATTACAAGGGCTAAAATTAAACTAATGGATTTGAAACACGAAACAAATTAAATGAAACGATTCAAGCCAGATTGAGTTGTCGTGCCAGTGCGGTTTCTAAAGCTTCTTGACCATAATATGCATTTTTATAGGATAATTAAAGTTAAGAAAATTTTATTATAATAATATTACAGATATATATTATGGCATGTAGTGGCGCGGGAATATAAACAGTAAAATGTGTAATATTTAAATTTCTTCGCTCTGGTGTCGAGGCAAAACCCGGCATTTAGTTCTGCCACTCAAAATGTAATGCATCCAGAATTCGGCGGAATAATGAGAAACGGAGTGTCCTAACATAAGGTTCCCTCTGCCTACCCTGCTATGTGCGGGATAATTTATATCTGTTAATATATTAAGAGAAAAAAATATCACAGGGTTATTAAAGCTTACCTACGATAAATAGTAATAAGTGAAAATAAACCGCTATGCATTCCGCCGAGTGGGATTCAAACCCATAAGAATCACGTTTACACGTATCCAGACGCTACCCCGTTGGAATCCAACGGCGACTTTTTGATATTTATATAAAATTTCATAACCTTGAAGTAAGAGTTTCGTTAATACTCTAATGGAACCTGGAATCTGGAACCTTAGGAACCCTGTCGGAATATTACCTAAGACCTTCACAAACAAATGTACTATAAATGACCACTACGGATTAAACGAGTCAACACTACCCCACTTAGAAATACGCTAGCTAGAGCACAAATTAAAAAACCTATTTACAAAAATCACTCTCCCTCCTCTCAAAACGGATACAATGCAGAAGAGTAGAGGTACTCAAAAAACGAATCTATTCAGATTATATTCTGAAGGAACGACCGAGCCATAATATTCAATATTTATAAGAGAACTGCGAAAGTATTACTTGAATTAATTAAATGGAAACCTCGCCATCCTTTGTTGACCTTCGCCGGTATAGAAAGGTTATTAAGAAATTTCGCAACGTCAGACCATTACTTTAAAGGAAATGGCTTATACTGAAGTGCTTTGGTAAACTGCTTTTTAAACGAGGAAGTTAGAAAAAAATTGTTAGAAAAATGCAATTTTATTATAAAGTGTACGGATAACAGTCGATTTTTTGTAATTTTAATATTAATATTGAAGCGGAATTAGGATTTTTAAACTATTTTACTAGATAAATGTGCCACTTTCTTACAGAAATTTCTGGCTTATATCTAAATGAATACTAATTCTATTAGGTTTTTGTTAACTATTTATTTTTCAATTTGCCTAAAAAGCGAATAAAGAGTGTCTTGACACTAGATATTCTGGGCAAAATTGTTGTGTATTTTGTGATCATGTTATATTTAAAAAGATGTTTTTTTATGTCTATCCTTCTGCCAAAATAGCATTTTTTATAAAGATTGCGTGAAGGTATTAAGCACAAATGAATGTAATTTGGCAATAAATGTAACACGCAACTTACAATACAAATATAGGAAAAAAATCGATAAATAAAATATTTCTTTAGGTATTTTTATATATGAATAATCATAAATTTTTGATAATTAAAAAATATATCAAACAATTGATACTAATTAAGCCACAAACTGCTCCAAAATTTATCTCTGTTAAGCCGATCCAAACATCCGAATGTCGATTTTAAAATCAGCTTCACGCTGTATCCCGCACACAGCAGGGTAGGCAGAGGCATCCTAGTGTTAAGACACTCCGTTCCCCACTTTCTGCCGAAATCTGGAGGCATTGCGTGTTGAGTGGCAGAACTCAACGCCGCGCTTAACCTCGACACCAGAGCGAAGAAATGGAAATATAAATTTAAGTAAATATTTCATCTCCTCGAGTGGGGATCGAACCCACAACCAGTCGATTTTACAGTCACACTTCGTGCCGCTACGCCACGACTGGCCTCTGACTGAATTGAGCCGCCAACAGGAAAAAGATTATTTTAATGCTGGGTTCCCTTTACTTAACCTGCTATATTCGGGATACAACGTGGAGCTACAAAAAATAATAAACAAACTGTAACTATGTATAAATCAAAGTATTTCTAATTCTATTTCATCGGCACCTTAGTCTAAGTCTGTAAGTAAATCACAATTTTTATAGCCAATTCGACTACAAACGTAGTTTACATCTAACGTGGCTGTCTATTCACAGCCATTGGAGAATTAAAGAATATTTAAAAAAAAATTAAATCAGCTTCACGCTGTATCCTGCACACAGAGGTAAACAGAGGGAACCTAGTATTAAGACACTCCGTTCCCCACTTTCTGCCGGATTCTGAAGGCATTGCGTATTGAGTGGCAGAACTCAACGCCGCGCTTGCCCTCGACACCAGAGCGAAGAAATGGAAATATAAATTTAAGTAAATATTTCATCTCCTCGAGTGGGGATCGAACCCACAACCAGTCGGTTTTACAGTCACACCTCGTCTGCGCCACGACTGGCCTCAAAGAATATTTTAAACTTTTAATACTAATTATACCACAAACTGCTCCAACATTTAGCTTTGTTAAACTGATCCAAAACATCCGAAAGTCGATTTCAGTAACAATAAAACTGTCTTCCTTTTATAAACAAAAGCGCGATTGTAAATTACGCACAGCATCCATCACCCGGGTCCGTCCGTGCCACAATAACGCGGTTGACTTCATCTTCGAATAATTCCCTTTGTTCTTTACGGATGGCTGATGCCTATTTTTTGTATGGTACAAGTAGTGCGTGTGTGTTATTATATGTGAATTTTTGTTTTTTAATTTAATTATAAAAAATGTCTTCACGTTATATCCCGCACACAGCAAAGTAGGCACAGGGAATCTAGTGTTAAGACACTCCGTTCCCCGCTTTTGGGGGGGATCGAACTCGCAACCAGTCGATTTAACAGTCACTCTTTTTGCCCCTGCGTCACGACAGTCCTCTTACTCTTTATTTTGAATTAAATATAAATAATGCTATTATGACATGTAGATGACTGACATATGTGAATTCCATTCCTATATATACATATACATTATTCACTATGGAATAAAAAATGCGACAAATTATTAAAAAAAAATTATATTCCAAATAAACGCAAATTTAACAATTTTACATCAAAAGAGAATTATATAGTCACAATTTAGCCAAATTAAATCGTAGATTTATTTCGCATAGCCAGTGTGAGTTCATAAGTTATAGATCTTATGCTGAATCCACTCTTCTCCAAATCGGTCGCTGGAATAACTCGTGTCATAAAATATACAATGTATCTGAGTCCTCAGGCGAGGATGGTTATCTCATTCAGACGAGTTAAAACGTCTGAGCTTTTTCATTATTGGAGTTACTGCTGGATATCACGTCTCTTTAACACCTGCTAGAACTACCGGCGATATCTTCTCTATCATCATAGCGGCTTCGAAAACCGTGTCATCATCCGCGTCCAGGTTCGCTTTCACGATTTTCTCTTAATAGCAAAGATTCCCACAATTGACAGCTGGGGACAACAAATTTTGTCTAGGCATCTGTAAACAAATAAAATATTCAAATATCATATCTGTGTGTTATATGACCCCCGGGACCAAAATGCAAGCAATATTGGCGAGCTAAATTACCAACATAATGAAAGCTATTAACAAGCCCTTTGAATATTAAGCATATTTACCCAAAAAATCCTATAGGACAACTTTAAGTAAACATAATGTTGAACTCTCTGTAATTATGACTTGATATTTACAAAATTATTGAAATAACTGCAGCATATTAAAAAAATTGACGAGTGCAGTTTTAGCATACACAGGACTGTACTGCCAACTCTCAGATTTTATTGTATATTTTTCAAATTGTCATATTACCATTCCATTTTTTAAAAAAGTTTCACTGGATAGCGTGTTTTTTAATAACAAATATCAAAGGGGTCGCGATACCTTCGGGGGCCACAGTACCACCTACTACATTACACAAATTTATTATACGTAACTGATTATCTTATCATGCCGTGGCAAGGTCAGGGAACACGGGTTCCAATCAATTTTAATAAGTTCCTTAAAAATAAAAAAAATAATAATAATTTATAATAGAATATAACATTAATTAATAGAATATAACATTTGAAAAAAAAATACGAGTCCCTTAAATATTTAGTCCAAATCAGAATTTCTCTAGTAGATACCAACTAGAACTTGCACCAAACGTCAACAGCCGTACATCACCGCGTGTCGTTAAGGGCAGGAGGTGGTCCGATAAATCAGGAGCCGTCGTCTCCGCCGCTCGCACGCCCACTAATGTATATGATAATGAATGAGATCATGCACTACTTGCTTGGATCTCTTAGACAGATAATACGATTTTTAATTAGGTTTTTTTCTGTTTCACTTATGCTAGGTTGTCGTGGTGAAGAGATACAGCGTCTGACTGTAATTGCGGTGGTTGTGGATTCGGTCCTCATTACAGGAACCTCTAGTAACACGACCCACGAGATACGCAATTTCTTAAAAGCTATGCGAACAGTGGGAAACATATTGTCTTAACGTTTTACGCTGTATCCAGTATATGGCAGGGTGTGATTTGTCTTGGTACCAGAGCGAGGAAAAAAATATCCCTCGAGTGGGATTCCAACCCACAATCAAACAGGACTGGCCTCGTTAATCTTTACAAATTACAATATCATTATTTTTTCTTAATCATTACATTTTTTACTCCATAGTTGAAAATATACAAAATCAAAAAATCAGCTTCGCGCTGTATCTCGCACACAGCAGGGTAGGCAGAGGAAAGCTAGTGTTAAGATACTTCGTTCCTCACCTTCCGCCGAGCTCTGGAGGCATTGCGTTATAAGTGGCGGAACTCAACGCCGCGCTTTGCCTCGACATTAGAGCGAAGAAATGGAAAAATAAATGTAAATAAATATTTCATTTCCTGGAGTAGGGATCGCACCCACAACCAGTCGATTTTACAGTCACACTTTGTGCCCCTGCGGTCGAAACTTGAAAATATACCTATGTATTTTATATACATAGGTATATTTTCACATTTTCACATATACATATATTTATTTTTACTTGGATAAAACAAAAATATAAATTTCATGCTACATTAATATAAATAAATACTAAATATTTCCAATATTTGCAAAATAAGTCAAAACAAACTGCAATCATTAAAATTATACGATTGATTAGATAGGGTAAGCAGATTAACGTATTTAAATAATTAGGCAGTAAATATTGATATTGACATCAGCGTATGTCTACTTACTGTACACGTTTGAATGGATATTGTAGTTTTAGGAATCTGGGAACCTAGTGTTAAGACTATTCTATTCTCTACTTTCCGCAGAATTTTGGAGGCATTGTGTGTTGGGTGGCAGAACTCTATACCAGAGCAAAGACAAAAAAAATATATTAAAAACTCCTCATATGGGAATCGAATCCACGACCTACCACGTTCACAATTGTCAATAATAAATAAATATCTAAAAATGTTAAAGAATCAAACCGCCAAGTAATAAAATCATTTATCCTGTCACATCTCAACAACAATGCAATCTATCACACGGGTGCATTAATTCAGACAATTGTAGCTCGAACTGACGTTGTTTTAGGCACGTACTGGCGAATTGCCAAAGCTGATTCGAAGTCCGATACTTCGTTTACAGGTTTAATTGATTTATTGGGCCATCGGTATAAATAGTTTGTAACTTTAGATGGGAGTTTTAATTAAATATTTTTATTTGCTCACAGGTTTTTTTTTAATTTTAAACATAATAAAATATGACTGTTTTGCATTGCATCAAAATATTTTAAGAAAACACATCATTGAGATGAAAAGAGATTGAGACATCCTATGATTCTATAGAAATAAGAGAATTCCACCGGTCTCAACACGGGACCTGTATCTCCGTGTCGAGGTACGAGGGTGTTTATTAGGCAAATGTGATGCAAGTAAGTAAAAGTGACGCAGTTCCAAACTCCGAGTCTGAGGAGGCGCTGCTATCCTCAGAGCTTATTGACGACAATTGTTCTCCGTCAAAAGCAACAAAATTTGTCCGCTCTTCGCTCTCCTTACCATTACTTACCAGTTCCATCGTCTGGCGGTATACAATGCTTTTTAAATAAAACTATTTTAACCGGATTAATCGCGTATATTTTGTATTTTTATACATTTTTGGAAACCCGACGTTTCGAACACTTTGCAGTAGTCCGTGGTCACGGGTAGACTGAGGTNCCTGCTGTGTGCGGGATACAGCGTGAAGCTGATTTATTTTATTCATTTTATAAATTTATATAGAGCGACCATATAAAGATAATACTTTGTTCACATTTCACAGCCAAAGTTAACGTTGAATTTTGTAATATATTGAAATGTTGTATATACATACTTAGAGTTGTAAAAAATATAGATATTTTGCTTTATTACCTCTAATGACATTCTTTAGATATAGAATAACATTAACGCACATTGCATCGACAACAACGTATACTAAATCGTAGCAACTATTTACCCTGAACGGGATTCGAACCCATGCATCAATGCCAACTAGACATTGACGTATAGGGTGAAAGATCAATACCAATCAATTATTCTGAAGTACGCCACTCATGTTCTAATTTCTTTATTTCTCTTTAGCTTCATACATCTCCCACATATTATAATAGGGTAGAAAGAGAGTTAACGAACTCAATTTTATATTTTCCGTTTATTTTTTGGTGGTTAATAAGATATTTGGCTATTTTTTCATATATTCCGTCCGTCTGTCGGTCTGTCTCCAGGTTGTGTCTCATGAGCCGTGATAGTTAGACAATTAGAATATTTCCAAATGATGTAATTCTCTTGCGGCTACAACAGAAAATACACAAAATATATAATAAAATAATTATTAACGGGAGCTTCCGTACAAAAAACGAGATTTTTTGCCGTTTTTATAGTTAATGAAATATATGGTATGGTGTGAAATAGGAAATATATATTTATAATTTAAAATCCATATTTAAGTTTAGCCTTGTAAAAAAAAATGCTGATTTTGTGAGCGTAATGTATCAAGCAAATATTTTTTTTACATATATTTTTCATAGCAAAAAGCAAATGAGCAGAAGGACTACTTGGTTTAAGTACATGCACTGCCCATTTACAGCCTCAGGAGATTGCAGATAGATTGCCGGCCTTGAAGATGAAGGTTCTTGTTCACACGACGTTTGAAAACCACTAAATTATAGCGTTCAGTGACAGCCTTAGGAAGTAAATTAATCACTAAATAACATAAGCTAAAACAATGAAAATGAAGCAAACTTCATAATCTCTTTAAGATATATTGAGATTTTTTTTAGCTTTTCACTGTAACACTTTCCCTCTTAAGACAAAGCAGCAAAGCAAAGTAGCATTGCTTATTGAGTGGCGGAGCTCAACGCCGCGTTATGTCTTGTTACCAGAGCGAGGAAATGAAAATATGAAATGTTTCATTTTCCCAAATAGGAATTGAACTCACAACCTGCAGCCACGTCACGACAGACCCCTTCTAGTGCTTGTATAACAAATATAACACAAATGACATTAGACATTCAGTGCCAGACAGAACACAGCTAGCTCTCTAGGGTTAAAACTTTAATTGAAAATGGTCACACTTTCAAACAAGTCATCTAACTTTGTAGATTTCTAAGGCTGATATTTTCTTGGTAACCAGTACTATGAAGTCAGGGTAAAAGATAGTATTTATTTAGTAGACAGATTTTAAAATCTCCCTACAGAGATGCTAACAACATAAATAAGTTGTAACAAGCGTATAAAAATTTCGACGTAGCTTGGCGAGAACGCATGGCTTAGTGGTCAGAGCGCCTGGTCGGTTTCCAGGAGGCGCGGGTTCGAGTCCCGCTGCGTTCAAATTTTTATACGTTTTCTAAATAAGTATTTTTCTTTCCTAAGTGTGGAATAACACTTTAAAAATGTTTAAAAAAGATTTTATAATATTTATTTAGTGAACATAAAAATTTGAACGTAGCGGGATTTCAACCCGCGCCTCTAAGAAACTGTCCATGGTCCACGTCCACTGGACGGTTTCCAAGAGTCGCGGGTTCATATCTCGTTCGTTCAATTTTTTTGTTAATAAGTATTTTTTGTTTCCTAAGTGTCGAACAACGCTTTGAAAATGTCAAAAACGTTTTATAATATTTTTGTATGTTTTTTTTTAAAATAGAGAAAATTTTGAGACTTAAAAATAAGGCGAAATCCACATAATTATGTCATTCGGGGCGCAGCAGTTCAAGAGTGCGATTGTAAGCACAACAAGTTGTGCGAGGGGTTCGATTCCCACTCAATTAATTATTTAATAGTTTCATTATCTCACGCTGTATCCCGCACAGAGCAGGGTAGGCAGAGGGAACCTAGTGTTAAGACACTCCGTTCCCCACTTTCTGCCGAATTCTGGAGGCATTGCGTGTTGAGTGGCATAGCGAAGAAATGGAAATATAAATTTAAGCAAATATTTCATCTCCTCGAGTAAGGATCGAACCCACAACAGTCGGTTTTACAGTCGCACTTCGTGCCGCTGCGCCACGACTGGCCTCATATTTCTATGATTTTTTTATTTTTCGTTATCTCGCTCTGGCAACAAGGCCCATAATACACAGAATTCACCAGAAAGTATGGAATGGAAGTGTCTCAATGAGAACGGAGTGTCTTAACGCTAGGTTGCCAGGTTTCCTGTGCCAACGTTAGTATTGACAGGATATAGCTATATCTGTGAAATTTCTCATAAGCTCTTAATGATATTCAACTTTACACTTTTTGGGCAAAGCAAAAAGGAGAATCTAATGTTATTACACTTGCCTTGCCACTCGAGCTCATGTGCGAGATTTCGATATTAGATTATAATAATAATTTTAATATAATGTGAAAATGAAAAATATATATAATCATTCCCTAAGTAAGAATTAAACCCATAACCTCTACTTTGTGCCAGTACTGAGTCATACGTATCTAAGTAAGCTATATATTTCTGTATAAAATATATTATTTATTTTGTATAATTTTATATACTTTTAACATATACAACTATCTACTTATTTCAGAAATTGGTTATAAAAAATAAGTACTTTAATCAACAAGAAATGTTCAAAGAAAATGACTTTATATCCCAAACGTGCTTTTAGATTTAAATATAAATATATAAAATTGGTCGTACATCGTTAATGAGGAAAAATGGAAATTAAACTTCTCAACTCAATAAGTCTTTATTTGTTATAAATTTTTAATTGGCACTGCTCAAAATTCTTTTAATAAGTTCATAATTTTCTTTTTTGGTGTTTTTTTATAATAACTAGTCTAAAAAACTTCTTTAGTCTTATTTAGTACTAACTTTCATTTACGGAATATAAATAAAGTAAGTATGATTCTAGATACACTTTTAAGTGCGAGTTAATGGACTATATATTTATTCTTATAGGTCTAATCTCAAGAACTACTGTTCCTGAGATCAGACCTTTCAACCAAACAAATTCTACAGCTTTATAATATTAGATTAGGTAAAAATATTTTAAGGCAACATTTATATCTTATTACCAAAATTGCCATAATTTAAAAAATCAATCAATTATATCTTATTATCGATCTTTGTTGATTTTGATGGGCTCAGGAAGCCGCTAGTCATTCGAGCACAAGCGTGTAACTGTAAGAGCGACGATTATGGCTTCGATTCCTACTCGGGCAAATTAGATATTTAATACTTTCATTTTCTCGCCCTTGTTACAACAGGCAAAGCTCGCCGTTGAGTTCCACCACTCAACACGCAATGCTTCCAGTATTAATATCCAGTACTACTAAAATAGAAAATAGAGTGTCTTAGCACTAAGTTTCCAGGTTCCCTTCACTTGTGCAGTGAGTGCGCTTACAGTTTGAAGCTAGAACGTTTAATCTATCTGCCTAACAAACACAAAAATCTCAACAACAACAGTATATATCCTTTTATAAATATTTAAAATGAACCAATACAGCTAGCAGTAAGCATCTAATACACTTAAAAATAAAATCCTTAAAGGCTACTAAGGAGCTAGTGGAGAAATGTCTCGGTGTTCCAATTAATAATTCCCTGTTTGGAGTGAAGCCAACTCTAACCGCAAGTTGAACGAGGGATGCCATTTTAGATGCGATTTCTGTTTAAAAAGCAAATTCGTTTAGGAATATTATAATCAGATTTGAATATTGCTTTTTTGAGAACTATTTATGCAGGAAAGAAGGATTTTATGACAAGCTTTTATAAAGTCGATTTAACTATGTAATTTTATAACTGTGTAAAAAAATGTGAGAAACTGAATTTCATACAATAGGTTTTTTTTAGTTTTACGAAATATCCAAAAGGTAAAAGGAATATAGTGTTAGGATACTCCATTTTCCGCTTAATTTTCGAGGCTTAGCGTATTGAGTTGGAGAACTCTTTTACCAAAGAGAAAAAATAAACGTAAATCATTTTTCCATTGGAAATTGAATCCACAATCATTCCATTTACAGTCAGGCGCTGCACTCCGGCAACACAACGGAACTGCCCCATAAAAAGTTGTACGTACTTGCATTTAAACTAGTTCCGTTTTAGAAATATTAAAACTAATGTTAATGAACGTAACATAAAACCAGTGCACATTAAGTTTAAAAATCACTCGAGTGCGCTTGAGATTAAGCTGAAAATCTAAAGATACAGCGAAATTCTTGCCAACACAGAGTGCTCCTCGCCCACTACACTATTCTTTGTCCCAACTCGAAACTAGGACAATGGTCTTTAATTTCTCGTTTAACCTAATTTTTATTTATGAATTTTTAATTTTGTGAAGAAATTTTTACTTGTTTAATGATGTAAGAGTGCCTAACGATGTAGTGAGATTTGAACATGCTATCCACCAATCGCATATTTTGTGGTTTAGCTATTAGTTGATACGTTAATATTAAATCCTAATTTTACGATTAGGATTTAATTTTAGTTATTAATTTGTCTAATATTTCAAATATATTTTTTCGGGTACAGGCTTAAAACTTTCAATCTGGCTATATCGATGTTAACAAAACCATTTTTTAGGCAAAGCAAAAGACATGGGCGGAATGTGGGGATCGGAAGTTTTTTTTTATGCAAAAGACAAGGCAAACAAGGACACAGATCACCTGATGGTGTGTGAGGGTGGGCAGGGGTCAGTCATCACCGCCGTCTACGATCCGTGCAACACCAGAGGTGGCCCAGCAGTGGTTAAGTAAATCAGAAGATCACTGGTGGAGCGATCAAGGCGGAAGCCATATTGACGATCTGGAAGTGTCCTAATGTGAGCAGAGTGATCTAACGATAGATTCTCCCAGGTTCTGCTCTATCTATTCTGATATGTGCAGAATAATGTGTGAACTAACAAAATACGTCAAGACTAGGGAGATGAAAGTAAAAATTTTGCGAAAGCAAATGAAAATAGTCGCTAGTAAAGTATTCTAAGACGTTATATTCAAGAAAAAATATTACATACACTAATTCTACTAAAATAGTTCTACTAGTTTACTTAAAAAATGCATTATTACACGAAGAAGTAGTATAAAATCAACTCAATGACAAGAACACAAATCATAAAATATATTAAACAACGTAAATTGGCCTCATATTAAGCGTGTTCCGGGTAACCGTCAAATATAAATTGATCCATCTTGGTCTCCACATTACGTATCTTATATACATTTTTGTAGGATATTATGGCCAATGACAAGTAGTGGGTTCGATTCCCACTCAAGGAAAGGAAATATTTTATTTTTACATCTATTCGCTCTGGTTTCGAGACAAAGCACAGCATTGAGTACCGCCGCTTAGCAATCAATGCCTCCAGAATTTGGTGAAAATGGAGAACGGAGTGCCTTAACACTATGTTTTCTCTTCTTACACTGCTGTGTATATATGATACGGCGTGATGCTAAAAAAAAGCAATTATGGATTATTTGGGTCCTTTTCAAATTGGTTGGGTGTAAGCACAATAAATGGCATGAGGTCACGTGATTAGACAATTTGTCGTAACGCCTAAACGATTATACGTTATCATTAGTCATGTTACCACCTTTGATAGCGTCGTTACTTGGTCCATTGTAAAATTTATGATGCCTCATTCCGAGGCTTTCATATGAGAAATAATTAAAGTTAATGGTTTTTTGGTGTTTGGAATTATTTATTTTTTTTATATTTATGTGCGTGTCGTATTATGTGTGGAAATGCTTCTTTTTTATTTGTTAGTTAGTATTATAGGTATTTGAGAGTTACTTTGAGCATGATTTACCTTTTATCATTTATCTGATTTAATTTTTATCTTAAACGCGACAGATTGTGGGTTCGATTCGCACTTGAAGAAATCAAATATTTATTTTTTTTCATATCCTCATTCTCGTAACGATGCAAAGTGCGGCGTTGAGTTCCGCCATTCAACACGAAATTTCCCAAGAATTCGGTGTAAAGTGGAACGAAAATGTCTTAATGGAGAACCTAGTGCTAAGCCCTAGGTTCCCAGGTTCCCTCTGTCTACCCTACTATATGCTGGATGCATCGTGAAGCTAAAAAAACTGTCTACAATATTGTTTACGTAATTTTACAGTCGGATTACTTAGAAGTTAATCTATCCTCAGCTTTTTGGTTTAATCACATTAATGTACTAAGCATTCTAAGTAAGCTAACACTTATTTATAGCTCTTTGAAGTAACAAGTACCTAATTATATTTAAATTCTAAAATAACCAAAAATATACAATCTTTATATAGATAATGGTGTATTTTAACTTAACTGGACAGCGTTAAGACATTCTGTTCCCCATCAAGATATAAAACACAACAGTCACATTTGCAGTCCGATGATGTCCCGCTGAGCCACGACAGCCTCAATTATTATATATTTGATTAAGGTTATTGACGTGATAATGTCTTAAAATTGGTGAGGATGGCTATACGCACGAAACAGTATGACTCATTGTCACGTTCCGCGTGAGCCGAGTGTGCAAGCGAGAGCTCAGAACAAACGATAGAGATGCACTTTCAGCCAAAACGACTACGAGTTGTGCCGCATCTAACCATTCATTTTACTTATAATTTATAAAAAAAATAAATACATATGTGATACATATATAAAACAGCGTAAAGCAAAAAAAATATTAAATAAGTTTTACAGACAACCAGTTTTTTACTTATTTTTTGCGTCATTACGCTACAGAATGTAAGCATCCAAAATAAAAGACAGATTTGTCAATAAAAACGCACTATAATAAACAAACAAAAATTCCACAAAACTTTGATATTTTTCAAAATAGTCCCTCGATTGGATTCTTTTTTAGATACTTTCTTCTGTTTTTTGTTTTCAGTTAGAAACTGGTTGTTTGATAAGAGTTGTATCATTCCCTCCATGGTTTCTTTACAAGTGGGCAATATTTGATCCGGTGGTAAAGCGAAGCCGTGTTTACCGTCATCACGCAGTTCGAATGTAAGTACATAGCTGAAAATAATTTAAATATACGATAGTAATAATTTATAGGCCAGTCGTGACCCAAGTTTCAGGTTTCGTCCCCAATCGAGAATATTTTTATTTCTTGATGCCTCAAGAATTCGGCAGAGAGTGGGCAACGGTACCTTAATGGAAATGGAGTGTTGAGATTGCGCGAGCGCATATCGCAATAAAGGGAGAGTAGCTCAAAGTTGGTCCTGAGACCGTAACCAATTAGGACTAATAAATAGCAGTTCTGAGTCGAAAATAAATATATATTAAAACTTACGGCACTTTAAATTCTTTCTTTGCCCAACAACCACTAACACCAGATGTTAGATATCCTGTAGAGTAAAATTTAGTATGAGCTGACCTTTTTCGTGGCGGTAATTATTTAAAAAGTAAAGGTGGAACCATTTTAATAACTTACTTTGAAGATTATGGAACAAAACTAAAACTGGTATTTTGGTTTATTAAAAAATTATTATTTTTAAAAATATATAACTAATAAATTTTGAGAATATTTTAAAAATACATTTTAGTTACCAATTTAAAAAGTTTCTTAATAAGAATAATAAATATTGATGTACGTTTGTGTGATTGATTCCCACCTGGAGGAATAAATTATTTTTTTTTTGTTCTGGCAATAAAACAAAGCGCGACGTAAGATTCCGCCACTTATCTCAACCCACAATGTCACAAAAAATGGACGGAAAGTAGAGAACGGAGTGTCCCAATAGTAGGTTCCTTCCGTCGATCATACTGTACAGGGAAAAGAGTGAATCTTTTTTTCATATAGAGAATTGAAATAATATATAACTCATACTCGTATATAAATAGCTCTGAAACACTAATCATTCGAAGAATTTCATACAATATACATACCGACAGTATCGTACGCGGTACCAACACTGTATTTGGTTCCATATTTTTTAGAAATGCGGTTTGCTGCTCGTCGGCCTATAACGTACTGTAAAGAAATTCAAATAATTTAATATTTGCTTGCTATGGCTGTGAACGACGCGACGCGACGGTTATGGATTCGATTACTATGGAAAATGAATTATTTCCTCGTTCTGGTAAAACGACAAAACGTGGCGTGAGTTCCACCACTCAACACTACTAGTATCGAAAACTAGACGAACATTGGGGAACAGAGTAATGTGTAATACTAATTCTATACCTATATGTATATGAAATCCTTCCGCAAAGAAAGGTGAAATTTGGCGTCTAGATACGATAGGATGTGTGGGGGAGCTAAGTGATGATTTCTCGAAAATCCTACAGGATTTTCGACTACAGGAACAGGTAAAAACTGGATTTCATAATTTATTTTCTCGAGTCCACGCAATCAAAGATACTACCGACGTACTAGTCATCAATAATATAAAACACTTACAACTTCATCAAAATTTTCTTGATGCTTTGCTGAGTAAGCGTATGGTATGATTATATACTGCCCATACGAGTGAAATGCCAAATAATATTTCAAATTTTGTTTATTTTCTCTTATAAAATTGCGCATAGCTGAGCTTTCCGCTTCAGAGAATGCTGAAGGTCCACAGTACACTTCACTATTCTTAGAGGAACTGACACCAACCGCTGTTAAGTAATGAAAAACATGATTTTAATCCATCAATCAATCCTAGAGATGAGACCAGTCATGGCGCAGTTGTACAAGCGTGGTACTGTAAACGCGACATGCTGTTGGTTTGTTCCCC
The DNA here is from genome assembly GCA_013403705.1 of Heliconius hermathena. Taxonomy (NCBI): domain Eukaryota; kingdom Metazoa; phylum Arthropoda; class Insecta; order Lepidoptera; family Nymphalidae; genus Heliconius; species Heliconius hermathena. The sequence goes on from JAAIXJ010000089.1 coordinate 650,107, forward strand.
ACTCGAGAAAATGTAACATTTAATATTTTCACGCTCTGGTAAAGAGAATGAGGAGGAGTTGAGTTCCGCCACTCACGTGGAGATGCGCCACGTCAGGCCTCAAGAAAAATGCATACGGACAAGATTGTATTTACATTACATTCTTACTTCCAAATCCAATATCGAAATTTCTATTAATATCTACACCTCGAGAGTTTTTTCGGTACAAGCGGTCCTGAAATATTCAATGTATTTTAAGTAGATAAAAATATTAATTAACAAATTTAATATTCAATAATATAAAATAAAACACGTTTGTCCACCTACATCAAGTGCTGTAAGTGCTATGGAATGTCCTCTGAGTTATTAATTATGTGAGCTTCAACTCGAGTGATTTACTAGTTACCCCTAAAGAATTCCACTATTCAGGTCCTAGTTCGATTACCAAACCCGCTCAAAATGGCGTAGCGTGACGGCGTTATGTGCCGTTGACACAGCGTGTGGCTGTTAACAATGGTTGTGAAAATCAAATACCTCTCAGGGTGCAGAATGAGTTCCGCCACTCAACACGCAATATATTCATGTGGAAAGTAGAGAATGGAGTGATTTGACAGTAGGTAAAATGTATAATACTAAATATACTCGATTAATTATAAATTATTAAAATTACCTTTAGATGAGTATATTCATAGCCATCAGGGTTAAGTACTGGTACGAAGAACCATTCATAGGACTCCGCGATATCTTTTAAGGCAGTATTTTCATTTGCTGTCAATATACGATGCAAAAAATATGTCACAAAAGCTATCGATATCCACTCCCTAGCGTGGATACCGCCTTCTACTATCACTTTTGGTCTAAAATTAATAAAGATAAAGTGGCAGTAACGTACGGACGGACGGACAGATAGACAGACAGACAGACAGACAAGAAGAATTTATAAGGATTCCGTTTTTCTCAAATCTTCTACGGAACTCTAAAACGGAAACGTTACAAAATTTTTTATGATTTATATTCTTTTATCGGATTTGAGTAATTGTTCAGCGACACGGGGTCCACTGTAAGCCAGTGACGCGGTTCTCAAACGAATAAATCAATTTCATCTTTTTCGCCCCAGGAATAAGACAAAATGAGGAAGAAAATGGGAAACGGAGTAAATACAAGCGGGATACAGTATTAAGCTAGCAAAAATCACCTCCCAAAGTAGCCAACCGAAGTCTAATTATTAAATAACATTTTTATTGAGAATATTTACTTGGTAGTCGTTCGTCCCATATTAATTCTAACTGCTAATATTTCACGTTTCTCATACGTTCTTCCTATACTTTGCAATTGCATAATATTATCATATGTATCGCTTAAATCCTTTAACCATTCGTAAATATCGTCCAATCGGAAATAATTAGTCCAATCGAATGATTCCATATTACGACGAATGTAAGTTTTGACTGTTTGCATGTCAAAGGAACTAAAATATAGTCAAAATTTTATATACTAATAGACTTTTTTGCTTGCTTTAGGCAGTTCTTAGAGATACATTATTCTGTTTATCGCCGAAAAGTGGTTCGATTTCCACTTAGGGTAAAGAATTATTTTCATTTCAACGCTCTGGGAACAAGATATAAAACGGCGCTAAGTTCCACCACTGCATACGTAATGTCTCGAATTTGAGGTGGGAAGTGGGGGATTGACGTGAGGGCGTAAGCATAATGCAGGTTTCTCGATGCTTACCCTACGGGATACAGATACAGCACAAGGCTATAAAAAATATAGGTAAATGTTGTATTAATTATAAATTTGCTTTAAAAAATTTAAATAATTATGAAACCCACGTAAATTTATATACAGCTTATTAAATTTATTACTCTGTCCACGAATATTTAAACGATAAACTTCTGGATATAACATAATTTAAAATTCACACAAAATTGTATAGCATTGTAAAATAATGAAATGTAATTTAAAAGTGACTGCAGAAGTCTATTTACAGGAATAATATTTTGGACTTAAATTGACTTCTCCTGAATAGAAAGCGAACCCGTAACCACCGCAACTCCCTTATTCATAAAAAAACTAAAAGATTAAAAAAACATTACTTATTATTCTAAAATGACATTCATCTCAAAACTGCAAATAAAAAGAAAATACAGCATATTTTCACTAAATAAAGAAGAAGGAATCGAAGCAGCGGAAGTAATAGATATAGATTTCTCACCTTTGAATATCTTCAATTAGAGTTGACAAATAAATATTTTGTAATTCGGCACTCTGCAGAAACTTTTCTTTCATATCAGGTGGTATAAGAAATTCCACAGGCTTTTTAACCAGACTTGGAAACTTCCAATAGTTAGCATTATATGCATCACCGAGATCTAATAAAAACTTGACATCTTCACTTCTCACTGGAATGGCTCTATATAGTGTATAATTATAATATTTCTTTGAAACACATACATTTAAATAAACGATAAGAATTATGATATAAAATATATTCATTTCTATTTTCGTTAAATTTAGATAATATAAAAAGGCCTCCTAGAGTGCACATTTTGTATCAAACGTCAATGGTTAAATTGTGACAATGGTAGCAAGAAGGTTATTACTTTGTAGATTTTACACTCCGAAATTATAGTTTACTTTTCAAATTCATTCAAGTTACAAATATTTAAATTTCCATCTACCTACCTTAATTTATAAGCGTAAGAAATTTTTATTAAAGCGTGTGATTGTAAACGTGAAAGGTTCAATTCTTACTTGAAAAATGAAATATTTACTCTTTTCATTTCCTCGCTCTGTTAACGAGGCAAAAGTGAAACGTTGAGTTCCGCTTCTCAATACGCAATGCCTTCAACATTCGATAGAAAGTGGAGAACGGAAGTGTCTTAATGGGAACGAACTGTCTTAATACAAGGTACCCAGGCTCCCTCTGCATCTCCAGCTATGTATGAGATACAGCGTGAATTGCGTTGCGTTGTTGCGTTAATAATTGAAATAATACACTTAAATGTACTTTTAAATCTTAATTTATCTTGAGAGTAAAAATTTTTTGTATGAACTACTTACTATCCTAACGTACCTTGTACGTATCAGAATCTAAAATATCATCTATATATTAGTTTATTTTTCAAAATAAACAGCGATAAACCGTTTTTGATGATATTTTTATGGGACCACCACTTAAATAAATTCATAATTTCATTGAAATCACAAAAAGAAAGTAAATAACTCTTTAACTTTGTAGATTAAAGCAAATTGAGTATTCAAATTAATCCCCACAATCTAAATCCTGTCTGGGCCTAAATGTAATAAATCAAAAATTGATATACATGATATCATGATAAATTTATTAGATTCCAAATTGATATAAAATAATAATAGGTAATATGATAGGTGAAGAGCTTCTCGTTATCTCCGCTCTACCAAATAACTCTCTGCCCACGTGTCTATGCCTGGCTGTCATTACTTCGACGAGGCCCACTAGGGCTTCCCTGCACGCTGGCAATATCTGATCTGCTGGTAAAGCATGCCCAAATGTGCCATTGTCACGAAGATAAAAGGACATCACGTGTCTGAAATAATGTAAAATTTTAACTTCTTAGAAACGGAGATCGCGATTAAATTTCAATTATTTTCATTTTCAGGATCTGATAGATAAAGTGGGTCGCTAAGTTCCGCCAGAAGTTCAGAATTCAGTGGAATGTCTGGCGGTTTTGTCTTAATGGGAATCAATTGTCTTAACACTAGATTTCCAGATTCTTTCTATCCTGCTCTGTGCGGGATACAGCGTGAAGACGTAAAAAATGTATTATCGAGTCCGTAGGTATACTTATATAACTACACATACAAACATACATATATTTTAGCTCATATATTCATGCCTAATAAATTCTGATTATTCATTATAGTAATTAATATGTCGATTTCGTGTTCGCCACATCCATTTAGGTAAGTGGTGCACACACGGTGAGCAAACATATTTGGTTAATAAGTTGTTTTAGGTTCAATACCTGTTTCAAGCTTATAATTTTATAATATTATATCGGCAAACTAATAGTAAAATATATATTTTTTACGATTTTGATTATATAAAAATTGATAATGTCTTTTTTATTGGCTTGTATTATAAAGATTCGGGCATATAACAGAGTAGGCATGCCTAGTGTTAAGCGAATGCCTAGTGTTAAGACATTCCGTCGTTGAGACATTTCCGTTCTCCACTTACCGCCGAATTCCCGAGGTATTGCTTGTTGAGTGGCTGAACCACGCTTTGCCTCGTCAGCAGAGCGAAGAAATGTAAATATTATATATTTCATTCTCCCAAGTGGAAATCAAACCCACAACTCTCGCATTTACAGTCGTACGCTTATATTTTTTTTATTTTGTTTTATTTACTGTTTATTTAATATATTGCTTTTAATTTGTTTCGATTTGTCGGAAATTATATTCCTAGCATCTAAGCTATCAAGTAAATAAATTTATATTTTATTTAAATATATTTTTTTATCAGCTTCACGCTGTATCCCGCACATAGCAGGACAGGCAGAGGAAACCTAGTGTTAAGACACTCCGTTCCCTACTTTCCGCCGAATTCTGGAGGCGTTGCGTGTTGAGCGGCGGAACTCAATGCCGCGCGTTGCCTCTACATCTTATATTATTAGTATTATTAAATATATCAAGTACCTATAGAAACTATGTTATACGCGCGTGTAGCTAACACGTTGCTTTGATAAGAGAAAAATTCTGTATACATAATGGAATTACGTATCGTAATTTAGATCGTAAATAATCTTTAATTAATATTTAATCGGAGATAATTTTTTTTTCTATTATTATTACTGCGACTATAGACGTCTTTAAACGTTGATGGCACAGTGACACAAGCGTGTGACTGTAAACGTGACGGTTGCGGGTTCGATTCCCAGTTATTTTGATTTCTTCGCGTTGGCAAAAGCGAAAAAAAAGGCGTTGAGTTACGTCACTCAACACGCACTGTCTTGAAAACTTCAGCAGAAACGGAGTATTGGATTTTCGGCAGGAAAAGCAGTATTTTAACTCTAGGTTTACTCTGCACTGCTATTTGCGATATACAGCGTAAAGCTGGAAAAAAAACGACTGTAATCGCAATTGTTGCAAGTTTAAATTATTTTCAATATGTTAAATTTATTTTAATAATAATTTATTTCCCCATTCTGGCATTACAACTCTCTTTTCTCATTGTCTCTGTGTACTCTTCTTTGGATAGGATAAAGGACAAAGTTAAAAAAAATATAAATTATGTACAAGTAACGGCCAGACGTGGCGCAGGGGCACAAATGTGACTGTAAACTCAACAGGTTGTGGGTTCTACACAGGTTGTGGATTCACTTGAGGAAATATGTGTAGAGGCCAAGCGCTGCGTTAAGTTCCACCGTCACCGTACAGAATGGAAGTATCCTAGTGGGAACAGAGGTTTTCAGATTCCCTCTGCGTATCCCGCTATATTATATATAAATTCAACGTGAACTTACTTTAATTTGTGTGTCTTCTTTACCCAAGAAATACTGTCACCAGAGGCTCTGAATCCTAAAATATAAAAAAAGCATTAGGGCGCAGTGGCACTCAAACGATTGGGAATCAAACCCACAACCGTCACAGAGTATACAATCCAATTCAAGATTTTCAGAATAAGACACCAAAATCTGATTAACTCATTAAGTCAATCGATCATTCGGATAACTGTTGACAAGTGTCTAGCCGATAACATAAACGGGCCAATGTCGATTTGGTCTTTTTACGTCAGCAAAAACTCTATGTCTAAACGAACTCCATGATAGTGATATTTTTCATCAGTTTCACGTTTTTCCACATACCATTTTACCTTCCGCCCGGTGACGTTGTAAAGACCATTCCAGGTTAACAGCAATAAACCTAAAAAAAACATTTTACCTATCTTGCTCGATAGGTATACAGGACTAAGAGTTAAGATAGTTCTCAAAAATTTGAGAGAAACAGATTTTATCTTAAGAATATGTCCACTGCGCCTATCCTACTGAATATGGGGATAGAGTGTGATGCTTTACGTTTTTTCCGCATATATAAGGACTGGCACAAAAGGCCAAGACTTAAGGTAAATAGTTCCGCCACATTCGCAATACCTCAAAAGGAAAGTGGGAACCAGATTATCTTAATACTACGTTCCCTCTGCCTACCTCACTGAATGCGAGATACGGCGTGAAGCTATAAAACAAAAAAAACCCTCACCATCAACATCATAAACGGTACCAACGCGATACTTGACACCGTGCAATCTGTACATCTTCAATGCAGCCTGTTTCCCATAATTTTCCTGGAAAATAAGTTTTGAAATTCAAAACTCGTATGAATATTCCGTCCGGGCGCCCCAGTTTGCACAGGCGCTTCAATTCTGATACAATTCGATTTATTTCCTTAACGTGGACGTTTTTTTGTTCGTTGCGGAAATTAATAATTCTTTTGGACTATTGAAAATCTGATCGTGGACTGACTTTGTTATTGATTTGGATTTGGAGTTAAAGTATATATTAAAAGCTATATTTTTTTAAAAGAATAATTTTAATTAGACTCGTTTGTGATTTTAAAAGGAATGCTTAGTTAGATATATCAAATTAATGACTATTTACGTAAAAAGACTACAAAACCGCAGTTTTACTATGATCTAGTAGTGGTTGATACGTAGTGGTATGTAGTATAAAACACATAAACAAATCTCATCAAAATAATGCTTTTGGCTAGGCACAAACCAGAATAACCTTTCGTAACTTCGTCTCTATTTTACACATATTCACACAGAGAACACTCTATGTCAGATGACAAACGCAAACGACATACTTTCTCAACATAGACTTTAGAAAAGTTTGAATATTTCAATATATTTCTAGATTATCGACGCGCCCAAACAATATTTTACAATGACGATTATATTAATATCATTTATTTTATTATACTTTTAGCTTGACTCTATATGTCGAATATAACGGGGTACGTTCGGTATAGTGTTAAGACGTCCTCATCCGTTCCCCACTTCCACTTCCACCCAATTTTCAGGACATGCATATAGAGTGGCGAAACTCAACCCTGTGCTTTGTCTAGATACCAGAGCGAGAACACAACCAATCGTTATACCACTACCATCACCACAACGGCCACAAATAATAATAACGTAATACAATTTATCATCCTACAAATTAAAATACATAAGTAACCTATAATTCTATAGAATTAAGAACTCGATAAAATTTTATTTACAAAGAAAAGCCGAAGGGCATTAAATTATTGTATCTACAAGTCTCATATGCCCACCAATTTGCTTAATGTCTATGAAAGGCTTAAGGGGAGCGGAATAGCGAAGATGCATTACTATGATATTCATAGTTATGTCAACCATCATAAATAACATAACTAAGTTATGGCCTGTGGAATTTAACTGCAAGTTAGTTTTAAGTTATGAGCGGTTATGCTGTCGTAGAAATTCTGTTAATTTATTATTTAAAAAATAAAATAAATCAGCAGGGTAGGCAGAGGGAACTTAGTGTTAAGACATTCCGTTTCCCACTTTCTGCCGTATTCTGGAGGCATTGGGTGTTGAGTGGCAGAACTCAACGCCGCGCTTTCCCTCGACACCAGAGCGAAAAAATGGAAATATAAATTTAAGTAAATATTTCATCTCCTCGAGTGGGGATCGAACCCACAACCAGTCGGTTTTACAGTCACACTTTGTGCCCCTGCGCCGCGACTGGAATTTATTATTTATTTATTTAATACTTTAATGAGGGCATCTTGGTGCAGCGTCATAAGGGTGGGGCTGTACCGCGGCGGTTGTGAGTTTGATCCCCACTCAAGGGAATGAGTTGTTATATATTGATATTTTCATTTCTTCTCTCTGGCACCAAGGTAAAAAGCCCGTCTTTGATTACGGCCACTCAATACGCAATACCTTGAAAAATTTGGCGGAAAGTGGGGGACGAACTGTCAACAACACACAAGGTTCCCTCTGGCTACCCTGCTGCGTGGAGGATAAGCCATGAAGCTGATTTATTTTTTATTTAATACTTTATGTAAACATATATTATTCTTATTTATATGATTTTTCTTTGAAACTAAAGATTGATTCAGAAAATCTGGAAAGATTTCTATTAAATAAAAAAAATATATTTTTAAAATATCTTCACGCTTTCTCAGAGTTACGCTGAGAGAACCTAATGATAAGACGTTCCTCATTTTGTGCCGAATCTTTGGAACATTGCGTGTTGACTAGTGAAACGCAACGCCACCTTTGACCTCTAAGAACGGGGAAATAATTACTTTCTGGACAAAATTCTGTAAAACTATTAATTTAAGCATAAATAATAAATGACTAGTCGTGGCGAAGAGCTACAAGCCTGCGACTGAAAGCGCGGCAGGTTCTGGATTCGACTCCCATTTGAGGAAATGAAATAATAATATAAAATTTCGTTTCGTTCGAATCGTTTTCGTTAAATTTCGTCACTCATTGCCTTTAGAAAAAATAATAAAAAGAAATTGAAAATCATAAATTAAAATCGCTAACTTCCTATAATACAACAGTGAACGTTTGAGGCAATCACAGCAACTCATAAATCTTTAGTATGAAACAACTGCCTATTTACATGTACTGGTTCGGTTTAATATCAGAACAATGTACGTATATGTTGATCTAATAACATGATTATTCTGAGTAATATTACTGCTTAAGACCAGCTAATTAATTATATTTTATTTTTTTTGTGTATTGCACTTTTACGTTTTTTTCGTCATAGCTGGGCAGCATTTAATGCTAAGTCATTTCTCTGGTTTCCGCAAATGCGAGACACTCTGTTTTGCATAGTGAAATCCAGAGCAAGCATAGCTAGTGTTAAGACACTTTATTCCTCTTTTTCCGAAGAGTTCTCGAGTTATTAGTATACGTGTTGAGTAGCAGAAGAAGTCATTTCTACGAGTTAAAATTATTAAATTATTAAAATAATTTGAGTATAACCAGCGACTGGGGATCGAACTCACAACCATAACTCTTATGAACAAGTTTACAATCTGACGATCTAACACTGCGCCACGACGGTATTATGGTGATGGTATATTCAATGCTATTAATGGTAATTGTAGATAAAGTGCGGCATTGGGTGCCACTACTCAAATGTCTGAATACAGGTGGCAAGTGCAAAACAGAGTGTCTTAGCACTAACAATAAATTAAGTCAGAGACAATCAGATAAATGCGAGATAAAGTGTGAAACTAAAAAAAAATATTATAAAAAATGAATACCATTTCCGAGAAATTTTCAATATGCTTCACCCTGTCAGAGTAGGGTATGATGAGCTTCTGACCATATGCGTGAATAGAAAAATAAAATTTTAAACTCTCTTTATTCAAATTTACGAATTCTGATAGTACTCTCGTTTCAGGTTCTGAGAAAGCCTGCGGTCCACAGTAGTAATCATGTTTAGGGTTAACGCTGCTATCGTGTTCTATAAATTAAAAAATAATACCTTTTTAATTGGTATTGTTATGTTTATCAACATATTCTATATAATAAAAAAATGGCAAAGGAAACTTGAGACCTAGTGTAAAACACTCCGTTGCCCATTTTCCATCGAATTCTAGAAGCATTGTTTAAAGCTTGTTGAATGGCGATACTCAACGCCTACGGTTTGCTTTGTTATACCAGAACAGAGATATGAAATTATTCAATATTTCATTCCCCCGAGTGGGAATCGAACCCATTACAGTCGCGTTTATAGTCACACGCTTGTACTTCTGCACCACAACGGCCTCTTTTCTTCATTTAATTTTATGATTCCCTAGGGTTGGGTTCGAATCACGACCACCACACTTAAAGTTTTCTAGTTTACAGCTAAAATGTATAAACAATTATGTTTATGCTTACTGCAAAAATTGTAGTCGAAATTTCTGTTTAAATTTACACCAAATGTGCCGTTTCCAAGATTTCTTCTATTCTTACGCCATAATCGATCCTATTAAATAATTAGGATTATGTTATTTAATAATAGTAAAAGAAATGTATTAGGTTTAAACACAGTGAAATGTATAATAATAGAAATATTTCTTTGTCAATGATTTTTGTGACCAATGTTTTTCCACAATAATCAATGCTTAAAAAGTAAATTCAAATAATGTGTTATATGTATATTATATAATATAATATGTGCGGGATACAGTTTCATGCTGTATCCCGCACACAGCAGGGTAGGCACAGGGAACCTAGTGTTAAGTCACTCCGTTCCCTACTTTCTTCCGAATTCTGGAGGCATAGCGTGTCGAGTGGCAGAACTCAACGCCGCGCTAAGCCTCAACACCAGAGCGAAGAATAATATTATAAAATATTTCATCTCTTCGAGTGGGGATCGAACCCACAACCAGTTATATGTATATTGTATATATTTATTTACATATGTTGTACATATGTTGAACATAATGTTACAGAAACCCAATAACCCTGGAATCAAATAGATCTAAAAACATATATAGATTTAAACAAATTATAATGCGTGGTCTACAAAATACCAATTCCTGATTGTTTCCTTTCTCGAAAAATTAAGAATTGACATTTTAAAACTGTAAACATGTCTACATAATTTTAAATGTCATCTTTATAGGATTTTTTCTTTCGGTTGTGCCTTATCTGTCAGTAATGGAAAAGTACATAAACATATATAATTTACTTACGACTTTCATACTATGGTCATAGCCGTCAGGATTAACAACAGGTATCAACATCCATCTATATTTTTTCGTAACCTGCTGCAATTTGCTGTTCAAAGTTTTCCCAGCATTAAGCAGTTGGTATGCCAGGTAAGTCACAAATTCAGCAGTTATCCACTCATTACCGTGCATACCACCTTCTACAATTACTGTTTTGGCATTTTGATTTTTAATTTCTATAGCTAAAATTTCTCTGCCCTCTAACGATCTACCAATAGCTCTTAGAGATGATTTTTCAGAATATATTTTAGTGATATCAGTCATCCACTGATAAACACCTTCCAGATCGTGATAGGCGTCCCATGAAAAGGTGTCTAGTTTCAGTCTTGTGTACTTCCGCACTTTCTGTCGTTCAAATTGTCTGAAATTATAAAAAACCGGGTAAGTGTGAGTCGAAATCGTACATCAGAACTTTTGTACTAATTTCAGGATTTTAGGTCAACGGGAATTACAGCTTATAAAAATTGACAAATTTTGCGGTCATATGGTCTCATCTCATTTATATGAACTACAAATATAAATGTATAATGATTTTTTCTATAATACCTTTTGGAGTACGGAAACCTAAAACGAATTTGTATTCGTTTTAGGTTTCTGTAACATTAACATCATTCCATTTCCACTGTATTCAGTGGATATGGAGGGATTTAATGATTTGACGTCATCGAAATTTCTGGGACCAAATTCAAATAATTTTATTCAAAATAAGAAGTTACATGCTTCATTTTTTGAACGTCAAATTTACCACCAGTTCACTAAAGTTAATGCCTCAGACCTGAGAAGAACCGGCGCAAGAAACTCAGCGGGACCTATTTTTTAAAATCAATTTTAAACAAATACATATTTAATTATCTGTGACAATGATACCTTTGAAACAGACTGGAGCGAGCATTTCATTCCCAAGGCGTGTTATCATTTACAAAATCATTAATTTGGTAATAACCTTTAACACACAAACGTCTTTTCACAATTTTTTTAAATCGTGATATAGAAAATTCTCTGACGTTTTCTGGGATCCTATTGTAAAAGCGTACACATTGTCCCATAAAAGAATTACG
>JAAIXJ010000089.1:661955-696890 GCA_013403705.1 Heliconius hermathena
TAAGCGCGGCGTTGAGTTCTGCCACTCAACACGCAATGCCTCCAGAATTCGGCAGAAAGTGGGGAACGGAGTGTCTTAACACTAGGTTCCCTCTACTTACTCGGCTGTGTGCGGGATACAGTGTGAAGCTAACTAATTTTTAATTACTACATTGTAATTATGTTTATTTTTTTTTAACTTAAAGTTTTATTCCACATATAGCAGTGTAGACATAGGGAACCTGGGGACATAATATTAAGAGACACCGTTGTAACAGTTATTATTATACAAACAAGAAATAAATAGAGTATTTAGTGAAAAACCATATATTTAATAACAAAATTAATATTAAAAAAATAAGAGTTCACATACTAAAGGGTTCACGGCTATACACAAATCGAATTGTCCGATAGGCACTTTTTAAATAAAAAAACGTTACTGTCCTGACTAAAGGGACGACCCGAGCACTGCGTTACAGCGCGATCTTGATTTTCAAAAAATACTTTATACAAACTTTCACTCTCTTCACCATCTCAGGTTTTGTACCAGTGTATTATATACAGAGGCCAGATTAGATATGGAGGCCAGTCATGGCGCAGCGGCACGAGGTGTGACTGAAAAACCGACTGGTTGTGGGTTCGATCCCCACTCGAGGAGATGAAATATTTACTTAAATTTATATTTCCATTTTCTTCGCTCTGGTGTCGAGGACAAGCGCGGCGTTAAGTTCTGCCACTCAACTCGTAATGCCTCCAGAATTCGCCAGAAAGTGGGGAACGGAGTATCTTAACACTAGGTTCCCTCTGCCTACCCTGCAGTGTGCCGGGATACAGCATGAAGCTGATTTTTTTTTTGAAAATTATAAATTATGTAGATATAAACATTTTCTTGAGAAGGACTAGGAAGGAAGGGAGGAGAAGGAGAGGAAGAATCGTAGCCATCAATCACTTCACGAAGTGTTAGTACAGTCGGTCCAATTAAGCCATAATTACATTAGCTCACGCTATATGCCTCATCTATATTCAGGGTACAGAAAACTTAGTGTTAAGACACTCCGTTCCTCACTTTCTGCCGAATATTTCGAAGCATCGCGTGTTGAATGGCGAAATTCAATGTTGAACTTTTACTTTAGTACCAGCGCGAAGAAATGAAAATGTGAATTTGGGATTGAACCCACAATCGTCGCATTATAGTCACGCCGTTATGCTTCTGCGCCACAACAGCCACAATTATACGATCTTAAATATTATATATATTTTATGTTAAAAATTTTTGCATTGCAATAAGAATTTGAACAAATTTTAACCAGCACTCGTTTCCAACTTAGCACATTATTCACAAAAACTTATTACTATAGACACTGGAATTCCTTCCGTTACTTTCATGGAAATAAACTTTTAATGAGCTTGAAATCGCAACTGTGTGTCAACAGTTTTAAGTTTTGTTTTCTAGTTATAGTTTATTTTTTATCCGGTAGCGAATAGCTAGGAAGTATTATTATATATTCATATATAGATTGTGATTATGAATCTTGTTTTTTATCTATTCTATTATCATCAACCGCACATAGCAGGCAGACTAGGCTGAGGGAACCTGGGCACCTAGTTAAGATACTTCATTGAGAAGTAATTTTAGTTCCCGATTTTCCGCCGAACTCTGGAGGCATTGCGTGTTGAGTGGCGGAACTCAACGCCGCGCTTTTCTTCGTTACCAGAGCAAGGAAAAGAAAATATTAAGTATTTAATTCTCTCGACTTAAAATCGAACCCCCAACCTGTCTCGTTTAGTATCACACGCTTGTGCCTCTACACTTCGACTCCACCTCAAGTTAAGGCTTGAGGTGGAGTCGAAGAGTAGAGACAGCTTAGACATTTTAAAAAAAATCAGCTTCACACTATATCCCGCACACAGCAGGGTAGGCAGAGGGAACCTAGTGTTAAGACACTCCGTTCCCCACTTTCTGCCGAATACTGGAGGCATTGCGTGTTGAGTGTCAGAGTTCAACGCCGCGCTTAGCCTCGACACCAGAACGAAGAAATGGAAATATAAATTTAGGTAAATTTTTCATTTCCTCGAGTGGGGATCGAACCCACAACCAGTCGGTTTTACAGTCACACTTCGTGCCACTACGCTACGACTGGCCTCTAGACATTTTAAAACTTCATAAAAAATATACTACCTACTTACTATTAAACTATATTGGATTTTCCAAGATACTACAACCATCGGTACTCATAAGTGTTCCTGAAAGCTCTCAAAACTTTGCGTGTAACGTTTAATATCGGGATGTGCTCAAACTTAAAACATACTGGTTTATGAAACTACATCAAAAACTGATCGAACTCGAGTGGAGTGATGTGAGGTGAAGTTGTATATAACTATTTTGTAGAAGTTAATGGATTATTTATTATGTTATTTAATAATAAGTTTCAAAATTATTGTTTCCTTGATATGACCTTATTTTGAAATATGTTATTTTATGGATATAATTTTAATTTAATTATATTTCCCGTTGTGGCGCGTTTGGTTAACGTATTACGGTAAATATGATCAGTATGATGAATCCCACGTATAGTAAGACAGATAAAGGGAATTTAGTATTAAGACACTCCGTTTCAACATTTTCCGTTGTACGTTGTGTTGTTGAACTCAAATGTATTTTTTATTAGAGCTAAGAAATGAAAACACTTAATTTCTACGAATGGGAATCGAATCCACAATTGCAACGCTTAAATTGAGAGACCACTACAGACCCAATTAAAATATTGTAGTAGTAAATAAAATAAAAATAAATCCGCTTCACGGAGTATCCCGCACATAGCAGCATAGGCAGAGGGAACCTAGTGTTAAGAAACTCCGTTCCCCACTTTCTGCCGAGTTCTGGAGGCATTACGTGTTGAGTGCTCAACCCCGCGCTTTGCCTCGATACTAGAGCGAAGAAATGGATATATACCAATCGGTTTTACAGTCACACTTTGTACCACTGCGCCACGACTGGCCTCGATTGTAATAAATGTGTTTAAAAACGTGATAGCTTACAAAATTGAAATTCAATTTCCGTTAAAAAAATACTATCTCAATTATTAAACCTCTATCTACACTATGACAGTCTAATTCAAAGCTCAAACAAAGATTTCTGAATCCCATCAAAATAAAGTTTATCTCACTAGAATTCATTTTCACGACAAAGCTATCTGCGTTGTATAGTCTGAGAGACATTATCAGATACTGGAAGGAAACGATGGTCTTTTAATTTCCTTAAATTGCCTGTTGAACAGCCAAAGTTTGTGATCCCATTTAAGCAGCTGTCACTTAACAAAGACTTGAGATTACGTTGAATAAAAAACCTCACTTCTGCTAATAGGAAAACTTTGGGTCGTCATCTGTTTGGTCATTTCAATTTTATTATATAGTGTCACTAGCTTTTTTTTGCGACTTCATTGTCTATATCAAGTTAAAATAAATAAGATTGTAATAAAATTATTAACGATATGTAATGTAGCCTTTGGTCTTATGGACTATTTAACACAAAAATATATTTTCAATTGAGGCCAGTCATGGCGCAGGGGTACGAAGTGTGACTGTAAATCGACTGGCTGTGGGTTCGATCTCCACTCGAGGAGATGAAATATTTACATAAATTTATATTTCCATTTCTTCGCTCTGGCGTCGAGGCAAAGCCCGGTGTTGAGTTCTGCCACACAATACGCAATGCCTCCATAATTCGGCGGAAAGTGCGGAACGGAGTGTCTTAACACTAGGTTCCCTCTGCCTACCCTGCTGTGTGCGGGATACAGCGTAAAACTGTATTTGATTGTATGTGAAAATTTGATTTATATGTGAAACTGTATGTGAAAATTTGATTTATATATTTTCAATTTGAACCAGTAGCTTCCGAAATTAATGCGTTCAGCCTAACAAACTCTTAAGATGTATAATATTAGTATTTACATAGATTGTGGATAACTTGGAAATATTCAGAATGTATAAGATTTGACCCCTAATCCGTATTGAGGAATGTTTATTAAAATAAGATTTTTTATTTCCGATATGAATATTGTAGACAAATGTGCATGTAAGTATGAAATATTAATCGTGCCTCATAAATTATTTATATGGGCGTGTTGTGTAATCAACTAAAACAAGGCAGCCCCCTGGTCTATAAACGTGACGGATGGTTGTAATGTGTCATGTCATGGTCTTGCCCTGCACTAAAAGTATATAAAATAATATTAGTATTTAGCGTCCTCGTATCGTACGTAGTATTCATCATTGTATAATACTTTTTTTAACTTTACGCTGTATTCCGCATTTAGGGGCCAGTTGTGGCGTATTGTAACAGTATGTACCTTGGGTATAAGTTAAAAATAAATAAATAAATAAAATAAAATATACATGGCTATACACATAAATAACATAGTTAATTATGAATAATACAAACTATATATTTTTAATACCATATTAATCGAGACGAGTTCGTGTATTGTCGTCCCGAGTGTCGCGACCGTCGTTCTGTCTATATAGGTGGTGGTGATGCTGGAAGGCAGCGGTCGAGTCGAACTCTTAAGTACTACGGTACTAATAAATATGATGCACATAAAGACTCGTACCAAGTATATTATAAATATAATATAATAATTCGAAGCCTATGATGGCACGATCTTTTAGGATCGAATTTCTTATAAAGGCAATATATGTGTAGGGGCGACACATATTGTGGATCCAAGTGATCTTTGACCAATATTATGATATTGAATGTTGCTTGACGTCGCGGAAGCTGACGTGATGGGCTTATGCGAACTGTTATAGCGACATTAACTATGTCGTGGCTGATGCCGTCTCGCAGTACGCTCGCGATACGTAAGCTATGCTTGTATGGCGTTGGTCATTGACATATTATATACCACTTCTACGACTTGGTATACGACTAGTAGGTGTGTGGTGCTATTTTATGTCCCAGCTCCGGTGTATGTAGTAGTGTCCGCCTGTCTCATACGGGTGTGTGGTGCTATTTTATGTCCTGGAACTCTGGTGTATGTAGTAGTGTCCGCCTACGGTTCGAGACACGACTGTGGGGTGTGTGCCGTGCGTTTATTTAACATATCGGCCGCCTAGCGGTAGTGCGTTCGTTCCAACGACTTATATTGATCTCACAAATCAATCAACATCACGAATCACCATTCTAATACAATCTTAATATAAACAAGCGTAACAAGTACCTTCGGAAAGATCACACACAAACGTCTCGGAGGGTTCAACGATGACTGTAAAGCCACGGTCTGGTCGGAACTCACGGTGTAGGGGCGGGGCGGTGCCCGTACTCTTTCTTCCTTTTATTATAACTAGTTCGCAGTTATAGTGGAGAGGAAGATTTTGTTACCTCAGAACTTTTGACTGGATGAATTGATATTGATGATTCTTTTTTTATTTGAAAGCTAGTACTTCCTGTGTGGCAATTTTACATAGTTTATTTCTGACAATGGTATCTGTGAGAAAATCACATAAGTTTAAAATTTCCATTAGGCATGTGCGCGACAAATGGACGAATAACTCAATATTACGCCAATCGAATCCGAATGTTCTTTTTTTATTGGAACGGATACACTTCAAAGATAGTTTAGTGAAAGTTTGGTTAGGTTCTGATTATGAGATCCAGTTGAAATTAAATAAGTTGTTTGTTTGTTTTTTTTAGTAAAAAATTATATTGTAATAGTTACAAGAAAAAACATTGTTATAATGGGTGTCAAAAGTGAGATTCCTCATCGTTGCATGTCTTTTCCACCAATTTAAAAAAAGAGGATGTTCTCATTTTCAACCGATTTCAAAAAATAGAGAGGCTCTTAATTCACCCCAATATTTTTATATACGTGCTTGTCAATATGATAGTTTGCACAAACATAATACCTAATTAAGATAGAAGTTTTATATAGGAGAATCACTACCTACTCGTTTTTTACAAAAAACCGACTTCAAAAAATAAAAAATAAATTTACTGGACATAAAGTAAAACGTACTTTGATTTTGTTAAACAAATATAATCAAAGAAAGATTTTATAATTTTGAAGTCGGTGTCAAGTAAAACAAACAGGCATACTAATTTGATATTGTAGTAAGGTTGTTGTAGCTTTAGCTTGACATCGACTTCAAAATTATAAAATCATTTTTTAATTATTGAATTGAATTCAATTGAATATACTTTATTGCACACAGAAAAACAAAAGAAATATAAAATACAGATAACAATATATGTTTATAAAATGTATGCATAAGGCGGCTTTATTGCTTCAAGCAATCTCTTACAGGCAACCCTTGGTAAATAAAGGATTAAATTTTAACAATTTTAATTATTTTTGTTTAACAAAATCAAAGTACGTTTTATTTTATTTTAAGTAAATTTATTTTGTACTTTTTAGTCTATTGTTTAAAGTCGGTTTTTTTTGTAAAAAAATAATTTATTAATGAAAGTAATATAATAACTGCTATCTAATAAACTGATCTAACTCCAATCTATTATAATTACTTATCTTACAAAAAACATGCATCGACTTTAAAATTACTTTTCTTGTTAAAATAATAAATAACAAACTTTAAATGGTCGAAGTAATTCCGAAATGTGTTCTCTAAGTGAAAAAGAGATTTTCAAGTGTTCGAATCTCACGATAGCACTGTTAACAAGGAGCTTGTTAAAGAAGTTTTGGTACATTTAATTGTTCTTTAAATTTTGGAAAAGAGAAAAGAAATTTGAAATACGCAGCTTGACGCTCTTAACCCGGATAGTAAGTTATTACTTATCCTATTAATCCCACTAATATTATAAACGTAAAAATTTCAGAGGATGGATGTTTATTTTATTTTTACGTAAAAGCTACGAAACGGAATTAGATGAAACTTTACTGTTATACAGCTTATGTAATAAAAACATCATTGAATATATTATAAGCAAGTATAACTGTACGAGGCCGGTCGTGGCGCAGCGGCACGAGGTGTGACTGCAAAATCGACTGGTTGTGGGTTCGATCCCCACTCGAGGAGATGAAATATTTACTTAAATTTATATTTCCATTTCTTCGCTCTGGTGTCGAGGTTAAGCGCGGCGTTGAGTTCTGCCACTCAACACGCAATGCCTCCAGAATTCGGCAGAAAGTGGGGAACGGAGTGTCTTAACACTAGGTTCCCTCTGCCTACCCTGCTGTGTGCGGGATAAAGCGTGAAGCTGATTTTATAACTGTAAAGTTGCAGCATCATTTGACTGATTCTTTTATAAGGCAGTGAATGCTGGCCAGCACTTTCTCCAGCCCACTCATGAGCTTCACGTAACGGAAATGAAGATACTGAGGTGGATGTGCGGCGACCGCGTAACACATTCATTCAAGGTAGTCTTGGAGTCCGTGACGTAACGGATAAACTCTACGGAACTAACGGAACGTCGTCTGAGATGGTTTGGGTACGTTACGCGCCAGCGTAGGAACAAGTGCCTTGCTATATAAATCCCTGGATTGAGCCCAAGAAAGTGCTGGTTGGATGTTGTAAGACAGAATATGAGTATTGTCTTACCACTGAGGATGCTAAAGACCGTGCAAAGTGGAGTAGATTGAGTAAGGAGCCAGACTCTGGCAAATGCTGGGATTAATGTCGGAAAGAAGAGGAAGCTTATATAATCAAAATAACAGATAAGTTACAATTTATCTAAAAATGTTGTAAAATTTAGTTATGATATAACAGCAATTTTAAACGGGCGAAGCCGCGTTTGGTTCCCTGGTTGAAAATAAATTAAATATAATCAATTCTCTGAGTGGGGATCGAACCTACAATCGGTGTGTTTATAGTCAGGCCTTCTACTGCGCTACGACAGCCGCAAGTTTATAAAGTAAATGGAAAGTCTGATTTTTCCCATTCCTGTAGGAAATTAAGAAAATATGATATATATAATTACAAGAAAAATTGGTCCAGTCGCCTTGTCTGTGGTTTTCCGTCAGTCATTCAATAACTTAAAAGTTCTATATACATACGTACATTTACAATAAATGTATTCAGGATTTATAACGAAAACCCATTCATTTGTTCTTAATGAATATAATGCATTACTTGCCTTTTTCACCACCGCATCTGATATAAAAAATCATTAATACATGTAAATCTCACGGCAACGCGATAATGGCTCCCGTTCGCCATACCCGAAACCTGTACGAAAACAATGAAAACGAAATTTTTCCAAGCAAAAATACAATTCTCGTGCCAATTAAAAAGTAAACAGTGGTGTAATTAAAAAACGCGTTTCACAGCTTCGCAGCGATTCGTTCATTTGAGTTATTAACCTTAACGGTACGGAAATTTATTTTTATGAAGTCAGCAAATGGATTTTTGTACGGCATTTTTGGGGTGTATTCAATACTTTTTTGTTTGAACGAGATTAAAATATAAAACGTATTGTTCAAAATATGTTATATAATGAAAGTAATAACGAGTTTCATAAATATGGTTGGTACTGGGACTCAATTTGTGTTGAAAGTTTTTTAACAATACATAATTATGGTTGTCGATGGTGTNGCAGCGGCACGAGGTGTGACTGTACAACCGACTGGTTGTGGTTTCGATCCCCACTCGATGAGATGAAATATTTACTTAAATTTATATTTCCATTTCTTCGCTCTAGTGTCGAGGCAAAGCGCGGCGTTGAGTGCTGCCACTTAACACATAATGCCTCCAGAATTCAGCATAACGGGGGGACGGAGTGTCTTTCACTAGGTTCCCTCTGCCTACCCTGCTGTGTGCGAGATGCTGTATCTCGCACACAGCGTGAAGCTGGAAAAAAAATTTGTAAAAGTAATAAATGTTATTTGTACAAATAAATGTTATTTTATATTCAATACTAGCCTTCACACTTGTAATGATTAGATGAAAATAAGTAACTAAGGATTGTACCACATACCATATTCTAAGTACCCAGCTTACATTGAAACGATTAAGATGATTTAATACAGCCTGTAGCTATCCTCGATGCATAGACTATTCACCACAAAAACAATCTATTTGAATCAAAAGTTCTTGATAATAGCGCTATCCAAGCAAATTTCTCAGTTTTATAATATTAGTATACATATATGGATAATACTTGGTTTAAAATATTCTCATACTATAACATATTTCAGGTAATAAATGAATCAAATTTTGTACTTATTCATATAGAATATAACAGAATTTGTATCAGATTCATAGATATGGAGACATCCAAGGAAATTAACCTATTAGTTATTATAGACACTATCGCACTACAGTAATATTCAGCAAAATTTCGAAAATTGGATAAAAAGTGAGGAACAGTGCATTAGCACTAAGTCCCTTCCGCCTATTCTGATATATTAAAAAATCTATATCTTTTTTTGCTCTTTTTCATAATGATTTACAGATTTTGCAATAAAATAGCCCAATATTTCATCGCCTTATCGGTTTCCTTTGTGTGGGACAATTAATTGGCACTTGGAAGAAAGTTTCGGAACTCTGTCAACAATTTATACAAAGACATTGAAGATAAAACCTCAAGTATCTTTTTGTACCATAATTAATTCTCCCCAAGATTATTAATATTATTATTATTTTGAACAAACTTAGTCTTCTTTTGTCTCTTCTTTTCTTCAATCTTTTGTCAGAGCTGGTCGTTGGATTGTATATAGAATGTTGGCTTCCTTATTAAAATTTTAATATATATTTTTTTAGACGCAGAATAAAACAATATAGTATTTTTTTATTTTAAAAGTATTATTCCACACTTAGAAAAGAAAAATACTTTTTTAGAAACGTCTAAAAATTTGAACGAAGTGGAATTTGAACCTGCGCCTCTTGGAGAGCTTTCTACAAAAGTATAGTATAGTGGTTTTATGGAACCTATTCTTATTAAGGCAGAATAGGTACTTTTGGTGAAACTAACTAAGAGTATCTCGTGATAAGTCATTCCACTCCAAATTCTTTTTGCGACCATTTTGAGTTATTAAAAATATTATAATAATAAATCATATAATAATATTTCTTCGTTAGGAATGAATGCCACTTCGTTCAGCTATTCACATGGGGCATGGGGTTATTTATTTTCTTCTTTGTCGTCTATGTTTTTCGTTTCTGCTTCTCGGTTAATCCAGAGTAAGCAGGTAGAATTTAGTCTGGTCTCCAGTATTCACAATTGCTTCACGCTGTATCACGCACACAGCAGGGTAGGCAGAGGGAACCTAGTTTTAAGACACACACTCCACTTGCCACATTCCGCCGAGATCTGGAAGCATTGTGTGTTAAGTGGCGGAACTCAACGCGGCGCTTTGCCTCAACACCAGAGCGAAGAAATGAAGTAGAGTGGAGATCGAACCCACAATCAGTTGTAGTCACACTTTGTGCCTCTGCGCCATGACTGGCCTCAATAATTGCTAATCGGGCCCGTAGCCAGTATACTTGAAGTTTGTTTTTTATTTTAGGTTCACGCTTTATCTAACAAAGAACACGTCAGGCGAAGGCAACTGCCGAATTCTCGAGGCATTACCGGTTTAATGGTAGAAGTTAACGCCACGCATTGACTTTTGTGTGTGACAGTGCGAGGACTTCATTCTCTCAAGTGAGAAACGAACCCACGACCGTCACGTTTTACAGACGTGTGTCTGCTTAAACTCTTATGTCTCGAAAACTATGTGAAAACCACAAATGAGTTTAATATACTTTCATATAACAGTAGGTACATATATGTCAGGAAAAAATTCTAAAAAAATAGACGATAACTATTGTAGATTCTATGTTATCTCCAGACAAAAAAAAACGTTATCATATTCCTTAATCACTAAAAGTATGCCAGCTATCATAATTGTTTCGAGGATGTCTGGAAATTGTAATAATAATTTAATTTTTTTTTGAGGCCAGTCGTACAGCAGGGGCACAAAGTGTAACTGTAAAATCGGCTGGTTATGGATTCGATCCCCACTCGAGGAAGTTAAAGAAATATTTATTTATATTTATATTTTCATAGATTTATAGAAGAAATATTTATTTATATTTATATTTTCATAGATTTATAGAAGAAATATTTATTTATATTTATTTATATTTTCATTTCTTCGCTCTGGTGTTGAAGCAGCGTTGAGTTTTGCCATTCAATACGTAATGCCTCCAGAACTCGGTGGAAAGTGGGGAACGGAGTGTCTTAGCACTAGGTTCCCTCTGCCTAGCCTGCTGTGTGCGGAATACAGCGTGAACCTGAAAAGGAAATTATTATGCTTTATATTATTTTCATTTTTTAATTAGTTCTAGAGAACTTATGGAGTTTTAAGTAAAAAACTGTTAAAATTAAAGAACTTCTACTGTAATGTCTCAGTTCTTCTCCTATAATCCTAAC
This sequence comes from Heliconius hermathena, assembly GCA_013403705.1. NCBI lineage: Eukaryota > Metazoa > Arthropoda > Insecta > Lepidoptera > Nymphalidae > Heliconius > Heliconius hermathena. The sequence continues at coordinate 673,302 of JAAIXJ010000089.1, forward strand.
CATTAGTGATAAATTATCACCATATTTGATTATATGAATGGATACTGTATCTATCTTTAATGGAATTCACTTTAGATTTATCGATTTATAATTACTTTTATCTAAAAGTCGAAAATTACACAAAAAATATAGTAACCACATACCATTATACAGTATGTATGTATTTGTCTCGATCAACGAATCTACGGTGGCCCGTAGTTGAAAGTCAACTCCAATCTTCAGAAAATAAAAAAAACCTACAAAATTGGAAAATTACCTTAAATATGGGCTTATTAATCATCATGTACATATTTTATGCGATTTGATATACGATTTATTTATTTCTTTGATTATCGGGAAATCGATGGTAGCCTACTCAATTTTTCTTATTTTTGATATGGTGATTTTATTTTAATCTATAAATATATTTTGGTAACAGTGTAACATGAAACCCTTTTACAGGTCACAGGGTTGATTTCAAAAGTGTCCCTAATATAGGATTTCGTATGCGGCACAGCATCTAATTATACACGCGACGGTTTTAGATTCGATTTGATTTGGTTGATTTGATTGTTGAATACCGCCTTTTAACACGCAATATCTTAAAAGTGGAAAGTGTGGAAAAATGTTTCTAAATACAAGGTTTGTTCTGTCTACTTTGCTGTATGTATCCCACATACAGCAAATAGTGTAGAGCTAGAAAAAAGGTGGTAAATATAATATAAAAAGAATAAAAGAAAAAAGAATGCTGTGGAGATGCAACCTCTTCGTAAGATATGCGGAGTAGGATAGAATATATAATAGGATAAAAAACATAAGGTTCAACCGGAAAGCATGTATAAAGAGGTCGATGACAGTGGACGAGGTGAAAGGGGCTTGCAGAGACCATGGCGCGAGGCTGAAATAGATAAAATAAAAGTTACATACGAAAACTAATTTACACCCAAGTGGGAGTTGAAGCCACATCCATTATATTTACAAGCAATGATCGCCTCTTAGATAATAACAAAGTTTTAGCCACATTGTTAATATAAGTGGAGTAAATTATAAAATTAAAACCGCTACATAAAGTTTAGTACTAGGAACATTTTATTAACTTGCTTTTACTACTGAAACAGTCGTTAACTAAATAGATAACTAAATAACAATGTATGTACGTTTAAGTACAACTAATACCAGGTACGTATAAGTGAATTTGAAAGAAATTAGAAAAGTAGAGTCTTTATTTTATTTATTTTTTTATTTTTAAGTGTTATGTTAAGGTTTATGTTAAGGAAACCTCAAATGGTTTAATAATTTGATTTTATATGTATATTTTTTTACGAAAAGCTAACATTGTATCCACTAACCTACTTAATTTCACGATGTTTGTATAATAGAAAGCGTAGCAGCGTGGGGTGTTTGCTTTTTTTCACTGCTATCGTGAGGTCATTGCGGCGCAGTCTGATTGTAAACATGACAGTTGTGAGTTCTATTTCTACTTGGACGAGGAAATTAACTATTTTGATTTTCTCACTTTGCTATCAAGATAAAGCGAGGCGGAACTCAGCTGCAATGTCTTGGAACCCACTACCCTGTAATTTGCGGGATATAGCGTGAAACTAATCTCAGCTATCTCGAAAATGAACTGTAAAATCTTGTTTCAATTTAATAAGTTGTTTTAATAAAACTCTTTCTTCATTATTTTAATAGATTTGAAAAAAAAAATCAGCAACTTGGCAATATTTGCCCACACCATTATAGAAATACACAAAAGTTCAACGGCAGGGAAATCGTACAAAAACACAATTACGGGTTTCACATAAAGTCCTTTTCTTTCCATAACTTAATAACCGACAATCTACGTAAACAATCGAATCAATACATAAACTATCGAAAATTTAATTTAAGCCTTACTATTTTGAAAATAAGGTTGATAATAAAAATCGCAAAATGGCATATTTCCCATTTCGATACTAAAGTAGGGTAATGACAGTAATAAATCATACGGATCGTTAGGCACGTTCCCCCATCGGTGTTGGGTTTGATTCCCAACAGAAATGCCATCATCTGTCAATAGCCTAGTGACTTGACATGACTGGCTAATGGAGTGGCATCCGATTGTTGAATAACACACTTTTCAAATATTGTTAGAAGTTCGTTGTTTTTCTGTTGGGAAAGAGGAATATGTCAAAATAATATGTGAATTTGTTACTAGAACAAATCAATACTTCTATACTTATATTATCAAGCTCAGTAGTTTGTTTGGTTCAACACGCTAATCTCGGGAACTACTGGTTCCAATTGATATATATATATATATATATNATATATATATATATATATATTGTCATAGATAATTTTGATATGGAGGAGAGCTATAGGTTACATTATTACATGTTAATCATGTAAATATAGCCGACTGTACCTCCGATCATAATTATGATGGGCATTTAAAAAGTTTTATGTCTTAAACACAACTCTTAGTAGTTTCCATTTGACGCTTCAACGTATTTAGAGGCAAAATCTCAGCTAAAAGATATTCTCAGTTAAAGATTATAAAATTTTCAAAAGTAATATAACAATTTTACGTCGGCATTACATTGGGGGAATAATGAACGTAAGTCTTAATAAGGAACAGAGTATATAAACACTAGTTTTCCAGGTTCCCTCTGCCTGAAGTTCATGATCGTTACAAAATTGTAAAAGTTTATTTTAAGCATTTTTAAAATGTTAATGCACACTTAGGAAAGAGAAATACTTATTTAGAAAACGTATGAAAATTTGAAAAACCGCACAAGTTGGTTCCAGGAGGCGCGGGTTCGAGTCCCGCTACGTTCAAATTTTTATACGTTTTCCAAATAAGTATTTTTGTAAAAGTTTATCTTAAAAGTAATACTTGATATATTGAGATTTTGGCCAACTAAACTTGACTTATCGAAGTCGTAGAGTTAAAGCAAAAATGCTTGTAAAATAAAAGTATAGTTGAAAAAACAATGTGATTGATTATAAGTTTGATGCATACTATATGAAATATTTATATAAAAAAAAAAATAATTGCTGACAAAACGCAGTGCCCAAAATATCAAAATATGGATGTAAAACATTAGGAAAGAAGACCGCATTCTTTACCGAACCTCTCTTTCTATCAAAACAAAAAAAAGTAAGGATTAGGTAGCACAAATCAGGCGTATAAGTATATAGTATGTAATATAATGTATTGTGATTACATTACAAAAAGAAAAGTCTAGATATATTAAGCTCAATATCTTTTCCATATAGAATACTATTCAATATCCATATATAGAGTCCGTCGTGGTGCAATGGTAGAGCGTCCCACAGTAAACGCGACGGTTGCGGGTTTGACATCCACCCTAGGGATGAAGAGGAGGAGGAGGAGTTAGACATTGAGTTCCACCTGTTAACAGGCAATGTCTAGAAAATCGAGCAGAGCGAGCACCGGGTTAGCTCTAGTTACACAGGCTATAGCATCAATTTAAAAAAAATATTCTTAATTCTCGAACTGCCCTCAAAACATTAAAATTTAACTTTTTTTTCAGCTTCACGCTGTATCCCGCAAACAGCAGGGTAGGTAGAGGGAGCCTAGTGCTAAGACACTCCGTTCCCCACTTTCTGCTGAATTCTGGAGGCATTGCGTGTTGAGTGGCAGACCCCAACTCCGCGCTTTGCCTCGAGATCAGAGGGAAGAAATGGAAATATAAATTTAAGTAAATATTCAATCTCCTCGAGTGGGGATCGAACCCACAACCAGTCGGTTTTACAGTCACACTTTGTGTCCCTGCGCCACGACTGGCCTCAAATTCAACATATTATAATTTCAAATTTAATCTGTTAAAGGCGAAAATAACAGATAAAAATAAAATATTCACTTGTATTCTCCAAGCAACTTTGACAGCGGTGTCATAACCACCGGAAAGTTACCTCAAACAGAATGTGAAACACTAAAGATAATTCAGACAAAAGATTTCATACGCTGCACTCTGAATGAACCGAGAACGTGCACACGAAATGCAAGTTAAAGTTATAATTACTTCTGATAACAATATATTATAAAGAGCTGATAGTGTTTTTTTGTTTATACGAGACTTTTTCCCGTAGGTAGTGACGCGTCACTATATTTTCCTTCATCGTTAAAACAATAATTGTTTAGATGAATTTCACTTTGTAGGGCAAAATTCTAGTGGAAACGAACAAAAATGTTGTGAGCGAAGACTAATTTTCGTATGAAATTGGTAGAAAGAACCTAGTGTTTGTTGTAGTGTTTGAGGTCAGTCGTGGCACAGGGGCACAACGTGTGACTGTAAAACCGACTGGTTGTGGGTTCGATCCACACCCGAGGAGATGAAATATTTATTTAAATTTGTGTTTCCATTTTTTCGCTTTGGTGTCGAGGCAAAGCGCGACGTTGGGTTCCACCACTTAACACGCAATGCCTGTGTGAAGCTGATTTAAGATTTTTTTATATAGTCTTAAGGTACGCTTTCCATCCATTTTAGAGATGTATTTCATTTTAAGTAATACTCAATGGTGTGCTTTATTTTATTATATTAGAGATATTTAAACCTGTGTGGTGATCGAAATTAAAACCAGTATCTATCACTAAGACTGTCCATATTTATATATTTTAAACAGTCGCCGGCTGTGTATTGTGTATTTTCAAAATATTAAAATATTTATTAAGTTTAAGCTTTTTTTAGCTTTACGAAATTTTTCATTCTCCCCAAGTGGGAATACAACACGCAACCGTCGCGTTTTCCAGCCAACGCTTGTGCTCCTATGCCATCGAGGCCTCTAAACTCTTAATTATTATTTAAAAGCAGAAACGTTTGTGTATAATTTACATTTGCTTATTCTATATCTTATATCGTTTAAAAATCTTATGCTACAGCCAACAACAGTACTTATCATTATCTCGAATAGTTTTTAATAGTCTTATAAATCTAAACCCACAAAAAATATATTTATAGCGCTTATTTTGGAGCTAAGCCAAGATTTTTTGTTAATTTTAACGATTTGTAAAACATTATGTATTAAGCATAATCGTCAAAAGGATATTTTGCTTCCGTTTCGAATCAAAATAGTCATGAACGAACGGGTGTTAGTTATTTATACAATATTAATTTAGACTTAAAAGCTTTTTTGAACGCCGGTGACGAACATACCAACTGTCATATTTCATCGACTGTATTGTTAATACGTTACGATTTCTGTACGGTGTCGTTGACGATCCGTAATTAGGTCGTATGTTGTTGGCAACCAATGTCAACCAATGCCGATGGGTAGCCGATTATAAAATTTATTTTATAAAATGAATGTTATAACATTAGAGAAAAATAGATATACCTAAAATGGAAATGAAAAGTGGAAAACAAATAATATCATTACAGATCACAAAGTTTATATACTGTGGCATGATAGTTTTTTTTATATTGGCGTGTTTTGGAGTAAGTAGTAGGAACCTATTTCAAACACTCTGTTTTCTACTTTGTTCCCAATTTTCAAGACATTGCATATTGATTGGCAGAACTCAGGCATATTAAAATATCATGTTTTAAATGAAATAAAAAACAGTTAATAATATCTAACCTTTTAATACCAAATATATGTACAATTAGTATAAAATTATATATAATATGCAAAATAATATTTTTATATTTAAAAAAATCAAATGCTTTAATACAAGATTAATTCTGTCTGATTATACAAAAGAAAAAATATCCAATACATTATTTGTTTAAACTTTTAACTAAATCGTGTCGTATCATGTAAACATAACCATAAGTTCATCTCAAATGTCATCATCGGGAGACAGCTGACGAAATGGGACGTCGCATCCCCATCAATTATCACATGTTTGCCAGTTTTGTTACTACTGTTACAAACGGGCTTCCGGTTCGAATACGGGAGTGAAGGTGATAATTTCCTCTTAGTTCCTATTTTAATATTTAATATTGTTTTAGGTATTTTGGTTTACTATTACAATAAAATAACGTTAAAAATGTCAGGGATACTCCCAGTTATCCAATTATTTAAGCCAAAAAAAAAACAATTGAATTGATAATCTGTTACCTTTTGCAGTCGTTTAAAAATGTGACAGCTTCTTGTCATCTTTAGAAGTAATTTATCACGTAAACAGAGTGACTTAAATCTAGGTTCCCTCTACTAACGCAGAGGATCTGGTGTTTCTGTTTAGTACTATATTCAAATGATATAAAGAGAGTAAAAATAACTCACTGTTTTGTGAATTAATATAATGCTTCCCAAAAGAAACAAAAGCAAATAACCAACACTTTACCTTATATATAACGTATGGTATATAAGTGTGTAAAGTATATATGTATACTCATATATAGGATCAAATAGCCCAGCTAATCGTGAAATACCCAAAATAGTTTGAAATTAATAGAACCAGCGGCTTTCAACTATTTGCAAACCAAGCAAAGATACTACTACTGAACTTCTCAATCTAATTGTCGCCACAGACTGAATAGTTGCCGATTAGTTATTTTGCTTAGAAGTTTGCCCATTGGCGAATCAATGTGGCTTTAATATGTAATGGTTTTGGTTTGATTCTTGAGTCATGCAAAAATGTAACATCGTATAGCTTACATGCTATAATATCAGAGTAACTGTTAAAAGTTAAAATAAATACCTCGGCTGGTCATCAAAGACATAGTATTGATGATACCTTGCTTGTGTTATTACTATTTTTTAGCTTCACGCTGTATCCCGCATATAGCAATTTCCGTCTCCTAGTTCCCGCTCACCTTTTCGAGATATTGCATGTTAAGTAGTGAAAGTCTTCGCCGCAGTTTATCTTGTTACTAGACCGACGAAATGAAAAAAAAAAATCTTCCTTGTGGAAATCAAACCCATAACTATCACGTCAAAATTCTAACAACAAAATTTATAGATTTAATATATAGAAAAAGACTCATTGTTACTCTATTATTTAGAAAAATCGCAAAGTTCTGTTTATTAGAAAGATAATAATCACCGTTCAAATAGAATTTATAACTATTACGACTTTTAAGTTCTAACTATTTGCGTATACATTCAAAAATTTACTTAAATTTAATATTACAAAGTAATCTCATACTACTCGCAATAAGTAGTAAATATAATTTAACGTATAAATTTAAGATTCACTTAAGCCTTCAAAGCGAGCACTAACCTTAGGAGGCGAATTAATTCAATTTGCAAATTTTATACCTCAAAATTGTATAAGGCTAAACCACGAGGTTGATATAATGTTTGCTAATATTTTTTTTGTTTTGTACTTCTACACTTATATTATAAAGTTGAAGAATTTGTTTGAGGACAGTCGTGGCGCAGCGGCACCAAGTGTGACTGTAAAACCGACTGGTTGTGGGTTCGATCCCCACTCGAGGAGTTGAAATATTTACGTAAATTTATATTGCCATTTCTTCATTCTGGTGTCGAGTCTAAGTTAAGCGGCGTTGAGTTCTGCCACTTAACACGCAATGCCTCCAGAATTCGACAAAAGGTGGGAAACGGAGTGTCTTAACAATAGGTTCCCTCTGCCTACCCTGCTGTGTGCGGGATACAGCGTGAAGCTGATTTGATTTTAAAGAATTTGTTTTGATGAACGCGATATTCTCACGAACTACTAGTTTGAATTAAAAAAAAATGTGTTGGATAGTTAACTTAACAAGGAAGGCTATATAGGCTATATTATTTTATGTTTATAGTTTCGATGTGACCCACCTTACTTACGATAAAAGTTATATGTAAAAGAATATCATTTACAACTTTTAGTTATTTTCACTTCACCAATCGGAAGAAGTAGCAGGTTAAAACTGGTATAAAACAAAAATGAAAGTTATGAAAACATCAATATGTAAAAAAAAATAAATAAATAAATCAACTTCACGCTGTATCCCGCACACTGCAGGGTAGGCAGAGGGAACCTAGTGTGTTAAGACACTCCGTTCCCCACTTTCTGCCGAATTCTGGAGGCATTGGGTGTTGAGTNCTTAACACTAGGTTCCCTCTGCCTACCCTGCTGTGTGCGGGATACAGCGTGAAGCTAATTTAATTTTTTATTTTTTTTTTATTTAAGTTTAGCTATTATTACTTATAAATATTTCTATAATACAATATTGCATTGATTTTGTATGCGTATGGGTTGTGACTTTTTAATCTCTAAACAGTTGTCCTGAGCTCGGTCAGCTCGAGATTGGGAAAAGAAGACATTCCGCTCCCCACTTCCCACAGAATTCTGGCAGCACCGCGTGTTAAGTTAGTGAACTCAGCACTACGCTTTGCTTGGACTCCAGGGTGAATAAATAAAAATATCAAATATTACGTAGGTCTAGTTCGGAGTTAAGTTACGCCATGTTTTTATGATCAGGATAAGTACATATAAAAATGGCATAACCCGTTTAGTTAAGCAGATAAAGACAAAAAATGTCAATGTTTTCAGTAGTTAATAACAAAAGTTTTTACAAAAACACTACACCAACAAAAAAGGAAAAGGAAGTCATAAAATTTCACATAATTATAGCATCGTTTAGTGGTCCCCATAAGATCTTGGAATGCAACAAAAAACCTCATTATCGTCATTCTCGCAATTTTTTTTGCCAGAGTCTACAAAAAAATTGTTTACAGACGTAAACGACTAGTCAGCTTATTTACAACACATGCATGTTAAACGCGATGGCTGTAGGTTCAAATCCTAGTAAAATGTTGTTTTATTCTATAATTTCTTTTTTACAGGATGATTATGTATGTATGTAGTATGTATGTATGTTTATTAAATGTATGTTTAAAACAATTTTATATTCACTATATATTGGTTTATATATTTCTTAGTATTTTTTGCACATTTCTGCTTTCTTTTATAAATTTAATCCTTACGTTTTTCTTTTGGTTGCCTGTAAGAGATCGCTTTTAGTGATAACGCCACCATTGCACACTTGTTAATCGTTGTTATAATGTACTGTATTTTATTCTTCTTCTTATTTGTGCAATAAAGTATTATATTATTATTATTGGTAGATAAATAGATAAACTTATACAGATGATAGAGGAGGTCATTTTCAACTATTGTTAAAATCTTACGTTTCCGAAGTGTTGGCCGCCCAAATAAAATATAAAATACCATATGTGCAAAAAATTTTTTGAAAAAAAAGGGGGATTTTTCCACTGACTGTTTGTGTTTTTGAGGATTTTTTAATTTTTATTTAATAAACTTCCGCTAAAGTCCTTACTGACACACTCATCCCGTTGACAACATAAAACGTGAGTGGGCGTGGAACACCAGTGTATCAAAATAAAAGAGATCTCGCTGAGTTGTCTGTACATGATGAAATATGCCACGATAACCACCTTTAAATTAAAATATAAGACGAAAATTTATTTAAAATAACATAACCTCAGATTACTTAACTTATTAATGGTATAACTACGGTATTTAATAAAGGAAAGGAGAGGTTTTATTTAAATGAAAGGTGTATGTTTTTATTTTTTTATTTATTATTTATATCTTTTCTTATTATTAATTATGATTACATAAATTAAAATATCATATTTATTAAACAATTAGCCTTATGAATGAAATAATAGGTTTTATGCAAGATCAACAATAGTAACATTTTTAGGTTGTTATATATGTAGTTTAAAAACGAAATATATAAAACAAATAATCTCTAAATATTCAAAATAACGAATGAAATAAACTGATGAAAGCAAAATATTGGTAAAAATCTAGCAACTAATACCTTTGTAAAATACGTCAAATGTGTGCTCCCTGCACAACAAATTATTGCATATGGTGCAACTACGAGTACTTTTAATTATCCTTCACTTTGTGGAGGGACAAACGACGTATAGGTCCAGGTCTACCATGTACTATATTTCTTGCAGCAGTTTTGCTTGTTCCAAGAAGAATGCATTGCAGTGGTTGGATATCGAATTGCTGGATAGTACTGAAGAACTAAGTATCGAGGCTTCAATAGATTGTAAGGAAATTGTGTCACCACTTATGTGACTACCTTGATTTGGAAATTGGTGCTGGGTCAAAGTAAAAACTTCTATTCCATAAGCAGGATCAGCCTCAAAGTGGTCTTCTATCTCATTCCCTGATGAATTTCTATATCGTTGTCGTCTATAATAATAATTGACTAAACACATCTAAACAATGAGTAATAAATTGCGTTGAGTGTAAACAAAATAAACAAACAATCCAAAAAAATAACGCAAAGTATGCTAATTAAATAATACAAAATATTACGTTATTACTAACCTTCGTCGCGTCGCAAAAGTTCATTGAATCGATGAAGATTCGTAATCTAGGGTTAAGAAATAATCGAAATTTCAAAATCTTATATAATTCTTAATAAAATTTTTTTTTAAAAAGATACCATAGATACATGCGGTCCAGAGGCGCTGGTTCAAACCTTTGAATCAGCTTCTCTGGGCCGGATTCCAATAAACGCGGGTACAAAACAGGCTACGTTTAAATTTTTATAATTTATGTTTTCTAAAGAAGTCTTTTTTTTTCTAAATGTGGAATAATTGCTGCTATATCGGCTTATGTAGAGGACATCCTTGTACTTAAGGACACTTTTCTTCAATCTCACACAATTTCTGTTTTAATTAATATAAAATAATAATTGGGACAGTCCCAAGGTAGAAAAATATAAGTGCCCCAAGGCACAAAATGATGTTGTTTTATTATGAAGCGAGAAATAGCAAAATTTTGCCAATGCGCAACTACCTGACGTCAACATTCAAAATTTCCGACTTTTTCGGGTACTATCGAGAAGTTGGACACAAAAGAACGCGAGGTTCGCTTGTGGCTCTTACAGCGCCAAATTTATAGTAAATCTAGCACTGTCTCTAGGTACAAGGTGTCTTAAGGTACAATGATCTCCCTCACATAATTGTGTTGTACTTTACTATGGTCGAAGCCACTCATGACGCATGAGAAAAGCGAGCGACTTTAAAGGCGACAGTTGCATAGCGCGGCGTTGAGTTCTACTACTCCACATGCAATGCCTCCAGAATTCGGCCGAAAGTGTTGAACGGAGTGACATAACACTAATCTCCTCCTGCTTACATATGGAATACATGTTGAAGCTAATAAAAGAAAAAAATGTACATCAAGCTATTTCGTATAGTGCTAGACGGGATAAAATCAGCTTCACGCTGAATCCCGCACGCAATGCTGTTTGTATCTCGCATTCTAAAATGGAATGAAGATTCGAATTTCAGTTCAGCGGAACACAAGTAGAGTATAAAAGTCCAAATACGCTATTTACGAATGTGTGCCGAACAAAAAAACGGAACTAAAAAAAAACGAACTTAACTCTTTGAAGATACTAATTAATACAAATAAGCTTCCACTGAAAGAGTATTCTAAAATATAAGAATATTATATTTTAAAGTTATTATAAACGACTTTGCCACTTGTTTATAACTTTTCTAATTGTTTAAACGAATTATATAAATAAAACTTAAGACCAAATTTTAAGAACTTTATGTTTTAAATTTATATATTGAGGAATGGTTCATTTTAAACTGGTCGCGATGTATGGAAGATATATGAGGACGCTGTAAATATTTATGAGGACGCCTTATTATAAATTGGTTGTATGTATTTAAATGAAATTTTACGAAACATTAGTTCCTGAGAGGAGATGTGTGATGCTTATTTTTATTTTTCTGTCTTCATGCCAACGTTCAACTTTCTAAGTTCAGTAGCTTTGTTTGTCTATGATGAGTGACTCACTCATGAGAAGGAGAATAAGAGAGTAACGAGATTTTTATACATAATATGTAGATAAAATATTTTTTCTTTTTTTAGCAACGGAGGAAAATGGTAAGCTAGTGTTAAGACACTCCGTTTCCATTAAAACACTTCCGTTCCCAATTTTCTGCCGATTTCTGGAAGTATTGTGTTTTGAATGGCGGAACTAAACCCCGCTTTTTGCCTCATTACCAGAGCGATGAATTCAAATTATTTAATATATATAAAAATACAATTTAAAAGGCCTTGTATAAGTCTATTTAAAAAAGCAAAAAGGCAGCAAATTAGATAAATGGAGCCTAGTCTTAAGGCACTCCGTTCCGCACTCTCCGTCCAAGTTTCTAAACATTGTGTATTGCGTGAAGAAACTAAGCGCTCATTTTGTCCCGGAGCCCCCTGAGTAGGGATCGAACCCATAACCTTCAGGTTTACAATTAGACGCTATGTTTCTGCGTCACGATGGCCTCAGTCAAAAGTTAATTTCAAATAATGAATATTTGAAATTAAAAAAGAAAACAATTTTGTACGTCACAAAGAAAAACAGGTTCATAGTAAACAGGCCTATAGCCTGTTTCCATAAAATCGCTCAAAGTCAACTAATTACAACGTTCAATTTTAAATATCGACTGCAATTAATATAAGAAATCCTCAATTTTTAGAATTTAATAACTTCGAAGTCAATTATTAATTGTCCCCCTCCCCATTGGATGTGAACCCTCGAACCAACCCTTGTTCAATAATATTCCTCCAATTGGTTAATTTTACGCAAGATTACAAAAGAAAACAATAAAAAGAGGATCATTACGGAATATTATCATATAAATTGAAAATCGTAAGACTAGAGAAAACTGTGGAGATTGTACGTTTCGTTTAAATTTTTATACACATAGGTTTTCAGTTTTACGCTGTATCCCACTTGTAGCACGGTAGAAAGAGAGAGACAGAGAGTTCAGAACAAAGAAATGAAAATACATTATTTAATAGTTCATTTCCTCGAGTGGAAATCGAATCCACAACCTGTCGTGTCACGGGTTTTACCCCTGCTCCACGACTGACCAGAGCTTAACTGATTTTTTTATAATTTAAAAACTACAGACACGTGCTCTGTACTTGTTGTCAACTGATTCAAAATTATTAGCCACACAATATTTTTGTTATCTGCTACTTAAAATAGATTTAGATCCAGACATAATTATCTATATGTATTTAAATTATGTCCTGATGCTTAGATTGCAAAATGATAGTTATCTAAATGATAAATTTAATGTTATTCTAATAACTATTACAATTATACTATTTCTAAATCCACTATAATATAGAAGTATTTTTTATTTCTTTTATCAGCTTCACGCTGTATCCCGCACCCAGCAGGGTAGGCAGAGGGAACCTAGTATTAAGACACTCAGTTCCCCACTTTTTGCCGATTTTTGGAGGCATTGCGTGTTGAGTGGCAGAACTCAACGCCGCGCTTTGCCTCGTCACCAGAGTGACGAAATGGAAATATAAATTTAAGTAAATATTTCATCTCCTCGAGTGGGGATCGAACCCAGAACCAGTCTATTTACAGTCAGACTTTGTGTCGCTGCGCCATGACGGCCTCAATTTTTAGGCCTCAGGTTTTCCGCCATTCTAATATACTTTATGCGGGCCTGAGTCCGACTCGGGGAAAGATCTTTTTTCACGCTGTTTCACGCTGAATCCCGCACAAAGCAACTTAGGCAGAAGAAACCTGGGGACTTAATATTAATTGAGATATGTTCCTCACTTTTGAAGCCAGTCATGACGCAGAGGCACAAGCCTACTATAAATGCGACAGGTTTTAGATTGATTCTTACTGAAAAATATTAAATATTTAATATGTTCAATACGCTCCGGTAATGAGGCAAAGCGTGGCGTTGAGTTTCGCCACTCAACACGCAATACCTACAGAATTCGGCGGAAAGTGGGAAACAAGAAAAGATTATGAGGTTCCCTCTGCCTTCCCTGCTGTATGCGAGATATAGAATGAAGCTGAAAAAAAAAATATTAAAAAATATAAAACCTACACAACTCTACATGTCAAAGAATCCATATATAGGTGTACGGTATGATTTGTGACCGCGTCGTGACGTCTGATTTCACTCACGCGTCACCTTGTCAGGGGCGCGGTAATTTATTACGCTCATATCGTCCGGGGCATTATGGGGCAGTTATATTTTGAAGTATATTAACTTTGGAAATGAGCTAAAATAAATTTGAACTTTAAACTGTTTTTTTTTAGTTAAATAAAAAATAAATATGTTAATACTTAAAAATATCTGTAATATACTGTAAAAATATCTTAATACTTTAGATATTTTGATGTTTAGAACGTATTTCCAACAGTGTTTTTTATAAAATAGTTATAATGTGGACGACTTTCGATCAGTCAATAAGTCAGTAGAATTATAGATTATATTATACTTGAATATGCCGAATAATTACATTATGCACATTTTGTTCCCGTACATTTCACGCTGCATCCCGTACATTCAGAGTATGCAGAGAAAACCTGAGAACATATAATAGTGTTATAAGACACTCCCAGAGTGTACATAAGACACTCCGCTTATGAGGTCTTCCTCATAAGCGGACACTTGCGTTACTCATTTTCCACCATACTTTGATGCATTCCACGTTGATTGGTGGAACTCAACGCCTCGCTTTGTCTTACGAGTGGGAACGAACTCACAAGCGTTGCGTTTAAAGTCTTTGGTTTTTTTTTAATTATTTATGGTATATCATTAGTCTTTTTTTGGACAGGCAAGCAGGCAAAGATAATATTAAGGCACTTCCTTCTCCGCTTTCGTCATATTATAGAAACAACATGTAGGGTGGTGGAACTCAACGCCGCGTTTTATCAAATATGAGAAACGACGTTGAGCACCAAATATTTCAAGTTATCAATCCACCACGATGACAGTAATAATAATTGAGCAGCTGATAATGATTAAAAAAGTCCATCGTCATTCACAAATAGCTGGCTGGTGAACTATTTTGGTATACTTAACGATATTCTAAAATTCCTTCAGATTTAAGCCCCGTGGGTGTTGTTTGCTACATTTTCGTTCTAAATCACTTTAGTTAATTGCTTAAGCATACTTTCCCTGGAAATTCTTGTCGTCTTAGTGATTTATAACTTTTGACTTTGTTAATGTGCTGAAAGTAATGTGACTAAGATATAATTAATTATGATAATGAATGACATTTTCAATTATATTACATGTTTTGTTAAGTTTTTTTTATTATGTTTATAATGTTTTTAAAAGTGTAAATTTTTTTATTATTTTCTGAATTGTGTATATATTTTGAACAATTTAAAAAAATATCTTAATACTTTAGATATTTTGATGTTTAGAACGTTTTACAGCCGCTAGACAGCAATAGTTCAAATCTTATTTAACAGGTTGAAAATATATAAGGAAATTCTAAATAATTTTATAAAATTCCTTGGTCGCTTTGCTCCCCAACCTCCGCTTAAGTAACTTGATTTAATAACTTTACGGACATTCATAATATTCCTGATTTTATCATCCATTTAAGAAAAAAACCCCACAATACTGTTTTATGTAACAAAAAAGGCAAGAAAATTATTTAAAAAAAAGAATAATAAGTATATAAATTATTTTATTAATAATTTTACTTCAATAACACGAAAAACATTGCACTTATAACTAAAACTAAAGACAAGTAAGTCTTGCTAGAAGCACTGGAATAGTACCCTAAACTCCTTGTAGCTCTGTCCATTTCCACTAAGCATGCCATTATTTCTTCGTTATTAGGTATAATTTGCTCTGGAGGTAAAAGGAAACCATACTCGCCGACGTCTCTAAGCTCAAATAAGTAGACTATCGGAACTTCAGCGAATCCTTTTACCCAATCGAAGCTTGAACCTGATACAGCATCTAGAATGTTAAAAATATTTAGCATGCTAAAAATATATTACATATAAAATGTTATATATAATCTAAAAGGTTATACCATTGTATATGTAATTTGTTATTTACATAAAAAATAATAGTTTCATTTCCTCGCTCCGGTAATGAGGAAAAGCGTGGCGTTAAGTTCCGCCACTCAACACGCAATACCTCCAGAATTTGGTGTAAACGAAAGTCTCAGTGGGAACGGATTGTATTAACGCTAGGTCCCTAGGTTCTCTTTGCCTACTCTGCTATGTGCAGGATACAGCGAAAAGCTAAAAAAAATAAAAACAAAAAAAGTAGCTTACACAATATATCAGCTGACGTCCCCACTTGGTAGACGGTGCCGTGCTTCTCAGTTAACTTCTCCGCACCACGAATAGCTATCTCGAACTGTTTGTAAATTTGAAAAATAGTTCATTGAATCACTGCGTTTCCCATTTTCTGCTCAATCTTTGTGACCTTGTTTGTTGCAAGCAACCAGAGGTGGAAATTAAAGTCGCGCTTCCTATGTCTTAATTAATAATCTACTTGTTTAAATTCTCTTTTTGTTAATTTAAAATTGTCATTCAAAATCAGGTTCACGCTGTATCCCGCACACAACAGGGTAGGCAGGGGAAACCTAGTGTAAGACACTCCGTTCCCCACTCAACGCCGCGCTTTGCCTTGATGACACCAGAGCAAAGAAATGGAAATATAAATTTAAGTAAATATTTCATATCCTCAAGTGGGGATCGCACCCACAACCAGTCGGTTTTACAGTCACACTTTGTGCCGCTGCGCCACTACTGGCCTCAAATTTATATTATATTATTAATATTTAAAATAAATATTAGTGGTACCTAGTGGTAATCGAATCCACAACGAATGCATTTACAGAGAGTAATTGTATCAAAACAAGGATTCACTCAGAAGTACTTTAAAAAACAACTTACCAGATCACCATAATTTGGAGCACTAAGTACATTTGCACCGGACACGTGACTGTATGGGACTAAAGTCATTTGTGAGTAAGAATGGAAAGCAAAATAATACACTAAATGACCACTTCGTTTCAAACGTAGGACATGGTTGGATATAGCTTGAGTTTCAGGCTCTGATGCAGCGTGTGGTCCAGCGAATGTATCAAAACAGGGATTCGAAGCAGCACCCACCGCTAAGCAAATAAATACACAAAATTTTACATTAAATAAATTTCTATAGAATTGAGGCCACTCGTGGCGCAGGGGCACAAGTATATCAATGTAAACGCGACTGGTTGTAGTTTCGATGCCCACTCGAGGAAATTAAATTTTTATTCAAATTTATATTTGCATTTATTATTCAAGTCCCATATTGTACAATGATATCAAGAAAACATTAAATATATAATATATCCCTTAACTTATTAACACTGTAAAACCAAATTAACTAACTGTTTGTTAGAGCTAAATTATAATCAAACAGAAGATCTCCTATCAGCCTAACTAGATTCTGGACCTATAACTTGTAATCATGCATTCCAAATATCACGAAACATACACACTCACATTCACAACCATACATCCACACTCTCAGATACTGAGCACATACATACATATATAAAGTTAAATGTATTGTTTTTTTTATATTACTTTTTTAATTTGTGTCATTTATTCTAATATTATTTTTTTTAATTATTTTTATTATCTTTTGATTAATTGATGTATATATATATTTTTAATTATTAAATTTTCTTTCTCTATTTCATGTTTGGTTCTCGTTAAATGTTATGTTATTATTTCATTTGTTTGTGAAAATTAGTTATATTATTACATGAAAGGACGACTGCGAGGTAAGAGTTAATAGCTGCAACACAGCTTAATACTAATGCAGTTATTACCGATTTATGTTAAGTTATTGTTATGTACGAAAATCTTAATTTAATAAATATTATTATTAATAAAAATATTATATAATTACTATTATTATTTCTACACTCTGGTGTCGAGGAAAAGCGTGGTGTTGAGTTCTGCTACTCTGAGATGGTCAACAGAGTGTCTTAACACTAAGTTCTCTCTGCCGACTCTGCTGTGAGCGGGATACAACGTGAAGCTGATTTACATAGAGTAAGCAATTGAATTGAACTGTAGGTATATTAAATTATAAGGCGACGACCTGAATTTTGAACAGATTGCTCAAAAACTTTGATCATCTACTTATAATACTTATTGCTTATAAAAATTACTTACTTCTCCACATGTAGTCAAAATTTCTATTTAGATCAACACCGTGACTCCTCTCAGCTCCAAAGAAACAGCTAGTGTTGTAAGCAAGATTGCGATTCTTTCTCCACATTCGATTCTGGGAGACATTGAGATTATTAGGTTCTATTTTTCTAATATATTGGGTTATATATTTGTTTAATGATAGTGTGTTGAATATTTGATTTTTTTAAGCATCATGCCATATCCCGTACACAGCGGAGTAAGCAGAAGGAACCTAGTGTTAAGACTCCGTTCCATCACTCATGCATTGAGTGTTAAGTGGCAGAACTCAACGAAAAAATTAAATATTTTTCTATTTTTTTTATTCACACGAAAATATTAAATATTTTATTTCTTCGAGTGGGAATCAAACCCACAACCTGTGGCATTTACAGTTACACTTTCTGGCCCTGCGGCTGACCTCAAAGTTGTTCAGACTCTCAATTGCCCACATTCCACCTAATTTTTAAAATATCGTGTGTGGAGTGTTGTGGAAACATCTCAATTAATACTGACTTACCTAATTGTAATAAAAAATATCTACCTACCTCAGAAAAGGTAAATTCATAACCATCAGGGTTTACAACTGGAAAAATGTGCCAAACAAAATTTTCAGCCATCCGTCTCGTATCGTTGTCATTACTTGTTAAAAATTCCTTGATTACCCATGTAACAGTAGCTGGTGAAATCCATTCTCTGGCATGAATACCACCTTCTAACATACCAAAAAGTGGTGTAGATCCCCTGCTCTCAGGTTTAAAGTCTATAACAACTCCTTTAATGTCTCGTCCTTGATTGGATTTTCCAATAGTAATAGTAGTGACTACGTCATGGAACAATTCTGGAAGCTCATCAAGCCATGCGTAAATTTCATCTAAATTGTGAAACTGATTCCAATTAAAGGAACCAAGACTGCTACTTCTTGAAACGTCTACAGGTCGCATTTGGGAATGTATTAATCTAAAAAATATTGCTGGTTACGATTTTATTGTTTTTTTAACCTAACGCCGTACGGTTATGTATAACACGGTTGCCTACCCTAGTGCTAAGAGACTCCATTCCATATGCACCGCCTAATTATCGAGATATTGTGAGTTGAGTGATGGAACTCAATGCCGCGCTTTGTCTTGTTATCAGGGCAAGGAAATAAAGATAATGAATTTGCCCAAGTGTTATTGTATCTATATCCATCACATCAAAAAAAAAAGGAGGAAACACTTCTGTGAAAGGGCAGAAAAAAATTAGAATTTTGTAAAAGCATTATTCATAATCTCTTTATTTTAATTAACACTCATGAAAAATATACTGCATCTCTTATAACTGGTAATATACATATTAATTAAATTACTTAAAAATATTGTTTTAAAAACTATATTTTATTAACAAAAGCATTAAAACATGTTCTTCTAAGAAAACTCTTTCATTTGACTGACTTTTATTACAAGAAGGTATTAAAATAACCAGTCCGTCATCTTACAAGTTTCGCCATGTTTGATTTCAAAACTATATCATCATCAGCTTAATACATCGTCATCCAACCTAAACTTGGATACATGCCTTTAGCCAAATTTACTGAGATACCGATACATATTCAACTTAAATAATTATATCAATTCTCTTCACAAGAATCATACCAGAGGAACAAGAGAGGCACTAACGATTGAAGACCTATTCACAGTCATATTTATATGTATGTATATAACACACAAAACATTTGATTAATCGGATATTAAAAAGTTAAAATTGAAGAAAGGGCATACTTACTCCTGAATATTTGTAATGCTTAGTACTGGTACCATTGAAACATTTCTCAGATATTCAATAAATTCACTATCCTTACTAGGTGGCACCATTATTCTAACATCTTGACCAATATTAATTTTATCTGTCCAAAAGTCATAATTTGAATCTTGATGCAGATTATTTAGAATTTTTACTTCTCTTTCCGTTTCTGGACTAACTTTATACACTTTGTAATTATCATAGCTTTTGTAAGCTTCACATTTTGACAATGTTATCAAAATTAAAACAAATAAATTTAAAATCATTTTTAATGTGTAAATTTTCTACAAGAAGCCTAACTTAAAAATGAAATCAAAATTCTATAATGTAATGTAAATTTTAATTATCTTATCGTAATTAGGAAAGTCTTAAGAAATATCACAATATTATCTAAGATATTTAAAAAATAAATAAATCAGCTTCACGCTGTATCCCGCACACAGCAGGGTAGGCAGAGGAAACCTAGTGTTAAGATACTCCGTTCCCCACTTTTTGCCGAATTTTGGAGGTATTGCGTGTTGATTGACAGGATTCACGCCGCGCTTTGCCTCGACACCAGAGCGAAGAAATGGAAATATAAATTTAAGTAATATTTCTCTTCTCCTCTAGTGGGGATCGAACCCACAACCAGTCGGTTTTACAGTTACACTTCGTGCCGTTGCGCCACCACTGGCCTCAAGATAACATATTTAGTTAATGTGTTATGGATTTGCTTTACTTCAACGATACAGCTATGTTAAGAAATCTGTTTTAAATACATATATATTTTTTAACTACACGATCATTTCGTTTTCCACATACAGAAAGGAAGACATACAAAATCTAAGATTTTGCTAAGACGTCACGTTATCCATATACACAATAAATAATAAACATTTACTATCATAATATTNTATTGTTTATAGGTATGAATAGTACGATAAAAATTGATGTATTTATTAAGTGTAAAATTTTATAGCAACAGAATTTAGTACATAATCGTTTATTTTTCATATGATAACAGATATACATAATTGATTTATAGTTAATAATGATAAAAATGACAATGTCGATAATGAAAGATTTGAGTAATTTGTAACGAGTTTTATTGTACAACTAATAAGAAAGAAGCACTAATAAATAATGATATCAAAGATCCATAAATTGAAAATGACCCAGAATAATAGTAACCCAGCTCTTTGGTAGCTATGTCCATTTCAACTAAGCATGCCATTATTTCTTCATTGTTTGGAATTATATCTTTTGGGGGCAATAGGAAACCGTACTCGCCTACATCACGAAGTTCAAATAAATATACAACTGGTACTTCAACTACTCCTTTTACCCAATCGAAACTGGAACCAGATACAGCATCTGAAATTTAAATTTAACATAATAATATAATGAATATTTATATAAATAACAAAAATAATTGATATAAATATAAATTTTCGTTTAAATTATTCGGCCTTGAAATATAATAAATAGTACTTAATGGTTCTGAAGGATTTTTGAAAATATAAATCATACTTAATTAAAGTTTGTAAGGTTACAAGAATCTTACGTACACAATATGTCAGCAGAAGTTCCCACTTGGTATGGAGTGCCATGAACCGCAGTCAGTTTTTCAGCTCCACGAATAGCTATTTCATACTGAAAATAAAACATAATATTATATAAAATATATTTTAAAAATCCGACAACGTTTACATTTTTATTACAAATATATTGCCTTAAAAATACAAATTAATTTGGCCTGTTAATTTTAAATTTTAATAATAAGTTTAAATTTTATATAATTAAAGTTTTTTTAACTTCGTGAAACATCACAGGGTAGGCACAGGAAACCTGAGAACCTAGTGTTAAGATACTCCGTTCTCATTAAGACACAACCGTTCTCCACTTTCCGCCGAATTCTCGAGATATTGTATGTAGAGTAGCGGAACTCAACATCACTCTTTGCCTCTTTTCTAGAGCGAAGAAATGAAAATATAAATATTTATTTCATCTAAGTTGAAATCAAACCCACAGCTGTTGCGTTTACAGTCGCAAGTTTGTACCCCTGCGGCACTACAGTCTCATTCTTCTTTCTTCTTAATCTTTTTATTACAATTTAATTTGCAAATAATAAAAGAAGCTCACAAGATCTCCGTAATTTGGAACGTCTAGGACAGTCTCATTATAAACATGACTGTAAGGTACAAGTGTCATCTGGGAATACGAATGGAAGGCAAAATAATATATTAGTCTTCCCGAACGGTTCAAGCGAAGGACATAATTGGAAATAGCTATAGTTTCAAGCTCAGATCCCCCATGAGGTCCAGCAAAAGTATTTTGACAAGAATCGCTGGAAGCACCCACAGCTGAAATAAAAAAAAATGTTCATTAGACCAATTCTTATTAAGAATATAATGATCATCTCTTGATCATAAAAATAATAAACTTAAGTGAAATTATATTGTCTTTAATCTCTATGAAAACTTGATGTATCTCATGTTAATATTTTAAGAAAGCGCTATTTGACGTTAATGAATGAGAAATTATCTAATTAAACCAATAATGAGCAAATTTAAAATACCAATATTTATAAAAATTTAATAAATCATTAAATATATTACTAATGTTGCATTGCTAATAATAAAAAAAATAAGTGAACTCTTACTCATCCACAGGTAGTCGAAATTTCTGTTAAGATCGATGCCATTGCTTATATCATTTGATGCACTGTTGACACATTGTTTATAATATGCAGGATTACGATTTTTTCTCCACATACGATTCTGTAAGAGTAATATTATTCATATAAAATACATGATAATATATATAAAGATCGAATAACAAGTTTAATATAACTTTAGAAAAATGTTTATAAAATTCCTCAGCTTACGTGGGTAAATGTATAAGCGTATCCGTCAGGATTAATAACGGGAAAGATGTGCCAAACAAAATTCTCTGCCATATGCCTTATATCGCTGTTGTTACTGGATAAAAATTCCTTAATAATCCAAGTGACTGTAGCTGGTGAAATCCACTCTCTAGCGTGAATACCACCTTCGATCATTCCAATCAAAGGGTTAGATCCTCTATTTCCAGCCTTAAAATCGATCACAACGCCCTTAATATCTCGTCCTTCTAGTGATTTTCCTATTGTAATAGGTTTAACGACTCCAGGATATAAATTTTGAAGCTCATCAAGCCAAGCGTGGATTTCTTCTAAAGTGTGATACTGATTCCAACTCAATGAACCAAGATTGTTGCTTCTTGCAACATTTGCTGGATTCATTTGTGCACGAATTAATCTAAAATAGATTCACAAATTAATATATATTAAAAATCCCGATGCTCTCTGCATTATTGTTGCGTGTTGTATTGTAAGTTATTAAAGAAACAATATTTAAGAATTTGTTACAATAGACGATAAATAAATAACTCACTCTTGCACGTTAGATATACCCAAAACGGGCTCCATTCCTGCACTTTTTACATAATTGACGAATTTATCATTCTGATCAGGGGATACCATTATCCTTACGTCTTCTCCAACTTTAGTGACATCTGTCCAAAATTCATATAACTGCTCACGAAGCACTTCGATCTTCTGCACTTGTTCATCGTTTTGTGGTATTACTTTATATACTTTAAAATTTTCATAACTTACATAAGCTTCACTTGCTGTAGATGCTATTATAGCTACTAAAGCTAATTTTAAAAGCATTTTCAAGTACTATTTTTCACGTGCAGTTTTGGTATACAAATGTAATTTGAAGAGTACTACTGTCCATATACTTATGCTTTATCTAATCAGAACATAATTTGGGCGAGTATTTTATCTAAGGAGATTATTTTATCTAAGGAGTCTGTTAATTGATAATGTCTTGATATTTAGATAATTGTATATATATATATATATATA
>JAAIXJ010000089.1:697023-765289 GCA_013403705.1 Heliconius hermathena
CCATTATATATATATAATGGTTACGAGCTTTAACTATTAAATTATTAAATTCTGAGCTTAGACATTGACGCTAATAGCGAGACTAGCCCCAATTTAAGGTTGACCAGAGAGCAATGGAGAGGACTTGAAGTATAAATTGCAAAACAATCCAAAATAGAGTAGTTTGGTAAAAAACTAAAATCATGGTACGCAAAACAATCAATCAAATAAAATCAATAAATATTGTCACATAAATATAATCTGGTTCTAAAAAATAAAAACCTAATACATTTGTAATAATATGTTTTACTGCACAACTAATATAAATAAGGCACTAAGAAATAATGATATCAGCGATGTGTAAGCTGAAGATGCTCCAGAGTAATAATATCCTAACTCATAAGTAGCTTTATCCATTTCTATTAGGCATGCCATTATTTCTTCATTATTTTCTACGATGTCTTCTGGAGGCAAAAGAAAACCGTACTGGCCGACGTCGCGAAGCTCAAAAAGATATACTATTGGAACTTCAGCAACTCCTTTTACCCAATCAAAACTGGCACCCGAGGTAGCATCTAAAAATTGATATGTGCCATATTATTTCATTTTTATAATAACATATTTCTTTCTTATTGATTTTTATTATTACAAAAATTAAAAATGCATTGTACGTACACAATATGTCAGCAGAAGTTCCCACTTGGTATGGAGTACCGTGAACCGCAGTCAATTTTTCAGCTCCGCGAATAGCAATTTCAAACTGCAATTTTTTTTTATAGCTTCATGGTGTATCTTGCACGTAGCAGAATAGGCAAAGGAAATCTAGGAACTTACGACTAAGACACTCGGTTCCCAATAAGACACTTCTCGATGCGTTTCGTGTTGTGTGGCGGAACTCAACGCTGCGGTTTGCCTTAGTTATCAGAGTGGGGAAATGAAAATATTAAACATATCAAATGGGTATCGAACCCACTACCATCACGTTTACAGACACATTCTTGTGCCACGGCTTAAAATATCATAATTTTTATTATAAATTAAAATAAAAAAACAAACTAAATCATATTTAATATTTTCATTTCCTCGCTAAGGTGTTAAAGCAAAGAGCGGCATTGAGTTCTGCCACTCAATACGCAATGCCTTTAGGATTCGGTGGAAAGGCAACGGAGTGTCTTAATACTAGCTTCCCTGTGCCTACTCTGCTGTGTGCGGGATACAGCGAGAAGCTAATTTAATTCTTTTTTTTTCTATTTGAAATTTGGTATGTAAGTAAATTAGTGAGTGTAGAACGAAAAAAAAATGGATTTTTTTTTATAATAGATATATAGATACAGAACAACAGATTATTACTAATTGTCTAGACATCTTTACGGATATCTATTAACAACTATGTATGTATAAAGACAACACCCAAAACAACAAACCAACACCCAAAATTCAACACCCAAAATCTTCTTTTAGAGCGGAAAGGGCAGAACTAATTGTATTGACACTGTGTTCTCTTTGCCTAACCTTCTATATGCGGGATAAAGCCTGAAGCTTAGAAATGAATTAAGCTTGATATACATAATATGTATATATAACTAATAGTCCGTCCGCGGTTTAGCCTTCGTGAACTACGTACACGATAAGACATTTCGTTGTCTCTGATATCAACTTAGAAAATTTCGAAATAAGTGAAGAATAGATTATCTTAATACTATCTTATCTGAGCGAGGAAAAAGCGTGAAGATTAACAAAATATATTTTATAAAAAAACTTACAAGATCTCCGTAGTTTGGGACATCTAAGACACCCTCGTTATACACATGGCTGTAAGGTACAAGTGTCATCTGGGAATAAGAATGGAAGGCAAAGTAATATACTAATTTCCCTATACGCTGCAAGCGGAGGACGTGATTGGAAATGGCTATAGTTTCAAGTTCAGATCCACCATGAGGTCCAGCAAAAACTTCTGTACAAGAATTGTTGGACGCACCCACACCTAAAACAAATATATATTAAATTAGATATTGTAAAATTTCAAATGTCTTTGTAAGTAAATAAATATTCATCAACCTATTTTCAAGTTTATAAAATAAACGATTTATGCCATGTATAAAACTATTAAATTTGAATAAAATTATTGAAATAGTAGATTTAAAACCTTGTCGTTTGAAGGCAAGACACCACACCACACCACACCGTGATAAGTAAAATTGTTAACATAATGATCATTTAGCAACTTGAATATAAACGAATTAAAACATGTACAAGATGAGCATATATTAAAATTAGATTATGATCAGACAGAGAACCTATTATATATCGTATAAATTATTATAATTATTAATTATTATTAAGATTTTTTAAATTAATTTTGTAATCTTATACATATTTTAGAGTACGTGCGACTACTGCCGTGCCAAAGATCACCTAGTCGCTTGAAGGTAATATTACTGACAAAACACGCTTACTCATCCAGAGGTAGTCGAAATTTCTATTAAGGTCGATGCCATTGCCTAAATCGTTTGATACACCGGAACATTCCCTGTTATATGTAGGGTTGCGGTTTTTTCTCCACATACGATTCTGTAATGGTGCATTTTAGTTAAAAAATTAAATGCAAAAATCAATAAAAATAACGATTTTTTAAATAAAATTACTAAATGATACAATAATAAATATGAAAATGCCTAAACTTACGTTGCTGAATGTGTAAGCGTATCCATCTGGATTAATTACAGGAAAAATGTGCCAAATGAAAGTTTCTGCCATGTGTCTCGTATCGCTGTTATTACTGGACAAAAATTCTTTAATAACCCAAGTGACGGTAGCTGGTGAAATCCATTCTCTAGCATGAATACCTCCTTCAATCATCCCAATCAATGGCTTAGATCCTCTATTTCCAGCTTTGAAGTCGATAACAACACCTTTGATATCTCTTCCTTCATAAGATTGTCCAATGGTGATAGGTGTAACAACTCCGGGATACAAATTTTGAAGTTCATCAAGCCAAGCGTGGATTTCTTCTAAAGTGTGATACTGATTCCAACTAAATGAACCAAGATTGTTGCTTCTTGCATTATTTACTGGTCGCATTTGTGCACGAATTAATCTAAAATAATTATAAAATAAATGTCCTGAAACTTATGATGCAAACATGTTGATATATTTTTTTTTTCTTACAATAAATAATAAATAAATGACTCACTCTTGCACGTTCGATATACCCAAAACGGGTTCCATTCCTGCGTCTTTTATATATTTGACAAATTCGTCATTTTGTTCAGGCGATACCATTACCCTTACGTCTTCTCCAATTTTAGTGACATCTGTCCAAAATTCATATAACTGCTCACGAAGCACTTCGATTTTTTGCACGTGTGCATTGTTTTGTGGTGTTACTTTATATACTTTAAAATTTTCATAACTTACATAAGCTTCACTACTTGTAATAGCTATAATAGCTAAAATAGCTAATTTTAAAATCATTTTCGTCTACTTTTTTGAACGTACAGTTTTATTCTGCATATGAAAAATAAAAAGTACCACTGTATACATATGCTTAATCTAATCTATTATTTAAGTAAGTATAATGATAATTGATTTATCGAAGTCTGTATTGTGGAAGCACCCATAGAAACACATAATTATGAAAATACAAGATTTATTTAATTTTTATATTTTAGTTTATTTATGTAATACTATTGTGAATGATATTATATGATACGATATTTACGCAATTAGGACGAATTTTAGTTAGATTAGAAAAAGTAAGACGTTAGTTTTAATATATTACATTCTTTTAGATTAAATGGAAAATACAAAATGCATTTTTTTTAATTATCTTGTCGTTTTTACTACCGTGAGGATTATTTGTGATATCCGTGATTTATACATTTTCAAAAGCTATTTAGTACACGGAATTTATCTGCATCCGGTTCTTGATCCAACAGCTAAGCGATAACCCCATAAAGATATTGGTCGAGGTTTTCGCTATTAAACCGTTTACTGAAATCTTTTGTCAATTTATCCGTTTGTCATTTTGTTCACTGTAATGTAATATGTTATTTAATGTATAAATAGGTCGATAAATAAAAAACTAATATTTTGTAAATTGCTGTAAAATGACTATTTAATGGAATTGGCTGAAATTTTGGTTTTCAATGTAAAAAAAATGTATTTGTATAAATATTTATTATATATAATATTATCTTCGTAGGATTTTTATTTTTAAATTGAGTTTTTGTAATGTGACACTCAAAAATTAAAAAAAAGACGTACGACGTTGATCTAATACAAAAGTAAGCGTATTGATTGGAGTATACCAATGTAGTCCCATTACGCTTCTCACTGTCTCAGAATCGAAAGGATATAAAAGCGTTTTTTATACCACCTCACCTTACATTGGAAAAATTGAGATCACTTAAAACCTATACGGATAGGCTTGCGTATATTTCTCCGATTTTCCAAGCTACTTTATTTTAAATAAAATGAATAAAATGTTCTTGATTAGCTTTTGTTATATAAAACTATCAACAGTAAGAACGACCACCCGTCTCTAGTACAAAATTTCTATTTTAAATTTCCTACGAGTTCTAACAAGTAATCTAGTCTTCTCGAAATTTTTTGTCGGAGGTCTATTTTAGGCAATAATTTCGCTATGTCTCGATTTTGCAAAATTCTTGACGAAAAGAAAGCATAGGAACCTTTCGGTGACTCTTTGTATAGGTATCGCTGAAACGCAGCACAATATGTCTAATATTTAGTGATGTTTTTGTAATTTTTATTTTTATTGTTTAATTTTGTTAAACTTTTTTAATTTTTACATTATTAATAAATTTATTATTTTGTAGTAACTTAAATTCAATTCAGTCTTTTTTCCATTTTTTATTTTTTTTGTACATATTTTTTTATTTTATTGTGGAAAATCGTTAGGTACATTTTTATATTATCCATCATTAGAGACCACTTTCTCTCATCTCTCTGGTAGAAATTGAATCCCCCGTCGGAAAACCGACTCATCTTTCGAGGCAATCCAGAAATCAAGCCATTTTTCGGCTTCTTCAAAAGAATGGAAGCGCTGCTCGCTTAAACCGTGCGCCATCGACCGAAACAAGTGGTAATCGGAGGGGGCTATGTCCGGTGAATACGGCGGGTGGGGTAGAACTTCCCATTGAAGTGTTTCCAGGTAAGTTTTGACTGGTTTTGCCACATGTGGCCGAGCATTATCATGTAATAAAATCACTTTGTCGTGTCTCTGCTCGTATAGTGGCCGCTTTTCTTTCAGAGCGCGACTCAAACGCATCAACTGAAGTCGATAGCGAGCTCCCGTGATAGTTTCATTAGGTTTAAGCAGCTCATAATAAATTACGCCCTGCTGATCCCACCAAATGCAGAGAAGAAGCTTAGAACCATGGATATTTGGTTTTGGCGACGATGTTGATGCGTGACCCGGCATGCCCCACGATTTTTTTCGCTTTGGATTGTCGTAGTGAATCCACTTTTCATCCCCAGTGACGATACGGTGCAGAAAACCTTTTCTCTTTTGCCGTTGAAGCAACAATTCACACATGAGAAAACGTCGTTCTACGTCTCTCGGCTTCAACTCATACGGCACCCAATGCCCTTGCTTTTGGATCATTCCTAACGCTTTTAAACGTTTTGAAACTGTTGACGCATCTACTTGTAACGTTTTCCCGAGCTCTACTAACGTCTGACATGGATCTTCTTCAAGCAATGCCTCCAATTCTGTCTTCAAATTTTGTCGGTGCTCCAGAACGCTCTTTGTCTTCAAGGTCAAAATCATTACTTTTGAAGCGCCTAAACCAGTCTCTGCACGTTGTATTCGACAAAGCAATTGTTTCAACGAGAATTCGCGTAATTAGAGCATACTATTGAAACTCAAGTATACCAACAGGTACAAGTACCAAGGTACCAAGTAGACTTGTAACAATAAGTATGAATATTAGCAAGAGTGGTTGTTAAAACAATTTTAAACCGTAATAATTATGTCTTAAACGGCTACTTACAATAAAAAAATCATTAAAGGATACTAACAATCATTTTTGAATATCCATTCAACGATACTACATCTTAAAGTAGTTCGGCGATATTTTTTTGTATTTTGACAATATGAGACCAGTTCTCATCTTTTGATTTGGTGAATTTTGATTACTGCCATGTGTTTAGTGACGCTCTCAACGACAAATCTATTGAGAAGAAAAATCATCCAAAATGTTCCAAGGCGTTTGGTCTCTACAACACCACATAGGAACACACATACATACATACATACTTGTATACATATCTAGATTGATAAACACAACATTATTTTTTTCCGCAGGCGGGTAAAAAGTTATTGAGCGTGATATGGTTAGTTAATAAAAGGAGTATGGATAGGATCACAAAGACCACGCAAGGTGGCTGCTGGTGGCAACTAAACTTATAAAGTGTAAGACAATTTATAAATTAATACTTACTTTCTTTGTCAATTGTTAGCGCTGTCTATTTGCTAATAGATTGTATTTTAAATCTGAATCGTTCTGAACCTTAGCAATTTTATAATTATTGCACATTATTTTATTACCACTCCGTGGTCAAGTATCTTTTTATCA
The DNA here is from genome assembly GCA_013403705.1 of Heliconius hermathena. Taxonomy (NCBI): domain Eukaryota; kingdom Metazoa; phylum Arthropoda; class Insecta; order Lepidoptera; family Nymphalidae; genus Heliconius; species Heliconius hermathena. The sequence continues at coordinate 703,602 of JAAIXJ010000089.1, forward strand.
TCCTAATTGAAATATTAAAATAAGGCAAAATTTTCAAAATTGTTCGAATTAATGATTTAGCTCGTTTTCCAGAAATTTTATAAATAATAAATATCAATAAAGTACACAATAGAAGGACTAAAGATGATACAGCGATGTCGATCCAGAATAATAGCCCAATTCTCTTGTAGCACGGTCTGTTTCAATTAAACAAGCCATCATGTCCTCATTATTTGGAATAATTTGGTCAACGGGCAATAGGCATCCATTCTCGCCATCGTCTCGAAGTTCAAATAGATATACAATTGGTACATCGACTATTCCTTTTACCCAGTCAAAACTTGATCCTGATACTTCATCTGAAACATAATAATGGCATTTAATAAATATTTTTTAGTGATGCGATTTTTTTAACATTACATTGCTAAAACAATCTTATATTGATTGAGTTCTTTTTTCGGCCAATAATACGATAGCTTAGAAGTTTTTACAGGGTGAGTGCATATTTTTATTTATAATATAGTATATTAAATTCGTCATTATTTCGAGGGCTCCTAAGTATAAGGGCCAAAGTGCGAAATCACAACTTTACAGGAGAGGCTTCCAAAGCTTAAATTTGCTATAGTTTTATGTTGGTACATCCGAAGAAAACGAAACTTTGCTTATCAGCTAAGATAACTATCCTCTTTATATATACCGTAGTATTTTATTTATATTTATCTTAGTTTTTTTTCTGCACAATGGCCCTTATACGTTAGTTTTTGTTATTATATATTTATTCTTATCTAAAAACATTCTAAAAAGGCCAATGTGCCACATTGGCTGTTTTACGCGTATTATGCTAAGTAACAGAATATAATATTTTTTTTATATTTTACTTATAAAATTGATTAATATTGAGACTAAGGTTACAACTGATTATTACGAATGATAGTAAGTTAGATATTGTGGTAATTATGTCATATAGAGCCTTATACGTTACACGATTTTGTAACATGATAACTGATTTTTCAGTTAGATCCTTTAAGTAATAGAAAAAAGTCGTGTGTACATATCGTTTTAAAAAATAATTAGCCCCTAAAACTATTATTATTAGGCCCTCTATATGAATATATTGTATTTGTGAAAGAAAAGCTTAATTAAATATTGAATTTTACTAAGATCTATTCAATTTAGTTAAAACAGCTTTAATAAAAAAAATTAAGGTGGACAGCCAAAAAATAAAGAGATAAAATCACTTATTGTCTTTATTTGACACGATATAATTAGACGCGATTAAAGTTTCTTATTAATTATTGCTATAATCTAGTGGCATAATAATTTTCGACATAAATGACAAGTCCTTCTTTCTACAAACTTTTATTGGTAGCACCTGCTTACAATACGAGAATAGCAATAACCATTTCAACAATTTGTCTTCTTGTTCGTAATCTAAGACGCTGATCAAAGATTTTAATGTGACTTTCAACACAAATCTTTTTATATTATAAAACGTAAATATTTTGTATTAGGTCCCTCTAATTTTCAACTGATAGAAAAATAAATATACAAATACATATATTCCTCTGAGTTTTTAGTCTGATTAAACCGAGAATTTCCATTTTTAATTAAAGCAGAATCATGAATTATGTATCTAATTGTAGTATAAGCTATAACGACTCCATTTTGTTTAAGATCATCGAATCAAGAAGCTATATTTTGAAGTTCTCTAAATAGTGACACACGAGGTGGCTTTCATTTAGAATATAGCCTGTCTTTAGAAAATAATGTTTTTATTTATATTAAGATAAGATGTTTATCGTTTACATAAATAAAATCTTGCTTCGGTTTTGGCCACTACAGTTATTTAATCGTTGGATCAAAATCTGAAATCGTCACAACCTTCTTTAGTTTTTAGTTTAATTATATTGCTGGCTATTTCGTTTGATTTTGAACTAGATTAGGCTATTATAGATTTACTGATTGCAGTATTTTTGGCCCACAGCTAATGATATTAATAAATATCTTCTTGCATCCAGTAGTCTGTATTTTAATCTTATTATAGGTAAGAAGCAAATTATACATGTCTATGTTAATATGATACACATAATATACATGATTTTAATAGTTATTTTTTATAATTACTACATATTTTTCATTTTTTCTCAGCTTTATTCATATTCAGCATTCCGTATGAAGCAGGGTATGCAGAGGGAGCTTAGTACTAGGACACTCTGCACTTTCCGCTGAATTCTGTAGGCATTGTGCGTTGAGTGGCGGAACTCAACACCGCAATTTTCCTCGAGTGAAGAAATGAAAATATTTTATTTCCTCGGAGGAGAGTCGAATCCACAACCTATTGCGTTCACAAAAACATGCTTATGCTCCTTTACCAAGATACAGTTATCAATAAATCCATATTGCTTGGAATAATGACCAATGATCCAAAACTTATGAAGTGTATCACGCCTCGTATCTTCAAGTTATTCAAATACTTGTATGTAAATAAGCTCTAACAATTTACCAAAATTTTTCCTATTTCTTATTACATATATGATTTCTAAACATTTTTAAAGTGTTAATCCACACTTAGGAAAGAAAAATACTTATTTAGAAAACGTATAAAAATTTCAACGTAGCGGGACTCGAACCCGCGCCTCCTGGAACCGACCAGGCGCTCTGACCACTAAGCCATACGTTCTCGCCAAGCTACGTCGAAATTTTTATAGGCTTGTTACAACTTATTTATGTTGTTAAAAATAGTATTCTCTCTTGCCAAACGATAATTCTTAGTAATTATCTTTGGGTAGTGGATATTTGTAAATATCTCCCTACAGAGATACTAACAACATAAATAAGTTGTAACAAGCGTATAAAAATTTCGACGTAGCTTGNATATCAGCATTATAATTGGGAAATATCTTATAAGTTTTAATGATGCGGCGAATATACTTAACAAACTTAAGTTTGTTAAGTATATTCGTATAAGTGTTAATATACATTTATCTTGTATGAAATTAACTTTAAATATATCGATGGCTCCTAAGTATAAGGGCCAAAGTGCGAAATCACAACTTTACAGGAGAGGCTTCCAAAGTTTAAATTTGCTATAGTTTTATGTTGGTACATCCGAAGAAAACGAAACTTTGCTTATCAGCTAAGATAACTATCCTCTTTATATATACCGTAGTATTTTATTTATATTTATCCTAGTTTTGTTTTTACTGCACAATGGCCCTTATACGTTAGTTTTTGTTATTATATATTTATTCTTATCTAAAAACATTCTAAAAAGGCCAATGTGCCACATTGGCTGTTTTACGCGTATTATGCTAAGTAACAGAATATAATATTTTTTTTATATTTTACTTATAAAATTGATTAATATTGAGACTAAGGTTACAACTGATTATTACGAATGATAGTAAGTTAGATATTGTGGTAATTATATCATATAGAGCCTTATACGTTATACGATTTGGTAACATGATAACTGAGTTTTCAGTTAGATCCTTTAAGTAATAGAAAAAAGTCGTGTGTACATATTGTTTTAAAAAATAATTAGCCCCTAAATTTATTATTATTCTCTGTATTTTTAAGTCTTATTAGTTTTGAATCTATTCATTCATCTACTGTCACGTTTCTTGGTTAGTTTTTTTCCTGGAACTTAAGGCAGTAGATATGTTACTTGATTAGAGATTATTATTTGAAATAGATATATTAATAGATTAATTTTCTGATGTATAATTTTGGTTGTTTTAGTAGAGTCACTCACAAGAGTCACAAAATGCAATTATCAAGCTTATTACTGCCTTTAAACAGCAAAGGGGATAATAAAAAATGTATAGTATATAATCTGGGCAGTTGTTAATTTAAAGTAACGCCCAAATAACCCAAAAGTGAAAAAATATTTTAGGGCCTAAGTGTATTCTTTCTCAATAAAACACGTACATGGGCCAATTTACCACTTGGGCCGTTTTATCTTATAATTCGTGAAAAAGAGACGTTTTTTGTTAATTATCTAATAGCGAATGTAATAAAAAGCTAAGCTTTTGCAGTCAACACAGCGCAGTCATTGTTCTGTTTAGCGTATAAGTATCAAACTGGATGATTGGCCCTAAACAGAAACAAATGTGTAGAAATTCCCCGCGTAGAAGTCTCAAATGACTATTTGGCCCTTGTACATTTAAATTAATGCTACATAGGCCGTTATATTCTAACAAAAAGTCCTATTTCTATGCAGAAATTTCTATTTTTTAATAGCTGACCTAATAAATTATATCGATAGAATGCGTTTGGCAAAAAAGTCAAAATTGTCAAATTGTTAGTTTGGCCCATATACATAGGACCCATCGATTTACTAATTGATTGATAGATAACACATATGATCAGAGGTTTTTTATGTTTTATCCCGAATGAACATAAAACTCGGCACCAATATACGAGTAGATAGATTCTTTTGTCAATAAAGTCGTGAACGACGAATTAATTAACGTTTAACTCGCTAGCTTGAAACGGTCCGTGTAAAATACACGTTGCCCGTTTTCAGTTTTTAAACTTGGCTGCACACTCTGGCGCGTGTCTTAATAAGCGTTAAATCACGACAGGAACATTTTAATTTTGTTTTGACATTCATGATGTACATATTTTATTTTAATCAGTTCGAATATTTACATCAGTGCGAGCATTTGTGGCATATGGATCGAATTTGCGGTCTTTTTGCAATAAATAAAATATATTTGCTGTATACATAAATGCTCTTTCATTAACTATTAAGCGCGCTTTTGAAATATCATTAAATATTTAAAGCTAGTACATAGTATAGGAATTACATATTAATAAATCAATAAATTAAGAATTTATATTAATAGGTCGGGGCAAAAGTATTTTCGTTTTTTGAATGTATTATTAGTAATCAAACCTCTTTGGCGGTACTGAATGTAACTGGCTGGTTTTAATACCATTAAATTTCTAAACATAACAGTCTGAAATCTCTAAAATTCTGGTGATGCAATAAATAAAAAAAAGTAGTTCCCGCCATTTTTCAACTGTTTTTCAAGCAAGCAAAATAAAATTATGTGACGACGAAATTCGGTACATTTTAAAATTTTATTACAAAAAAGGTAAAAATGCGACGAACACCGCGAATAAAATTTGTGCGGTTTACGGACCTAATGCGGTATCAATAAGAGTAGCACAAATGTGGTTCAAGCGTTTCAAGTCTGGAAATTTTAGTGTGAAAGATGAAGTTCACTCTGTGATATGGCGTCACAAATAATTTTATGTGTCACAGAAAATTTTATCTGTCAGTGCCATCTTTGACAAAGAGGAGCTAGATCAAAATATTAGTAGCTACGACATTGCTGAAGAACTGAATGTTGATCATAAAACAGTTTTACGTCATTTGTGAAAGTCTTGGTACAAGAAAGAACTTGACATTTGTGTACTACATGATCTCACTGAGAGAAAGCTAATGAAACGTGTTTCCATTTGCGATTCTCTGTTCAGACGTAACAATTCCGAACCATTTCTTAAACAGTTGATTACGGGTGATGAAAAATGGGTGAATTACGATAAGAATGTGCGAAAAAGATCATGGTCGAAGCATGGACAAGCCCCACAGACTATGAGCTTTTGCCACCGAGTAAAACTATCGATTCTGATCTTTACCATCAGCAACTGATGAAGTTAAAAAAGCTATTGACCAAAAAACCATTGACAAAAACCGGCCAGAATTGGTGAATAGGAAGGGCGTGGTGTTCCACCATGACAACGCCAGACCGCACTCATCTATAGCCAGCCACACAGCAAAAACTAAGAGAGCTTGGCTGGGATGTGTTCATGCATCCACCGTATAGCTCTGACCTTGCTCCATCAAATTCCTGTGCCGGTCATTGCCGAACTCTTTAGGAAACATAAAGCTAACCTCAAAATAACACGGTGAACACTACCTGTCAGATTTTTTAATCAAAAATCTCGAAATTTCTACACGAATAGGATCATGCCACTACCCATACGATGGCAACACGTCATCAATCAAAACGGCACATATTACATATTATAAATAAATAAAAATTATACCTAAAAAAATATTTTTCTTTGTTTTTTAATTTGTTATTTTAACTATTTGACTTTTTAAAAAGCGAATAATTGTGGGTTTTTTTTGGAAAAAATTATCGATTTGAATCGGTACCAAAATGAAGACACGAAAATATTGAATGTTTCATTTCCTCAAGTGGGAATTGAACTCACACCCAGTCGCGTATACAGTAACACTGTCAACTCAATTTATGTTCTCTGGATTTATTTTATAAAAATCATAGGTAGAGGGAACCTAGTATTAAGGTACTCCGTTCTCCATTTCAAATGCTGCTCTGTGCCTCGACACCAGAGCGAAGAATGAAATAGATATAAATTTAAGTAACTATTTCATTTCTTTAAGTGGAGAATGAACCCACAACCAGTCGCATTTACAATCCAATCACAATGCAATCTAACCTATTTCGTTTACAATCCCATACTTGTCGAAATTTCTTTTATACTTGCGTAATAAGTCAGGAGAAGTTCCCACTTGAAATGCCGTGCCGTGAACTTTTGTTAGTTTCTCCGTATTGCTATCTCATACTAAAACTAACAAAAATATTTAGTATTTTTTTTACAAAAACTTAGTAAACTTTTGTCAGAAGTCACATAAATATAATTTTTGACTCCTTTATTGCCCCAGGTGAAAAACGTTATTGATATCCCTATCCATCGCATTCAAAATGCCATGTTTTTCATATTTAAACAAATAAAATATATGTAAATATTTCATGGGAGTCGTGGCGCAGAGGCACAAGCGTGCGATTGTAAATGCTACAGGTTAGGGGTTCGAATCCTACACGAAGAAATGAAATAAGTACTTAATATTTTTATCGCTGTAGTAACAAGGAAAAACACGGCGTCGAATGCCGTCACTTACACAACACATAATCATATATTTTTCTCTTTTATTATATACTTACCGGCGTTGAGATACGGCACTCAACACGCAATTCAGCCTTCAGAATTCGGCGGAAAGAGGGGAACGAAATATCTTAGCACTAGGTTTCTTCTGCCTATCCTGCTGCGTGCGGGATACAGAGTGAAGCTGATTTATTTTTATATATTTACAGTAAATCTATATACTTATAGACTTAATGTCACGTGTAATGGCCTCAATGAATACAGTATAATATAATATAACAATATGTTGCAACCTACTTTGCAAGCTTAGAAATACATGAATAAGGCAAAATATTATTGTTTATAGAAATTAGCACACAAAAAAACTTACAAGATCTCCAAAATTCGAAACTTGTAGTACATCTGCTCCAGATAAATGACTGTAAGGTATGAGAGTCATTTGAGAATATGAGTGGAAAGCAAAATAGTACACCATATGGGAATATGGTGGGAACTATTCTTCAAATTGAGAACATAATTTGATATAGCTCTTGTCTCAGGTGCGGATGCAGCGTGGGTTCCCGCAAAGTTTTGGGAACATGGATCTAAGGAAGCTCCAGTTGCTGAAGTAGATAAACGTTTTAGATAAATATTTTAATATTTTGGAGACATTCGTGGGGCAGGAAAACCTATTTGCGACTGTAATCCTTTGTAGTGGGTTCAATTCCCACTGAAAGAAATTAAGTATTTTACATTTTAATTTCCTCGCAATGGTAACAAGGTGGATCACGGTCTTGTGTTCCGCTAATCAACGCACGATGTTTCTTAATGGGAACAGAATGTCTTAACACTAGGTTCCCAAGTTCTTTCTACTTACCTTGCTACTTGTAGCACGTAGCATGAAGTTAAAAAAATGTAAATTCTATAAAGAGACCATTGTAATAAATCGTTTCGTTACTTTCAATATAATTTCAATCGAATGGCGAATCACGTTTCAATCAATTTTGCTGAATTAAAAACATTTATACATAGAATTTTTTTACGAGTTCAACAAATGTAGGATATGTATAAAAGAGTAATTGTTTCAGAATATACTTACTCATCCAAAAAAAAAATTCTGTTTAAATCGATTCCGTTACTCCAATCGTTTCCTGCTGTATAGTTAGTAGTATATAAAGTGTTACGATTTTTCCTCCAAAGACGATTCTGTAATATAAATATAAAAAAAAAACTGGTCAAATGCTAGCCAGATGCGCCCACCAAGGCGTGTACATCAACTAGTATAACTTATAAAACTTGGCAAACGTAAATTTGGGTTCATATGTACTTATTTTATATAAAATGAGCTAATAATAAAATATTTAATTAAGCTGCTATATTCGTATATACGTATATCGTTTCTTCATTATTTTTAATCAATAAAAATAATATAAAATAAGATTAAGGTAAATGATAAAATTATGTGTAATTCCTTTTTGTGACGTTATAGTGATAGTTGAGGCCAGTCGTGGCGCAGCGGCACGAGGTGTGACTGTAAAACCGACTGGTTGTGGGTTCGATCCCCACTCAAGGAGGATGAAATATTTACTTAAATTTATATTTCCATTTCTTTGCTCTGGTGTCGAGATTAAGCGCGGCGTTGAGTTCTGTCACTCAACACGCAATGCCTCCAGAATTCGGCAGAAAGTGGGGAACGGAGTGTATTAACACTAGGTTCCCTCTGCCTACCCTGCTGTGTGCGGGATACAGCGTGAAGCTGATTTATAATGATATAATATATTTTGCTTGTCATTCATTGCTTCAAGGAAAATTTTCTTGTTCTTCTATGTAATGATTGAATTAATTGAACGAATGAATTTGCTAGAAATTTATTATCACAACTTAAATATAAATAACATTGAACATAACATTATTTTATTCAAGAACGCGGACGTTGATAATATTTATAAAGATAACGATTCAAAACTTACTGTAGAAAAAGTGTGTCAGCCGTCAGGATTTACAATCGGGAAAATGTGCCAAATAAATGCTTCTGCCATATGCCTTATTTCTAGGTCATTACTGGACAAAAGTTCCTTTATAATCCAAGTTACTGTAGCTGGTGAAATCTATTCTGCACCATGAATACCACCTTCTATCCCCTATTTTCAGGTGTAAAATCTATTATAACACCTTTAATTTCGCTGCCCTCATTTGACCTTCCTATAGTGAGAGTAGTGACAATTTCAGGATACAAATCTTGAAGCTCGGCAAGCCAAGAATGAATTTCTTCTAAATTATGATACTCATTCCAATTTAAAGAACCAAATTGAGTATTTCTTCTATTGTTTGCGCTTGAATTAAACTGAAATAATATTTGTAATAATATATCATTAGGTTTGATGTCTTAATATTGAGAAAATATTTATTAAATTACTGTTTAAATTAATCTTCATAATACCTACTCTTGTACATTTGATACATTCAAAACTAGTTCTATACTAACACTAGACATATATCTCTAAATTCTTCGTCTTGACTCGGTGCGACCGAACCGATCCTAACATATTTTCCAATATCAATTCTATCAGTCCAAAAATCATATTCTTTATGTAAGTCACTTAAGATTTGGACATCTTCTTCTATTTTTGGTAAAACTTTGTACACTTTGAAATTATCATAGCTTATATTACATTCTACTATAGTGACTGTTATCAATACTATTAAACTTAAATTAAAAATCATTTTACAGAAATCATTGATTTTCTCACTTTCAATTAAGAAATCTAAAAGTAAAATAATGATGACAATACATATATTTCTCTATTTATCTTCTCTAAATGTAATTACTTATAGCATTATCTAATGTAATAAATGTATAATATTAACAATACTTGTCTTGTACTGTTGTGTAATCTGCTAGAATAAAATAATATAAAACCTAACTTCTTAGCGCTAAAGTTCTTTCCGTACACTTATTTTCTTTTGAATATTTTAAGATAAATAGATTTTTTCTAAATGATATTGAGTAAATTTAAACTGTCTTATATAAACAAAAGAATTCAGATCTTTCTTTAGAGATTTAATTAATAATAAGTATAAGCGAAATAGATAAAAAAGTAATTATAGAAGTGGACAATGATATAGCTCGTGAATAATCTGTTTCAAATAAACAAGCCATAATCTCCTCATTATTTGGTATAATTTGCTCAGCAGGCAATAGACATCCATACTCGCCAACATCTCGGAGCTCAAATAAGTATACAATTGGTACATCCACTTTTCCCTTTATGACATTTCTAAAATATCAAAATTTTCTATACCAGTTTACCACAATATACCTGTTAAAAGTAGCTATTAATCTATTAAAAAACTAAAACCACACTAGCTCCAAGCTTTATCCCTAGCGGGGTAGTCAGAGAGAACGGAGCGCCAAATGTTACGGTACTATTTATCTATTTGAGGTTCAATTCCAAACTTTACAAACTTAAAAGAATATTTTTTTAATATTAACATAATAAATCAGGAGATGTTCCGACTTGATAGATCGTTCCATGTACCTCAGTTAGTTTTTCCGCTCCTCTAATTGCTATCTCATACTGAAAAATAAGTAAAAGTGAGAAAAATAAATATTTGTAGGATTTAATAAATATTTTTAAATCTTATTTTGTGTTTGTTTTTTTTTTTTGGAAGATAAGACGCCATTTATAATTAAGATAAAATAAGGTTGCTTTTAGAACATAATATTAAGAAAAAATTACAAGATCTCCAAAATTTGAAACTTGTAGCACATCTGTTCCAGTTATATGACTGTGTGGTATAAGAGTCATTTGAAAATAAGAATGAACTGCAAAGAAGTAAGTCATATTTCCACTACTCTTCACATTGAGGACATAATTTGATATTGCTCTTGTCTTAGGTTCTGAAGCAAGATGAGGTCCTGCAAAGTTCTGAGAAAATGAATCCACCACCACGACCACTCAACGCGCAATGCCTCCAGATTTCGGCGGAAAGTGGGGAACGGAGTATTTTAACCCGCTACGTGAAGATAACTTACTTGGATTTTGATTCTGATCTCCTCTAAATGGACAGTGGGCGTTCAACAAGGATCTATTCTGGGCCTCGCTATTTCTATTATCTATTTTTATTTCTTATTTATATTAACTATCTATCTTTTTTATGCAAAGTTTAAGTGATATTGTACTTCTATATTATTTAAGATTGATAGAAACAAAGTAAATCATAATGAAGTGAAAACTGCATTGTCGCATAAACTTTATTGGTTTGACGTTAATAATCTAATGTTAAATGCAAAAAAAAACTAAATGTATTAAATTTACTTTATCTAATTTTAAATCCTTGTTACTGTAGGGTAGTGCCGCAGATATAAATTTAATATTTATTCTTCAAAAAAAGAGCCATGAAATCTATTTATCATCTTAAAGCACCAAATTCTCAGCGAGATCTTTTTAAAGATACAGGAATTGTATATGTATATTACAATATTCTGTTTGTCCGTCTACATATTTAATGTTATATTAAAACAGTGAGAGACATACGATAGGTACGAGAAAAATAACATTATATCGCCCCCAAAAAGTAAATAAATCAATTATGTATCTAAGTATAATGTAATTTGCCATTGCAAAAATTTTAAACTACTGTAAAAATAACGTTATTTAGGAAAGCTTTGAATAAAATGATTTAAATTAAGATCATTTGAATTTTATGCAGGATAGCTACCATTGTATTATTGTATTAATAAAAAATAAATTGTGACTTAATACTTATTTAAAAAACATGTAAAAATGTTAAAGTTGCAGGATTTGAACCTTCGTCTCTTGGAAACAGACTGACCACTAACCCATACGTCTTCATTTAGCTAAGTCGAAATTCATATACGCTTGTTACAATTTTTTTTATGTTGTTAAAATATTAGTAATTTCGAACGTAGCGTGATTTGAACCTACGCCTCTCGGAAACCGTCCAAGCGCCCAGACCATTAAGCCATATACTTATTACAACTTTAATAAGATAGAGCGCTTGAATAGTTCAACTTTTCATACGTTTTCTTAATAAGTATTTTTTTTATTGTATGTGGAATAACGCTTTAAAAATGTTTAAAATATTTTCTCTATTGCCAAGCGATAATTCTAAGTAAGAAAGTCTTGGAAGGAAATAAAATATTTAATATATTCATTTCCTCGCTCTGGTAAGGAGGCAAAAGCGCGACAGCCTCCAGAATTCAGCAAAAAGTGGAGGTGGAATANTATATATATATATATATTTAACTCACTTAAAATATGCACATGTTCTTTTGTGTGTGGGAAAACTTTGTAAACTTTGAAATTATCATAACATAACATTTTACTAGAGAGACTATTATTAATATTACCAGACTTAAATGAAAAAGCATTTTAGTAAAATAATTCATTTTTCACGTGCAACTATGAAATGCTAAATTGAAATGATGATAACAATTCATATATTTCTCTATTTATCTTCTATGGATTTAATTAATTACAGCTTTATCTTCTGTAATAAATAATAATAATAATATTTATTTAATTAAAATTTTCGTACATAACAAAAACTTAAATCGGTAATAAGTGCATTAGTATTAAACTGTGTTGCAGCTATTAACTCCCACCTCGCAATGGTCCTTTAATATAATATATAATAATTTTACAAACAAATAAAATAATAACATAATATTTAACAAGAACCAATCATGAAATAGAAAAACAAAATTCTATTAAAAATATATACATATCACAACCAAAAACATCAATTACTCAAAAGATAAGAAAAATAATTAAAAAAATTATATATATATATATATATATATATATATATATATATATGTTTACACAACAAAATAAGTAATAAAATTATTGTTGTAATATAAAACATCATTTGTCAAAAACGACGCACGCTCACATAAACCTTCGTACTAAACCACCGAATCCATCGTGAAATGTTACGCCTAAACTGTTGAGGTATCTTGATTAATTTCTTTAGGTAGGCTTAAAATATTTTACCCTATATGCTGTTCCCGTAAAAGGAGCGCTGACACTTCCTCACTGTATATAAAAGAAGAGGTGTACAGTATAACGTTGTACAGTACTAACTAATGTGTTAATTTAAATTAATTTTTACAACTTCACGCTGTATCCCGCACACAGCAGGGTAGGCAGAGGGAACCTAGTATTAAGACACTCCGTTCCCCACTTTCTGCCGAATTCTGGAGGCATTGCGTGTTGAGTGGCAGAACTCAACGCCGCGCTTAATCTCAACACCAGAGCGACGAAATGGAAATATAAATTTAAGTAAATATTTCATCTCCTCGAGTAGGGATCGAACCCACAACCAGTCGGTTTTACAGTCACACCTCGTGCCGCTGCGCCAGGACTGGTCTCATAATAACGTTATACTAAAAACTACTACTAAGTACTAAAAAAATATGTATATTAAGGAAAGCACAAAAAAATCTTCTCATCACCACTACACACTCAGATATTCAAATAGAAACTATTGTAGTACAAAATAGAAACCGGCTGTATTATTTTACAATAGTTCAAAGTATGACGTAAATGTTGTAGATCAAATGGCTCGCAAATATTTTGTAAGTCTAGGCAAGTTCATATTTTCTATTCTTTGTAAGATATGGGTGTATAAAATCTTCAATATTATATTGAGACAAGAACAAGCCTTATCTTGAGTGATCTTGAGCATAAAAACATTTTTACCATTCTATCATCACTCATCTTCTCAAAGTTTTGAAAGAAACTTGAAACTTAAGTAGAAGTCAGAAACTAAAATAAAATATATGTTAATACAAAAACAATTCTTTATATTATTCAATATTTCAAAATAATTAAATCAGCTTCATGCTGTATCTCGCATACAGTAGGGTAGGCAGAGGGAACCTAGAGTTAAGACACCTCGCTCTCTATTTTTCGCAAAATTCTAAAAGCTTTTGGTGGTGGAGCGCAACGTGTTGAGGTAAGGTGCGGACCTTACCTCAACACCAGAGCGAAGAAATATGTTATAAATTTAAATAAATATTTCATTCATGAAATGTTGGTGAATGGGAAAACGACTTATGAAGAAAAAGTGAGTGGTAAGAGAGGCAGGTTAGGTTAATAAAACCGCGGCTGACTTTCTAGAACAAAATTATAAAAGTTTAAAAATAATAATATGCGTCTTAAGCAAATCCATAATCGTCACGTTTACAGATGATGCCGTCTGTCGTTTAATATGTCACAATTGTGGTGTAGGTAAATGATATAATTAATAGATTTATAATAATTTCAATATTAAATATTCAAAACATATTTACCATCATCCCTTAAAGTTTCTAAACGGAATGTCCTATTCCTCGTTTCAGAAATTATCTTACATATTTAAAAATCTGTGTAAGTGACATATTTAATATTATAAATTTAAAGAATTTGCTTTAAGCTTATTACTTCATTACTTAATAACTACTGCATAATACTAAACTGTTAATATACGAAAAAAGGCGATAGTAAATAACGTACGTGTCTTGATTATTTTTTATCTTTCCAGATAATAATATGTTTCTTAAACTAACGCAGTATATGTGTGAGGGTAATTGGTACAAAAAATATTTATTTTAAGACATAAATAAGTAAATATAATGTGTTCACACAGCGGCTGATGCGATAGTAATTATCGTGTCACTATTATAATTTTACTTATGTTTATACAGAGTCACCAGATCTTTTACTTTCAGAAACAGAAGAGATTTCATTGTATCTACACATACATTGTAAGTAAGTGGATTTTAAAAAAAATATTTGGCTCCTTATCTACTTTATGTAATACAATTTTCTTTGTTCATATCACTGCATTTCATTTTAATATCACAAAATATTCTGCAATATATTGGCGCGAAAATAAAAAAAACACATAGAAGAATTATATAAAAATTACAAATACCAAATCTAAAAGTAATAATTTCTTAATTTTTAATTGTAACAGTATTTATGGCTAGAATAAGTATAGTATCATACGAGTATAGTGTTAGCTATAGTGGTGGAAATAATGGTTGAACGCTTCCTTCGGTAGTCCGTACATTAGGAATTTTTGGATCGCCACCAGATGAAACTCATTAATACATGATCCGCAATGAACTTGTTAAAGAAATCGAAAATAGAACATGCAGTAATTTATAATCATTTGGGATTCTAATAAAGAATTCAAATACAAAATAATATAACAATATAATGAAATTTATTTATTACAAAAGTTTTTATTACTTTAAACAATAATGTAATTAATATATTAGATAAAATAAATAATAATAATAATATTTATTAAGAAAACATATAGTAAGTGTGGAATAACACTTTAAAAATATTTAAAAATAAATAATAATATTTTATCAATTCAATAAAGCTAACAAAACGCCTAGTATCAAAATACTCAAAGAATACACAATTGTTTTAGTACCAGAATCGTAATACCCAAGTTCTCTAGTGGTCCTATCCATTTCTAGTAAAGCATCCATAATTTCTAGATTGTTAGGAATAATCTGTTCAGGGGGTAACAGAAAGCCATATTCCCCGAGATCTCTTAGTTCGATTAAAAAGGAAACAGGGATGTCTGTTGCATTCTTTACCCAGTCAAAGGTAGTACCACTCATAGGATCTGAAATGGATTGCCTATTTGTTAGTTTAAGCTAAAAAGGTCAATACATTCGTTTGTTCTGAAAGATTGCACTATATATTTATTTATTTATGGCTTCATGGTGTATCTCACATATAGCAGGATTGGCAGAGAGTAACCTATTGCTAAGACACTCCATATCGACACTGCCCAATTTTCGTGATATGACGAGAGCGAGAGAGCAACAATCGTGGCGTTAACAATTAGGCCTTATAACTATGTAAAGCTAATAAATTTTATCTGTCTACTATACAAATTTAAGTTTTAGGTAAAGAAAATAGAAATACGAGGATAGTAAGCTTAACTATAAATTTATTTTTTTTTTGGAAAAATTGGTCATTTCCATAACACTAAGTGTAAAAAATGCCAAATATGATTATCATTTACTTGATACTAAAACAAATTAAGTAATGAATAAAAATCTTACATAAAATGTCGGCAGATATTCCAACTCTATAAACAGTTCCGTTTCTTTCTTCAAGTTTTTTAGCTCCGTTTGATGCTATTTTGAGCTGAAAATTATAATATTTTATTATGTTTGATAAATATTAGAAGAAATGTACTTTTAATATTTTGAATTTTGGTCAGAGACAAATAACAACTATAATAATATAATAAAGCTGAAATTTTTATTTGATTTAACTTATTACCGTTATTTTAGGAATCTTTTAGTTTTCTTTAATTTAACAAATAATTTTAATAAGTGGATTTTTATACCTTAGCTTCACGCTTTATTATTAGACTAAAAAAATCCAGTGTCAAGAGTAACGATTTCTTTTCTTCCTTTAAAGAACTTTTATACTTTACTGAAAGTTATAAATAATCAAATGTACATACCATATCATCATAATTACTTGGCTTTAATATATCAGTGCTATTTACATGGCTGTATGGGATAACAACTAGTTGAGTATAAGAATGAAAATCAATGAAATACATAAGACGGCCTTGTTTGTTTAAATTCAGGACATATTGAGCGATTGCAATAGATTCTGGTTCAGATAATGCGGATGGTCCAGCGAAGGTGTTAGTACATGGGTTGCTAGATGCTCCAATGCCTGAAAATATGAATAAGTTTTATTTATCAAATTTCTCATACCAAATGAAACAAATCATAGTATTTTTGCAAAAGTATTTAAAGAATTAACAGCCAGGACCCATTTTAATTTTACAGGACTCATACAATGTGTTATATAATATTATATAGACATTACTTACTCATCCATTTATAATCGAAATTTCTATTTAAATCTACTCCATTACTCATATCATTGGAAGCATTTAATGATGCGCAAGAAGTAAAACTTTGTGTACTTCTATTTTTTCTCCACATTCTGTTCTAAAAATAAAATATTAATTTTAAAAAATCAATTTCAATTATTCATTTTTTTCTCCATTTAGTCTTATTAAGTTCCTTGTGTACTTACAGTGGTAAAAGTGTAAACGTATCCATCAGGATTTACCACAGGAAATAGATGCCATTCAATATTTTCCGCAAAAGCTCTCACTTCAGGATCGTTGCTACTTAAAAATTCCTTAATTATCCAAGTCAAAGTACTGGTAGTAATCCATTCTCTAGCATGTAGTGTACCTTGCAACATTCCTATTATTGTGTTATTTCTGTTTGGTCGATAATTTATTTTGATTCCCTTTATAGACCTGTTTTGTACCGATTGTCCCATATTAACTATTGTTACTACATTTGGATAATTTCTTGCGACCTCGTCAAGCCAATCATATATTTGTTCAAGAGAATAATATTGATTCCAATTCATAGAAAGAAATGATTCTTGAGAGTTTCTCTGGGCTGGCTTTAGTTGGGCTTCTATAGCACTAAAAGTTGTAAAATTTGTTTAAACATAAATTCAAGTAAATTTATGAATATATAAAGAACAACATTAGTATAAACTAAAATGAAATGCTAAATAAGAATAATAATAATAATAATGAAATCTGTACTAATATATTAATAATAAAGGGGAAAAGTTTGTTTGTTTACTCGTTTGAACGCTAACATCTTTGGAACAACTGGTCGGATTGATTTTTCTTGTATGAAAGCTACATTTTTCAGGAGTGTTATAGGCTATATAAAATTACAGTATATTTCTCAATTAGTCTTAAATAATAAAATAACATTAATAATAAACGTTATCGATGTGCTTTGACTGTGAGCACTGCAGAAATAGTTAAAAATATATTTAAGTACATTGTACTGCAAAAATGTATAATACTAAGGTTACATAAAATGTACAAAGATACCCTTTATATTTTAAAAATAAGCCAAATAATTCATTTTGTGACAAAACTAATTGAAAATTGCAAGATGATTTCAAATTTTAATCGTGTTTTTTCAATTGCATATGGTAATTTACACGATAATAAAATACAAACAAAATATTTTGTATTTCTTGGCTTTCTGCCTGTTTGTCTTTCTATTTATTCCGGCTTATCTGAAAAAACAGCTGAAGTGATTTTTATGGGACTTTCACTGACCAATACAGAAGGTTATGGAACAACAAATGCCTACTTCTTATTGCGGAATTCCCGCTGGATTTATCTAGATATGAAATAACAAAATATTTTGCACATTTTTGCATTTTCTTTTAAATACGACATTTTTTGCGAGCGAAATCAAATAAAATTCTAAAAGATTGTAATTACGATTTTTATTTTATATTAGTAGAGGTCTAAAAAAACAGTATAGATAACCATACCAAAATAACTAACCATTTTTTTCTAAGTACACGTAAAAGACATTAAATAAAAAAAAGCGAGCGAAACCGCACAGGAGCCACTAGTTTCATATAAAAGTTAATTGTTATTAAAATCTTTGAGTACTAAAACTTTCAAAGCTGAGACTGCCTGGCGTTAAGAAAACGGCGAACGGTAATTGATTCCCATTCGGAGGAATGAATTATTTTTATTTTCTTGCTCTAACAAGTGTCAAGTACCACCTCTCAACATTGTCTCGAAAATTGAATGGTGTTTCAGGGACTGAGAATATTACTTAACTGGACTCATTCTACGTGTTCTGTTATATGTGGGTTCAGTGTCTACTTAAATATAACTGGCGATGAGGCATATTATTTATTTATACATTACCTCTTGACGTCCTTTATTGACAATTTGACGTCTATTCCAGCTTGATTAAGTATATGTTCGAAATTTACTTTATTATCTTCAGACACCATTACTCTAACTTCATAATTGATATAGAATTGATCTTCCCAAAATTCACCAAGCCCATTGTTATATAAATCATTAAGAACTGCTAAATCATTTTCAGATTTTGGTGTCACTTTGTATACACTGAAACCTTCATAGTTCTTCTTTTCAGCAAATACTGATATTACGCATATGCTAATAAATATTACTATTTCGGACTTCATTTTTTTAATAATATTTAATAAGTAGCATACTCGATAACTTAAACTATAATAAATTTACCATTTTTAAATTCTTTAGACGCCTGCCAATCTAATCATTAATTATAATCTGATAATATCATAATTTCACTTAATAACCTTGTGAGCAATTATGATAATTTTATTTAATTGCAAAACAAAAATGTTAATACATTTAGATACATGAAAAATATTTATAACAATATCGGCAAAATATACGTATATAAATGTTCTTTCAAATAAAAGTTTAATCAAAATCTATAATATCATTTTCATCTCAAGAATTTATCATGTTTCTAAATAATTAACCTAAATTCCTGTTATTTTAGTAATTAATAACATTTGTATTTTTTTTTTGCTAATTTAAATATTCTAAATTATATTGAAGGACTGTTATTACAAATATATATAAAAAAAATATTATCACTATCAATCAACAGTAATTTTCAAGTTAAGAGCTCATAAATTTCCTTTTTAACTTTCTGCGAACATATTTTTTTTCTACGTGATGTGTAAAAGAAAATGTTTTGTTTTGCTCCACGCTGTGTTCTGCAGCAGAGTATGCTCAGGGAATCTGAGACCCTATTGTTACCTATTGTTAAAACACTCCGTTCCCCATTAAGACATTTTTGTTCCCAATTTTTGCCGAATTCTTGAGGCATTGTGTTTTGAGTGGCTTAACTCAACGCCGCGTTATTTATTTATGTTAAGAAAAAAAATGTTTTCCATTACCTTCACAATTTTAGATATTTTTTGGGGAAACAAAGAAAGTGATAACTCACTATGATCTTAACTTCACCTCTGTTTAAGAGATTTATTTTTAATGATTAGAGTTTTTGCCAAAATAATAATTTATTCCTCATTAAGAATAGAAAAATAGAAAATAAAATATTATATTTTGAGAGAATATATAAAAAAAAATTAATATTTTCACTTTTATAATCTAGTAACACCCATTCGGTCGTACATATAACACAATACAACGCACAACATTTAAAACATGCAGCCTATTAAAAATGCTAATATTTCTCAAAATAGGACTTGAACTTCCACTCACAAGTGTTTAATGCCAATTAGACAAAGCAAGTAAAAGAAATATATAAAAATAAATTCTAGAAAATACAAACCAGATTTTGCTTTTATAGTTTTTACACAAAACCGCAAATAGAATGCACTAATAATTTCTATTATAATAAAAATATTATTATAATACAAAAATTCTCATAACACTAAACAATAATAAAATTTTACATGAATTTTTAGAGGCCATTCCACGTTGATCTTTAAGTACTTTCAGTTATGAAAATAGAGGATCTTCTTCTTATAATTAAAGTCTTTTAGAAGCTTTACTATCTGAGGGTGTAACTTTGAGGGAAGATTAGCCTTTATCAAAAATGCTAGCTGAAATTTATATTTTTTTTCTGTTTTTTTGGCTTACTCGTTAATTAAGGATAGCAGATTAAGCATAGAAAACCTGGGTCAAGGCACTCTTGATTTCCGTTTTTACTTTGTATTAAAGATACAATTAAAAATGCAGAACACATAATAATAGTTGAGTTGTGGCCTGCCGTGGCGTTGAGTGTAGTCACACAAGCTTGCGGCTGTAAACGCGACAGATTGGGAGTTCGATACCCACTCGAAGAAATAAAATATTTATTATTTTCATTTCCTCGTTCTGGTAACGTGGTAAAGCACCACGTAGCTCTCCAGAATTCAACGAAAATTGGGAAACAGAAGTGTCTTAATGGGAACGGAATGTCTTAATGCTAGGTCCCTCGAGTTCCCTCTGGCTACCCTGCTACGTTTAGAATGTACCGTGACGCTAAAAAAATATAAAAATATGCACTAATGTTAAAATGACGTTTTAATCATCTTTTTTTCACTGAAATATTGTGTAGTGAAAGTCTTAACTTAACGCTACTTCTTCCTAACCTAATTCTTAAGACGTAAAAAAATCTAAAAATACATTTTATTACAATTTTTACTTAAAAAGATTTAAAAAAGAACTAAAAGTGTTACAAAATTTGAATTTACTGTACTCAATTTTTTTAGCCACACACTACTTACCACTATTCTGCTGTGGCCATGACAGCTTCATTTATAAATAATGAAAATAAATTATTGCATAATTTATTTCAATATTCAATACACTATTTATTTATTTGACAAATTGGGTGTTAAAATAGTGAATTAATTTTGGTTGCTGCTTCATTAATTTAATCAGGAAACCACTGTCAGATTTTGTTGAAGTAAATTAGTCATAATATTTCAATTATAATATAAATATTTATGTGTTTGAATGACCACGTGTGGCACAGTTGCAATATTTTCAATTGCACGTAGTGGTTGTAGGTTTTGATTTTACTGGAGGGAATCATTGGTGTCTTTATTTATGTTATGAAGCTGAAGATTTTGTTTGGTTGAACGCCCTAATCTCAAGAAAGGCTGGTTTGAATTGAAAAAATATTTTAGTGCCTAGACGACGGTTCCCCTCCTCATATACTTTTCACTTGCCCTAAACTGATCCGTCCTTTATATCATGTCCTTCCTCATAAAGTTCCCTGCCCCCTTAACGTTCAATATTTGTGTTTAGTCCTCTATGTAAATTTTTATGTTAATATATTAGATATAACAAAATTAAGTTGTAAGCTATTCTATCTATTATATTTCTTATTACTAAACCTCTATGTTATGTATATAATGTATATATTAATTTTATTTATTTTTTTATAGGTGATGGCAATTTTTAACTGGATCTTTTTTTTAACATGCATTCTCCTATTGTGTAACGTTACAACCTCCTTCGTGTTTTCTCCATACAACGTGACATTGGCTAAATGATATGTGCTCTACTGGCACCCTCGGAACGCCATAATCGAAGAACCATACCATACCAAATATTTTAGTATTAAATAGCCCATTTATGGAGGAAGGTTTTTGGCTGTATACAGCCAATATGATGTATACATCATAGTAACCATTTCGATGTAACCTGTACCTGTCATAAGAGATTCTTCGGACAAGAAGAATGTGTATATATAATATAGTCTTAATTATTTTTCTGCGCAATGTATTAATGACTAACTGTTAACGCTATAATTGTTGGTTCAGTCTTCACGCGGTCTTCAGTCAGTGTTTGTCTTCCTGCTCAACCTACTCCAAATGGCATGGTCTTCAACCCGCTTGGTCGTTAGTTCTAATGTCCTGCATCACAACGTTCAACCAGCACTTATTCGGGCGTCCGGGAGTTCACTCCAGAAACAGAAACAGATATAGCAAATCATTTCCACATGAAATAATTCCTAGGCCGTTGCGCACCATGACTATATCATCTGAGACGAAGTCAGACTCTCGGAGCTTATCTGCCACATTACGAATCCCAAGCACATTCATTTCCATGACTCGAAGACTCCTGAAATAGTGCTGGTTAACATTCGCTATAGTATAATAGAAACAGTCAGATGATGCCCTTATATATCAACCTCTTATTAGTCGGCAGTATTCTACAGTCACAAACCGAATCAGTGACCTCCCACTACTTGGCCCAATCAGGCATCATGATCGATGCCTCCAGATTTGTGCTTAACAAATCTAAAGGAACTGAATTTTTCCGACTTAACTAAAAGGAGCACTTCACTTGTATAAGGGTTTTTGCATAAATAAAAAAATATAATAAGTAAAAAAAATACAAAAGAAAATCTACTACATACTTCTTATTTCGACTTTTTATTAACGACTTTTTATTCGATTTTAATTTAATGTAACAAATTTAGAGCACAACACGAGGCTTTTCATTTTTATTTAACGTTACGACAACCTCGAGTTAAATATTATACTAAAATAAATATTTTCATATAAATTCTACAAATATATTTTTCATTCGTGGCGCAGGGGCACAAGGTGTGACTGTAAAACCGACTGGTTGTGGGTTCGATCCCCACACTAGGAGATGAAATATTTACTTAAATTTATATTTCCATTTCTTCGCTCTGGTGTCGAGGACAAACGCGGCGTTGAGTTCTGCCTCTTAACACGCAATGCCTCCAGAATTCGGCAGAAAGTGGGGAACGGAGTGTCTTAACACACTAGGTTCCCTCTGCCTACCCTACAGTGTGCGGGATACAGCGTGAAGCTGATTTATTTTATTTATATTTTTCATTTAACCCTAATCCTTAAAAGCTCATTTCACATTATACCATTTAAAAAAAATGTTTTCTTTAAAAAATCTCAGAATAAAAAAGAGCATTTGTATAATAAATGAAAGAATTTGCAAATAGCCCAGTTAACTAAATGATGATTGCGTAGCATCTTATTGTAGCTATTAGTGTTGAAGATATGAATGGAACGTGTTTATCTTGTTTTGTTATATATTTTTTAATTTATTTAAATTAACAATTTAAATAAATTAAACGTTTGTGCAATTGTGCTAAGAGGCCGTGAACTGACTTGACTCGAATTTTGTAGGTTCAATTCCCACTCAGGACATGAATAGGGGAATAAATTATTATTTATTATTGTTTTCGTTTCTTCGCTCTGGTAACCAGGCAAAGCGCAATTTCGCCATTCAACTCGCAATGCCCCAAAAAAAGTGGGGAACGGAGTGTCTTAATACTAGGTTCCCTCTGCCTACCCTGCTAGATACAGCGTCTTAAGCTATATTTTAAGCAAGGTGAAGGGACGCCTGAACTGTTTAAGTTATTATAATAATTCAACTTTACCTTTTTTTGTTGTATATAGTAGTAATATACAGATGCGGAAAATCGCACCAACATACTAATAAAATAACTGATTGGCAAGACACAAATGACTGTTCGACGTAGAAAGTTGAAATTTGGATAATATATAGGATTGGGAGTGAAGAGGACCACTAGGAGATGATTTCTCGAAAATTCTCTGGAAACTGTAGAAAGCATAATTTGCTAGCTTACGTATTTAAGTCCACACAAAGTTTCCTACGACGATTATTACCTTACAACTATATTTAAGATTTTATTATATTAATATTTTATATTTATTTCTTTTATGTAAATAAAAGAATAATAAATACAGTCGAAGAGTTCTTTAAGAAAATGTCGAATCGATCTTTTCTTACAGAAGTCGGTTAATAAAAGTTGTATATGATTTTCGTACTGTAAAAATGCATTGTTGTCTATCTAAGAGTCGAGACTATTTATCATTACAGCGAGGAAACGATCAAGGCATGGCTTCTTATTATTTTAATAAAATAACTAATAATATAGGAAAGAGATCAGACGGTTTATTAACAATATTGTGTGCCCATGCCTCGAGCTGCCTTTAGTTCTTCTTAATAAGAAAGTCTTAAAATAAAAGAAAAAAAATCCTAAAGGCTCTTATATTATACGAAATTCAAATGTTATTTATAAAAATGCTTATAACATACTTGCTAAGCCAAGGGGTGATGATTATACAATATACACGCTGTCGTGGCGCATTGCGACGGTTACGGGTTCGATTCCCACTCACGGGAATGAAATATTTAACAGTTTATTACTTCGCACAGGTAACAAGGCAAGTTGAGAAAAAATCGCGGCGTTGAGTTCTATCACTCGATACACAATGCTTCAAGATTTCGGCGGGAATTGGGGGATGTGTCTTAAGGGGAACGTAATTTCTTAAGCAAACGGAGAAAAATGCGATTATCCATTTTACGTCCTAAAATTCACGTATACAAAATTGCTAACTCTCTTAATTTAACTCTTTTCTCTATTATTCACCCACTGTAGAGACACTACACGTAGGTGCATGAATGGCACAATCAAACGCGGCAGCTTATCTTGTCAAATCGGCTATTCCCACAAGTATCAAACCTACGCTTTTTCGCTTCACGCTGTATCCCGCAAATAGCAGGATAGGCAAAGAAAAACTAGTGTTATGACATTAGCCGTAGCCGTCAGTAGCCGGACTCGAACCCGCGCGGTTCCTGCGCGCAGCGCCTGGTCAGTTTGAAGCAGGCGCGGGTTCGAGACATTATTCTTTCGAGACATAATATGTTGGGCGGTGAAAGTCACCGTTGCGCTGTTTGTTATGAATTCGAAGAAATGAAAATAATTCATTCCCTCTAGTAGGAATCGAATCTATAGCCATCGCACATACGGTCAGACGCTATACTACTATGCAATGATGGCATATTATTACGATTTATACAATATAATACAAATGTTTTTCCTTTATAAGAGCTTTATAGATCAAAGATTAGAAGACCTAAAACTAATAAATTACGTTAGTGTAGAATGCGTTTCTACAATACCTATACAGCAAATCTACGATATAACGAGTATGGGCATTTTGTTTTTGAATAGTGATGTACCTATGTTTTATTATATCGATAGTAATAAAAAGAGCTTGAATTAGTATCGAGCTAGTGTTGTTTGGTTTTTATTGTATCGAGTAATATTTTATGTAAATATAATTTTCGTACGAACTAAATATTATTTTAACTGTATTTAGCTAGTTAATGACTTCAGTGATTTATACATCAATTCACGTTGCCTACAGCAGGGTGCCTAGCAGGGTGCAGGGCAGAGGGAACCTAGTGTTAAGATACTCCGTTCCCCACTTTCTGCTGAATTCTGGAAGCATTGTGTGTTGAGTGGCAGAACTCAACGCTGCGCTTTGCCTCGATACCAGAGCAAAGAATATTTCATCTCCTCGAGCGGAGATCGAACCCACAACCAGATTGCATAAAACAGTGTAATATTATACAAAAATATAATTAAAACAATGAATCAAATTACAGTTCGATAGATTATGATAATAAAAGTATGTCACTATTCTCTTTGCTTATTATTCATTATGTGAAAAATTTATTAAAAAAATTAGTAAGTGTTATGTACCTATTTATTAAAATTTTCATAAATTACACTTCCTGAGATATAAGATATAATATATATAAAAAGAATAGATTTGAGAGATATCGTGTTGAGTGGCTGAATTAAACACCGCGTTTTGCTTCATTACCAGTGAGAGGAAATGAAAATATTAAATGTTGTATTTCACTGAGTGGGATTCGACGGTTGTGGGCTACTACGCAAAAAGGTATTTTTTTTAATTTTAATCATTTTTCAGTTTAGTCAATACAGCGCGAAGGTAAGTGAAGATACACTATGTCCTAAATTAGTGCCGAATTTGGAAGACGAATTGTCGTGACACTAAGTTTTCTCTGTCTATCCTGCTATAAAGGAATAAGCGTAAAGCTGAATCTATTACTTTTAAATTCTATAATCTTTGTGTTCGAACTTTATTACATACATATACATATAAAATTTATTTTATAGCAACTTCACAAAATTGTATTCAATATCATATACCAAAATTCAAAAAAGAAAAGTATAAAAGGATCATCACACTCTGTTCCCCATTTTCCGTCTCATTTTCGATATAAATATATGGAGGTGCAGAACTCAACGCTGCGCTTTCTTTAATGAAGCGGTGAAATGATAATAATTTTACGATACGAGTAGTTGCACCATAACGGCAAAAAAAAAGAACAACATTAAATAAAAAAATATGTAGATTAAGATTTAGAGACTTTCGTACAGCTTTACAAGCCGAGGCCGTCGTGGCGCAAAGGCACAAGAGTGTGACTGTAACGAGATGGGTGTAGGTTCGATCCTCACTCGGGAGAATTAATTATAATTTATTAATATTTCAATTTCTTTGCTTTGACAACAAAACCACCACACAACACGCAAAACGTCGAAAAATTCGGCAAAAAGTAAAGAACGGAGTGTCTTAACCCTAGGTTCCCCCTACCTACCCTGCTACATGCTAAATACATTACAATAGCTTTATAATATTATAAAAGTCAATATGAATATAGGGGCATCCCTACGTAGCGATAAGAAGGTAGACGGTGAAACAAAAGCGCTATCGACGCGAATTTCAACGGGCGAGCGGCGTAAATCACAGCGCGCACAGTGTATTGTTCGGTGTTCGGGCTGGTGGTGGTCGTTTTTTGAAACGATTTTATCAGACTACGATATTGGTTTACTTGTTTATTATATTATTATTGATGTTTGTTAAGTTATTGAGATAAGGGATGGATTTTAGAGATCAATGGTTGTAACTCGCTGTGTATAAAGCGCGGGGTTGAGTTCCGCAACGCAATGCCGAAAATTTGACGGAAAGTGGAATCTTAACAGTAAGTTAAGGAGGCGGATGGACCGCCTACTTTGCATTTGCGGGGTACAGCGTGAAGCCAAAGAAGAGAAAAGAATTTATTATGTTATATTATTTGGGTGTTTAAGATACGAGTAGGTCGTTTGTAAGGTGGCAAAACTCATCCATTACTTAGTGACTGATTGAAATCTAGCGTGTTGATAGTAATTTAAATATAATTTTATTCTCGAGTAGGGATTGAACCTACGACCATTACTTAAGTAATTATTCCACTTCACTATAATTTCTAGAAATAATAAATTATTAAACCAACGTTGTTCAAAATAATAATATAGCCAATTGTGGCGCAGAGGCACAAAATGTGACTGTAAAATCGATTGGTTGTGTATTCGATCCCCACTCGAGGAATTGAAATATTTATTTACATTTATATTTTCATTTCTTCGCTCTGGTGTCGAGGAAAAGCGCGGCGTTGAGTTCCGCCACTCAACACGCAATGTCTCCAGAACTCGGCGGAAAGTGGGGAACGGGGTGTCTTAACACTAGGTTCCCTCTGCCTACCCTGCTGTGTGCGGGATTCAGCGTGAACCAAATTTAATTTTAATTTATATTACGTATGTAACTTAATTTCAATGAAAAAAAAGTTTAAAATTTAAGTAAAGTAAGTTTCTTTCATGTTGTTTCCGTAATAGACCGGGCAATAAGTCAAAGAATAAAATTTTCATTACTGTTTCCAATACTTCCTTTAGTTTTGCCAGCGTCGGGACTACTTTATAATAAACTCGGCTATGGCTTCTCATCGTGTTCTTTTGTTCATGTTTTGTATTGTTAGTAATATTTTATTTTTTGAATAAGTTCCAAGTAGGCATAGGGGATCTGTGCTTATCATCAGTAGGTTTTATCAGGAGACTGTGCATGTTATAATTCTTGGGCTATAGCTCTCAAATCTATAGATGTTTTTTGCTATCTCATAGAAATTAAAAAGATTCCTATTTGATAGTTTTCTTCCTATTTTTCTTTCTATTAGTCTCNGAGGCATTGCGTGTTGAGTGGCAGAACTCAACGCCGCGCTTAACTTCGACACCAGAGCGAAGAAATGGAAATATTAATTTAAGTAAATATTTCATCTCCTAAATTTAAGTACATTTTTATACGTTTTCTAAATAAGTATTTCACACAATATTTTTTTACAGATTCTGACCACACATTTTATTAAATAATCTTTGAGATTGCCGAAAATATATTTAACATTCGCACATGTTATCACGCATGTACATCTACACAAATGAGTTATTGTTTTTCTCCTTTCGTTATTTATCATTTTTATATAATAAAGAAAAATCAGAGTAGAGACTAAAGTCACGGAGATATATTTGGCAATGAATGTTCTCTTTTGCGAAATTTAACTCCGCGACTTAAACCTCTACAGGTGACACCTTAGACGTGCTCATCCTGACATATTTTCTATTTCCTTTTTTTCCTATTTTTCCTGACAAGTCTTTACAATATAATAAACATTACAATATTATAATATCCAGAGCAAGAGGCCGACCGAGAGCCAGATGGGTAGACGAAATAGTAGCGATGGCGGGCGGAAGTTGGCTGGACACAGCTAAGGATAGAGAATCGTGGCATTTCTTGGGGGAGGCTTTTACCCAAAAGGGGTCTATACAGTTAACTAACAATTAAAATAATCAATAATTTAAAATAAAATTAAATACAAGAATCAATAATATAAATTGTAACAAATGGTTATTAGATGTAATAAAATATCCATGTTTAAATATTATTATAAATATGAATGTATCGTTGTAATCTGTATGGAATTGAAATAAAGCTTATTATTATTATTATTATTATATAATATAATAAATGATTATCGATCGAATGTTGTGGTAAATAACTAACAGTTAATTTGCTTCCATTACTTTAGAAAATGCCCTAATTTTTTTTTTCTGCAATTTCAACGAAATTTTCAAACGATAAGAATAACCTACAAGCTGACAATTGTAACTGTGACAGCGACAAAAAATGGTAAGTAGCACAGTTTAAAAATTTATAACTCCGTTACTAATCCAGGTTAGGCCAAGCAGGTGCCTGCTGTGAGGGGTGTAAAGTATGACGTTGAAAAAGGAAATAATATTATATTTCTCTGTGTATATTTACTTATTTAGTTAAAAATACCAGAGAAGCCAGTCGTGGCGCTGGGGCCCAAGTGTGTGGCTGTATCCGCAACTGGTTGTGGGTTCCCCATTCGAAGAAATAAAATGATTTTCACTTTTGGCTTTCTTTTTTTAAATTTCTTCGCTTTGGTGTCGAGGCAAAGCGCGGCGTTGAGTTCATTTGACACGCAACGCCTCCAGAACTTAGCGGAAAGTGAGGAACGGAATGTCTTAAAAAGCTAGGTTCCCTTTGCTTACCCTGCTGAGCGGGATACAGCGTAAAGCTGATTTTAATCTATATATGGTATATGTTTTCTACAAAACTCCTAGCTTCAGTACATATTATTAAATTGAAAGTAATGTTATAAGATCCTATACTATAGTCTTATTGTCTATTTCTGTTTCTTTAACAATGTGAAGGCACTAAGAAATTCAATTATAATTTCCAATATTTCGCTTTGACTGTACCATTGTAGTAAGAGACAGGGATTTTTCACAAAAGAAAAGGATATCAATACTACATTGTTTTATAAAGCATGTAAAAGTAAAATGTCTTTAGTGTTCTACCGTTAATTTGAATCAGGAATAGATTGTATTTTTTTTATGTTCCGGCTGCATCCCGCAAATAGCAGGGCTAAACGCCGCCCTTTATCTTCTTATTAGTAAATCATTTATTTTTATTTGCTCATTCTGATAATACGAATAAACCACCGCGTAGAATTCCGCCAATAAACAAGCAATGCT
This sequence comes from Heliconius hermathena, assembly GCA_013403705.1. NCBI lineage: Eukaryota > Metazoa > Arthropoda > Insecta > Lepidoptera > Nymphalidae > Heliconius > Heliconius hermathena. Next base: position 733,606 of record JAAIXJ010000089.1, read on the forward strand.
TAAAATTTAGGCGAAAAGAGGTGGGGTGGTCTTAACACTAGGCTCTTTTCAATTTAAAAAAACACCCTAGTCTTGCCATCTTTTGATTTTCTTTATAACGTAATTTTCTCCGTAATCTTCACAATTTTTTGTTAGTCATAAATGATATTATTATGTTTAGTACACGAAAAAGTGATAAAATATCTCTTTAATATAAACGTGAGGCCACTCGTGGCGCAGAAGCACAAAGTGTGACTGTAAGATCGAATGGTTGTGGGTTCGATCTCCACTCAAGGAAATTAAATATTTATTTACATTTATATTTTCATTTCGTCGTTTTGGTGTCGAGGCAAAGCACGGCGTTGAGTTCCGCCACTCAACACGAAATGCCTCCAGAACTCGGGGGAAAATGGTACATGGATTGTCTTAAAATTAAGTTCCATCTACCTACCCTGCTGTGTGCGGGATACAGCGTGAAACTAATTTCATTTTTAACTTTTTTATTTAATATAAATACTTCTCAAATAAAGATCATCCAAAACTTGATAATAATATAAAATATTGAAGAAATATCAAATTCAAAACTGCATACAGCAGACGCCATTTTAAAAATGGCGTCACCGGAAAGACCGTCCGAGTGACGCGGGTTTAAAATTGGAAGCCATAAAGGCGCGAACCGACCGGAAGTCGAGGCTCCATCAGATCAGTATCAGATACGTTCATTTCCTTTGCACTTGCATTCAGAAGTCATATTCGCATGAAATGGCTGTTTGTAATAACTTAGAGTTATAAAAGTGGTGTTATTGCGGTGTTATATTGGTGGTGATGTTATGACAAAATAGTTTAATGTTAATTATTATTATATAGAGTAAGAGTGGCGTCGTCTTACAGTGAGACATCGTCTGATAGCAAACGTGACGGTTGTGGGTTCGATTACCACTCGAGGAGATAAATTAATTATTTTTATTTCTTCACTGTGGTAAAAAGTTCAGCCACTCAACACGCGATGTCTCTGAAATTGTGGTCTTAATACGGTATTCCCTTTACATATGCTATAAGAAAAAAAGAATATTACACACTACACAACTTTAGAATCTTACCCAGTTTACACAAAATGGAACACCAGCCTCGTGTATCGCTTCTTTCCTCTGAATATTTTGCAGTTTTACGTTGGTTTATTTTTATTGTTGCACTTTATACGTTGTATAAACTAAAGCTGTCGATAGCTTCGCTTGGAAGTTATTGCCGTTTACCTCAACTTTATTTACATTAGATTGCCTATTGCTTAAAGGCTCTATCGGCTTTCAAACTTTTTGACTGTAAATTGCATAGAATCCAGCTAAATAGGGTGTTCCTTGTTTTGTAATATATATAGAATATCTTTATATAAAGTAAATTGTAAGAAAATTTTGTGTGTAAAATGTATAATATCAATGTAAGACAGCGTGTGATTGTAAATGCGTTGGTTGTGGGTTCTATTCCGCACAGGGGAATGAAATATGTAATATTTTTGCTACATGAACATAAATTTGGCACGAAGTGAGAACTTATAATAAAAATAAAGGTAAATAAGAAAATTATATATTTATAAAAAAAAAATCGTTACAAATTTATACTTTTATTTCACACAGAATGTGTGCTTACGCCGGCAAACTTAAGTAAGTCGCCTTTAGCTTATTTTTAAATGCTTTTTTTTTATAAAAATCTCTATACATTTACATTGCAGCCAATGCAGCCATAAAATAGTCACATTACCTGCTCTGATCGTGTTTAATAAACTGTTTAAAAAAAATTCAGCAAACAATAGAAAAAAAATTACGTAATTTTTTCTAACGAGACTCGGACCTGTGCCTTATGTGCTGTGCTTGGAAATCTTTGGAATCCGTTATGGATTTTTTATAATATTTACTTAATGTATTGTATTCACGGCAATAAAAATACTTTCTAATGTTTGGAAAATTAGAAAATTACATAATTAGGGTCCGTCCTTAGAAAGCTAAGGAAATAAACAACCCTTATAAGATCACCCTGTTGTCCATCTGTCTGTCTGCCAAAAACCTTTATCTCAGGAACGCTTGCAGATTTCGAGTTGAAATTCCAATCATATACTTAAATCTATGGCTCCATAATTTCCTGATAAAAAAACATATTTCTATATTTACTTAGAAAAAAGATATAGCCGTTTATATAGCAAAAACGCATATTTCGACACTATCATCAAAATTAATAGGATACGTCCGGTTAATCTAGAATTATGAAATTTGGCAGCTAGCATCTACTACCTATTAGTTTAGGAAAAAATCTGGAAACTATACATTTGTGGTTAAATTCAAAAAATAATAGCCTCAAAAGGGTGGCAAAATTTGGTTTAAGTGAAATATCAGACGAAAGGGCTCTGGCTAAACTAAGCCTGAATTTCAGAAAAAACTAAATTAGAGTGTTCTTTTAGTTAGAATATCTAAGCGTATGTATAATTTTTAGAACTTAATACAGGTCAAAATCCTCCTTTAGTGAATTCGGTTAAAACATTTCAATTTATTTATTCAAAGCATGAAGAAATAATAAACACACGCAAGTATACAGCAGTTGTAAATATCAACCCAATAAATATACCTTTTCTATTTATTGCTAACAACCTTTCCGCATTATGTTAGGTTCGTGCACAGACTACGTCAAATATTTATTTCATTTAATAAGCTTTATTTAATAATAAAAACTTGTGGAGCTTAATATTATTAGCTTCACGCTGTATCTCGCACTTAGCAAGGTAGGCAGAGGGAACCTGAGAACCTAGTGTTAAGACATTTCGTGAACATTAGGACACTTTCTGCTGAATTCTGGAGGCATTGCGTATTGAATGGCAAAATTCAATGCCGCGCTTTGTCTCGTTACCAGAGCGAAGAAAAATGAAAATATGAAATATTTCACTTTCCCGAGTGGGAATCAAATCCACACCCCTTCACGTTTACAGTCGAACAAAAAATACATTAAGAGATGACTTCTAAATACACCGAATAAAAGCTTAATATATTTTTTAAAAATACCCGTGTTAGCTTTTTTATAAGCATTTTTTAAAATTTGTACATACATGTAAGTACAGTATTGAGGTCGATTTCTATTTTTTATATATATATTTTATTAAAAACAATAATTTCGCCAGATTTTCAGATTTACTAGTGACGACGATAGCTTTGAAAATAATTAAAATAAAAAATTAAAATTTTACCAATATTATAACTGTTTCTGAGGACGAATGTTTGTTCCATTTTAACACAAAACTGAAGGGGCTCACTTGAAACTTTATAATAAAAACTTATTAAACAGAATAACACAAAGGCTACAATTAATGTAGATTTTGTATAATTGATTTTCAAAAATCTTAAGAGGGCGGTTTTGCTAAAAAAATAATTAAAAAAAAGAATAGAACACACAAAGCGTACATAATAATCAATCTTTAAGCTTTCTTAAGTTTTCTTCCTATAATTGACTCAAATCTAAATAAAAAAAATATCTAATATAAGAAAAAACTAAATTTTGATAATCAAAAAAAATAGAGGCAACAAACCGAATGATCCGTACGTCTGTCTGTCACTCTTGTAGCCGACAATTGCATTTCTAATTTACTGTGACGCGACGCTATCTCTGGTTGTGTTAGATTACTGTACGCATCTATCAAGTAGGCAATGGTTATTTAGGCTGTGAAATAAGCGATTTGTTATAAAATGTATTTTTTATTTATTTTTTTTATTTTTTATTTGTTTTTTATTAGTTTTGTAAAATTGGGTAAATGAATAATATTTAGTGCTTGGACACTTCGTAATTCAAGTTTTTTTTTTAATTATTTTTTTTTAATATCTGTTTCCCACTTTCCGTTGAATTGTGCAATGTACGTTAAAGGGCGGAACTCTATGGCGCGCTTTACGTCTTTGCCATAGTGAGGATCTAAAAATATTAAATATTTAATTTCCTCCACTTTTTAAACTTAACTTTCATAATAACAAAATATGTTACATTTAAAATAAAACAAAATTATAAATTATTTCATTTCGCTTACATTTTAAGTGCAATTTCGATATAAAAAGGCGCAACTTTATATATTTAAGAATTGATTTGTTTTTTTTCTATCAGTCCTAATTTTTATAATAAGAAAATATATTTAAAATAAAAAAAATATAATACTTTTTAAATTTATTATTAGCAACACAGTTCTAGTGGCCTCATAGCGTAAGGTGTTCAAAGTAATAATCTTTCAATCTGAGATAACGTCACGATATTTCACATCTTCAAAACTACTAAGTTAATAATGATTCGATCATTTTATATTAAAACTATAATATTAAAAGTCTTAAGTGCCTCGCTCGGTGGTCTTTTTATATCTAAATATTCTTCACGTGTTTATAATGTGTGATTAAAATATTAATTTTTAATATTATTTATAACCTGTTTTTTAAGTGATTCCAAAAAAAAATATTTCGACGTGTGTATGTGATGTTGTAAAATATTTCTTTTTCTTTCTTTTGGTTGCTCGCTGTATCCCGCATATAGCAGGATAGGCAGAAAGAACCACCGCTTTCTGAATTCTGGAGGAATTACGTGTTGAGTGGCGGACCTCCACACCGCGCCTTACTACCATAGTGAGAAAATGAAAATAAAAATATTTCATTTCTTCGAGTGGGAATCGAATTCACAAACTGTCACTTTCACATTCACACCTCTGCGCCACAATTGCTATGGATTGTAAAATATATTATAAACATTCAACATCAACTCAAATATATTGAAATTATTAAAATTTGAACGTAGCGGAACTCGAAGTCACTCCTCCGTTTGGAAATCGCTCAAGCGCCTTCACTTATTTACGTTGATAGTATTTTTTAAACGTTTTCTAAAATATTTTTCTTTCCTCAGTGTGTGATAGGTGCTTTACTTTAAAAATAAAAAAAAATAACTGATGTAGTATTTAAAATATTTAAATATGATGATCTATTTAGTCTGCCAAGCACATATGCTAGATTTTAGGTAAAAGCCATATTAAGAAAATCCCTTTTGATTTAAATGTATATTTCAACTTCAGCAACAGTCTAAGTATTCTAAAAATATAATAAAATTGCTTAAAAAAATGCAAAAGTTTTAAAGAACCAAGCAAATAATCACTCCAGCCTTCTATCCGGTTTGAATTATAGAAAAGGTGACAAAACGACAAGACAATGAAAAACACGAGATTCAAATATTTCAACGATTCAGTCGAAATTGGTTATCTCGTACGGTTTCCAAAGGGAATGTCCATTTTCGGAGGCAGTTTTTTCTGAAAAAGTCTCTACTCTTTTTTTTCTAACGAACATTGAATTCATTCTAGACGAAATCACTGTAGGCCCGATAGGATTCGACACCCACTCTGTTTATACAGGCCTTTAGGTATTTGCAAATGAAAATTTCAATTTCTTAAGGATAATTATCGTATCGGCCGTGCTACTATACCAAGTCTATATATATCATATAATTATTATGTTATTGACGTTTAATAAATATTTAATTATTATTTGAAACCAGTCATGGCAAAAGTGAGTGACAAGTTGAGGGTTCTAGATTCCTACTCCAGGAAATAATATATTTTATATTTTCATTTTAAGATTCCCAGATTTTCTCTGTCTATTCTGCTATGTGCGGGAAACAGATGAAGCTAAAAAAATATTATTATGTTGCTGATAACATCTTTTTTTAATTTCGCGAATAAGACGAGAGTAGAGACGTTGCATATAGAATATGGATATCTCATATTCTATATGCAACGTCTCTTCTCTCGCTGCTGCGCTTTATGTTGCCAGATCAGAAAAATGAAAATTTCCCAGCTCCAGGGTTACAATGCATTTACAAATATTGTTTCATTTCTTCAACTTCATTTAATTAAATCATACATCTATCTCCAGAAATCATTCTATTTATTGAAATTAAAATAAAGACTTTGCACGTTGTGCAGAGCACAACGCATCGCTTTATCTTCTTACATAAGCGTCGGGTTCCCAGTAAAACGCGTATCCACTATAGTTTACGTGTAGGTACCTAATTGTCTGAAAGTTACAAGGCTACTTAAATTACATTATTAATCCTACCTTTTACATTAAATCTTTAAGCATTTTAAAATATTGTTGTAACACTAAGAGATTTCTTAGATGAAATATAAATGTTTCGCCCGTAAAGATATGAAGGCAGGCGTGTGTACACGAGTATTGTCGGTTGTCAGCTCACGTAGCGTCGTAAACCACAGACGATGAAGCTAGGCCTGGTGCTTTGATATATCGATAGAAATTGATCAAGCGTTTTATTTTTTTTGTAGAAAACATATAAAGACGTGTTAAAACACTTTAAAAATATTAACCATATTAGTTTTTATGATACTCTGTTTATTTTTTATAATTTTAGAGAAATTAATAATAATGATAATAAATATACTTTATTGCTTATTGCTTACATTAAAAAAAAACAACTTACAAACTTAAAAATAATAATTAAAAAAGTACAAGGGGAATTCTGTTGAGAAAGATAATAACTTCTTCTCTTCTTTCTTCTTGAACTCAATTCCTCCGGTTACGGAATTGAGTTCAAGATCATCTTGTTTACATTGCGATGTTTTTCTACTACCATACATTGGCAGTAATACAGTTTTTGGTAGTTTTGAATATATATCTACAAAATTGTTCCGTAACTCACTAAGTGATTGACAAGCATCATGTATCTGAAAGTACTGAGCATAAAAAAACTATTCTTAGAGGAACACAATTTTTTTTTAATTTTAACGGCCAGTCATGGCGCAGCGGCACGAAGTGTGACTGTAAAACCGACTGGTTGTGGGTTCGACCCCCATTCGAGGAGATGAAATATTTACTTAAATTAATATTTCCATTTCTTCGCTCTGGTGTCGAGGCTAAGCGCGGCCTTGAGCTCTGCCACTCAACACGCAATGCCTCCAGAATTCGGCAGAAAGTGGGGAACGGAGTGTCTTAGGTTATATTAGGTTCCCTCTATCTACCCTGCTGTGTGCGGGGTACAGCGTGAAGCTAATTTAATTTATTTTTTTAACAGATTGTTTCTTTTTTCGTAAAAACGCCGATATTTCAATTAGAGCATACTTACAAACATTTAGAAAAAGTGTAAACAAATAATTACAAGCGTCTTTCAAGCTTTTCAAATTAAAGTACAGTTGTTTAATCTTAAGCGAAAGATAATGTTGTCATGATTAATATACATTTATCTTATTAAAAGTTCACATCGCAGTTCTTTTAAATTGCTGTGAACTATTTACATTTATGCCTTTTCTCTTTGTAGNTGCATATAGAGGAACACCATGCCGCGCTTTGTGTTGCCAGATCAAAAAAATTAAAATTCCGCAGTTTCAGGTTTACAATCCGTTTACAAACATTGTTCCACTTCTTCAAGTTCATTTAATTATCATACATCTATCTCCAGAAATCACTCTATTTATTGAAATTAAAATTAAGACATTGCACATTGTGTGTCAGAGCACAACGCTTCGCCTTGTCTTCTTACGTAACCGTCGGGTTCCCAATAAAACGCGTATCAACTATAGTTTACGTTTAGGTACCTAATTGTCACCTGAAAGTTACAAGGCTACTTAAATTACATTATTAATCCTACCTCTTACATTAAATCTTTAAGCATTTTAAAATATTGTTGTAACACTAAGAGATTTCATAGATGAAATATAAATGTTTCGCCCGTAAAGATATGAAGGCAGGCGTGTGTACACGAGTATTGTCGGTTGTCAGCTCACGTAGCGTCGTAAACCACAGACGATGAAGCTAGGCCTGGTGCTTTGATATATCGATAGAAATTGATCAAGCGTTTTATTTTTTTTTAGAAAACATATAAAGACGTCTTAAAACACTTTAAAAATATTAACCATATTAGTTTTTATGATACTCTATTTATTTTTTATAATTTTAGAGAAATTAATAATAATGATAATAAATATACTTTATTGCACATTAAAAAAAAAACAACTTACAAACTTAAAAATAATAATTAAAAAAGTACAACAAGGCGAATTCTGTTGCGAAAGATAATAACTTCTCTTCTTTCTTCTTGAATTCAATTCCTCCGGTTACCGAATTGAGTTCAAGATCATCTTGTTTACATTGCGATGTTTTTCTACTACCATACATTGACAGTAATACAGTTTTTGGTAGTTTTGAATATATATCTACAAAACTGTTCCGTAACTCACTGAGTGATTGACAAGCATCATGTATCTGAAAGTACTGAGCATAAAAAAAACTATTCTTAGAGGAACACAATTTTTTTTAAATTTCAACGGCCAGTCATGGCGCAGTGGCACGAAGTGTGACTGTAAAACCGACTGGTTGTGGGTTCGACCCCCACTCGAGGAGATGAAATATTTACTTAAATTAATATTTCCATTTCTTCGCTCTGGTGTCGAGGCTAAGCGCGGCCTTGAGCTCTGCCACTCAACACGCAATGCCTCCAGAATTCGGCAGAAAGTGGGGAACGGAGTGTCTTAGGTTACATTAGGTTCCCTCTGCCTACCCTGCTATGTGCGGGGTACATCGTGAAGCTAATTTAATTTATTTTTTTAACAGATTGTTTCTTTTTCGTAAAAACGGCGATATTTCAATTAGAGCATACTTACAAACATTTAGAAAAAGTGTAAACAAATAATTACAAGCGTCTTTCAAGCTTTTCAAATTAAAGTACAGTTGTTTAATCTTAAGCGAAAGATAATGTTGTCATGATTAATATACATTTATCTTATTAAAAGTTCACATCGCAGTTCTTTTAAATTGCTGTGAACTATTTACATTTATGCCTTTTCTCTTTGTAGTTGCTATTTTTTGCCTTGTTTAATTGTAGCTTTTTATATTGTAGGTAGGCTTGTGATCATTAAAAGTAAATGAAATAATGAAATAATGACGTACATTTGTTTTAATTTTCTTTTTCATTATTATTAAAAAAAGTTTCCCATTTTTCTTTTCGCCAAAGTCCCGAGGCAATACGTGTTGTGTGACAGAACTCAACGCCGTGCTTTGCCTCGACACCAGAGCGAAGAAACGGAAATATAAATTTAAATAAATATTTCATTTCTTCGAGTGGGGATCCAACCCACAATCAGTCGGTTTTATAGCCACACTTTGTCTCAGTAAAAACAAAGCAAACTATCCGAAAACACTCATCACAATAAAACATAGAAACTGTTCTAAAAAACTCATTTTCCCATTCACACTTTTCCAATTATTACTTTTCCATGGAAAATTCAAATAATACCTAACATAGTAGACAAGCTTTAAATGCAACTAACTTCGAATAGGGCAGTAAAGTAACTTCAAATTTCCCTTGAGCTGGTGCTTTATTGCGCTGTAAAATATCTTATGTAATTGATATACGGTTGTGTTTGAAGTAATCATGAGTCATGAGTGTTTTAGTTTTTATATCCTTATGAAGTTTAACCGGAATGGGTTTTGGTGTTGACTTTGTAGGTTAAGTTGAGATATTTTAATATTTGATGTTATTACGCTATGTATTGTGTAACGTGTATTTATACAATATATAGCGTAATATACGCTATATATTGTATAAATACACGTATATATTGTATAAATATTGTATAAATACACAATATTAATTAAATTCAGTCTTAGGCCAGTCCTGTGTAGAGTCACAAATGTGTGACTGTAAGCGCGACAGGTTATTTGCTTTTTGGTTATTGCGACAGGGTTCGATTCCTACTCGAGGAAATTAAATAATTAATATTTTCAATTCTTTGCTCTGTTGTTATTTTCCATTCTCAACGCTTCGTTCCAAAATTTGGCAGCATAAACTTGAGGCAACTGTGTGGAATCTAACATACAAAGTAAAGCATGGCGTTAAGATCCACCACATAACACGCAATATTTCGAGACATTGTAATGTGAGAAACAAAATGCTTTAATAAAACTCACTCTGCCTAGTGCCTATGCATATGCTCGGTGCGTGAAACAGCATGAAAGTGAAAAAAAAAATTAAGCATATCTATATGCATTTATATTTTATCGATATCTGTTATATTCCACATGTCACGTCACTTATTGTGCAGAGACAAGCCGCAGATGTTCAGAATAAATTGTCCACAAAACATATTTAATAAGATATAAATAGTTTAAAACGCTGCGTATTAGAAAGCAAATCCTTCCTACTGCTTTTGAATGTAAATTCTGATGAGAAAATACGAATGGAAGTTTTCAACTAATATTAAAAGTTTCTTTGAGACGACATGATCAAGTTATTTTATTTTTAACTAGTTGTCTGAATGCAGGTACGCTATGTACATACCTACTGGAATTTAGGAAAATCTTCTTATAAATCTTATCTTAAAATCTTTTATAGCTCCCCTACACTCACCTCATGTAAGATACATGACAAATTTCCGGTTTTCCATTGTGTATCAGTCACTCAATAACTGAAGAGTTTTATACATACCATTTAACTTTTAAAGAAACATTAAATTAAAAAAAATACAAGTTCACGCTGTATCCCGCACACAGCAGGATAGGCAGAAGGAATCTAGTGTTAAGACACTCCGTTGCCCATTTTCCGCCGAATTCTGGAGGCATTGTGCGTTATATGGCAGAACACCGCGCTTGTCTCCATACCAGAGCGATAAAAGTGGAAATATGAATATTTAATTTCCTTGAACGGGAATGGAACCCACAACCTGTCGCATTTACAGTCAGCTTACACTTTGTGCCTCTGCGCCACGACTGAGGTCAGTCTGAGGGGCGCATTACTAATGTTTAAAAATATACCTATTTGATAATATTTTTGCTCTAAATGCTATGTTATTATTTTGAGCACAGCACTTTAACATTAAGCCTAAGGGATGAGACTAGACAAGCAAAATCTTATTCCTCATTCACGTGTTCCAGTAAGTATAGTATAAAAAATTCATGCTGGGAAATATGGAAAAATCTTGTTGGGCATATTCAAACGGATGTAAAATTCAGAGGTTTAAGTTATTTATACGCTTCTGGGGTTCGCAGGAAATTTGATTCTACTACTTTGCCTCAGTCGAGATGAACGCTTTTTAAATTATATGTGAACTAGCTTTCATCTGCGGCTTCGCCTGCTTGTAATATAATATACGGTTGTATACATCGAATGGTTCTGATGAACACGAGAGTCTCTTATTACAATGTTTATCGTGACATGTTGTGTCCAAGTCTCTAGCTTAGTTGAAAAGTTATTATTTATCAATATTTTAATTTATTTGCTCTGGTACCAAAGCAAAAGATCGGCGTTGAATTCTGCTCAACACCTATATCTCGAAAATCATCAGTTTCATCTGCCTGCCCTGCTACAAAAGCGCGTAGAATAGAACACTAAAGTTTTATTCTATTAAAACATCTGAAGTTAGAGCATTCTACCAATTTAATTCTTCAGCTCAGCTCAGCTCAGCTGTGCTTCAGCTTCTAGACACCTACGTGACGCAATGGAGCGGAATGTAACTTTTAACGTCGTTTTGTGTTTTCGACTGTTTTTAAATTATTTTCCATATATCATAAAAAGTGGTAAATTTTGGTACTCAAAGTTGCAGTAAGAGGAGACTAGTTTTTTTTTTATGGAAAAGACAAGGCAAACGAGCGTTCGGGTCACCTGATGGAAAGTGATTACCGCCGCCCACGACCCCGTGCAACACCAGAGGAGCTGCAGGTGCGTTGCCTGCCTGTAAGGTGGGTTGGGCTCCGGAGCCCGGCATTACCTGATGCGAAACGCAGTGGCATAAAGCCACTACTTCACGCCGGTTTTAAATGCCGGGGGTGGTAATGATGTGGTCGAGTCTGCCCATGCGTGTTGCCATTGCTGGCGACGTGACTCTACCACACGTTCTTTAGTCGCCTCTTACGAAACCACCAGTACCAGGATGATCCTATTCTAGGCCGGGATCACACGGATTGTCTCTACCCAACCCACTCAACGCAAAATACGAGAATCGTGAATAAAAATATATAAGTAAACGATAAAATAAAACTTTAAAAAATTTCAAATTCCTGCTAAAGTTTCAAAACACATTCATAAGACATTACTTTATAACAGTGTTTACATTTGTAAAATCAAAATGGAGTCGTGAAGAGAAACCTATTTCGGTCATATATCGAATTTGCGCCGATTCCACTATCTTAGAAAAGTTTTGATGTTCAAATTCATACTTAAACTGTAACCTTTTAAAGTTTATTTTACAATAGTAATAAAATAAATGTAGAAGAGGGAAAATCTGAATTTCGAAAATTCAACCTTCCTAGATTTAGTGTTTGGAATATCGAATCACACATTAAATTTTAAATTAGAGTAACACATTACCTTCATTGTTTTTAGCTTCACGCTGTATCCCGCGCCTAGCTGGTTAGGCAGAGCGAACCTGGGAACTTATTGTTAAGGCATTTTATTTTCATTAAGACACTTCCGTTTCCGCCGAATTCTGGAGTCAATATATATTGAGTGAGAGAGTTCAACACTGCGCTTTGCTATATAACTAGAGTAAGGAAATGAACCTAACTTAGCTTCACGTTGTATCCCTAGCTCAGTAGTCAGAGAGAACGGAGCGCCAAACGCTACGGTTTCTACATACCTTTTTCGCCTCATCCACTGTCATCATCCTCTACATACATGCCCTCTGGGAAGTCCTGATGCTTTTTGTGTGACCTTCCTCCAGTATCTTTAATACTGTGTTTTCGTTTGCCATTCTTTCATCACTCATTCGTTCGACGTGCCCAAACCAGCTGAGGACGTTCTTCTTCATTCCCACCGTGACATCTTTACTAGTACCTGCCATTCTATGTATCTCTTCATTGTGGACCGATCAGCTAAGCTGACTCTGCATATCCTACGAAGAGATCATATCTCCAAGGCATTCATCTTTCTTTCATTCTTCTTCTATAATAACCACGGTTAGCTGCCGTTTAACAGCGTCGGTACCAAACCTGCATTGTATACCAAACGTGCAGCTGTGCTGACATTTCGCCGTCTCATGAATACAGCTAAGGCTCAGTTAGCTGGCAGTTTGTTACCGGCAGCATTATGGTATTTCACATACGGTAGAGATATAAGATACTAATCTTACACCTACCTCTACGGAACATACTTTTCAAATAATAAATGTTTAATTTCCTCGAGTGGGGATCGAATCCACAACCTGTCACTTCTATAGTGCTCATAGGGGCGCGGGCACAGTCCAATGCTTGCACCCCTTCACTACGATTTACCTCACTTATTTTATACTAATATTATAAAGCTAAAGAGCGTGTTTTCTGTCACTGTGATTACCTATTTGTTTGTGTTTGTAAGTTCAAAGTAGACTACTATAATATACTAGAGAATAGAGTCTCTATTAATATTAAAAATGTAAAATATTGTAAAGATGTATGTTTGTACTACTTTTACGCAAAAAGTACTAAATGGATTAATATGAGGCCAGTCGTGGCGCAGCGGTACGAAGTGTGACTGTAAAATCGACTGGTTGTGGGTTCGATCCCCACTCGAGGAGATGAAATATTTACTTAAATTTATATTTCCATTTCTTCGCCCTGGTGTCGAGGTTAAGCGCGGCGTTGAGTTCTGCCACTCAACACGCAATGCCTCCAGAATTCGGCAGAAAGTGGGGAACGGAGTGTCTTAACACTAGGTTCCCTCTGCCTACCCTACTATGTGCAGGATACAGCGTGAAGCTGTATTAATATGAAAATATACATTAATATTGCTTATAACATATTAACACAAAAAGTACAATTTCTGTAAAGATATGTATAATTTGGATATACTATAACAAAAATTTTTAGCAGGCGAAGCCGCGCGTTCCTCTCTAGTATATACATATATATATTTATATATATTATATATATTAAACGTTTTGCTTCTAAGCAGTTAATTACAGCAATAAGCTTTGAGCAAAGAATGCACGCTCGATGCAACTTCCGCTCCACTACCGTTCCATTTACTTTATTGTCCTCTATCAACTATTGTTTATTTGTATTGTATTCCGTTTTAAGGCATTAAAATAAAAACGCTTTAAATTTAATTTACTTTAAGATATTAATTGTTTTTTAAGCTTTTAATTTCTAAAGAATGTATAGAATATGTGGAGAATTATAAAACAAATATTATGTGAAAAATGTATAGTGATATATATTTTTTAGTTTTACATTTTTTTTCCTAAAAAGAGTACGTGAGGCTGGAGAAGACTTCTCCTCAGAAATAAGAAAAGTATTTACGAAGCAAGAGTGTGTAGCAAGTGAAACAGAGGTAGCTTGACCTACGAGTAGGTACATAGTACCAATGTTATAAAATCAAAATTAAAATTAAATCAGCTTCACGCTGTATCCCGCACACAACAGAGTAGGCAGAGGGAACCCAGTGTTAAGACACTCCGTTTCCCACTTTCTGTCGAATTCTGGAGGCGTGTTAAGTGGCGGAACTCAGCGCCGCACTTTGCCGACACATACACAGAGCGAAGAAATAAAAATATAAATGCAAATAAATATTTAATTTCCTCGAGTGGGGATCGAACCCACAACCAGTCGATTTTTACTGTCACACATTGTGCGCCTGCGCCACGACTGGCTTCCCATCAATGTTATAAATCACATAAAAGGCACGAGGACCCGCTGCAGCTTATGTATTACTGGTTGATGACAGTGGACGAGGATAAAGAGGTATGCTGAAGAGATATTTGGGCCTCCTTTCTCTCTGGCTATCTCGCGAGAGTTGACGTAGTTAACATATAAAATAAGATTATGCAATAAAATCTTGGTATAAAAGAAATAATGTTCTCCACTGTATATGTAATTTCAGATGAGAGATTTCAATCACATGTATTAAAGCTAAATATAACGCTTCAAAAACGGGGAAATATATATTTTTTATATTATTTTTTTTATTCGAAAAAAAATTTTCCAAAAATAAAGTGAAAAAATTGGCAGAATAGTTAAAGCCCAACAGCAGTATCCATTTAAAAGTAACAAATTATAATTCATGAAGATTAAAATTACGGCCAAAGTTGCACACTAACAAAGTTTGAACTGTCGTTTTTAAAATTTACTTACATTTTAACACCGAGGCGAAATGGGTTTTCCGTTTACTCATTAATTTTAAAGTTTTACGAGTACCGTCGCAAAAAAGGCTTTGAAAGAAATCTAACTATACTATTAATAATGTAAATGGACTGGCTGCTGGGTTAATAAATGTAATTTTGTCTTTTTTTTTACCTCACGCTGTATGCCGCTTACAGGAAGAGGAAAAGTGGTGCTTAGAGACTTAGTTCCTCACTTTTTGTCAAATTTTCGAGACATTTCGCTTTGAATGGCGGTATTGAAGGGCTCGCTTTGCCTTCTTGGCTAAAGAGAAAATGAAAATAATTAATTCCTCCTGGTTTTAACCCAATATTTGAACCTACAAACATTGTCACAGTCAGACACTGTGTCACTGCTCCACGATGGCTTCGATTTGAACTTGTTATTAAAATTAATGTCTTTAAAATTAATTATATTATTATTTTACTAATATTGACACATTCTAACAAGTTAATATTAGTACAAAATAATATACAATTCTTTATAAAAAGCGGAGCGGAGCTTATATAAAAAAAAGCCAGACGTGGCGCGGGGGCACAAAGTGTGTCTGTAAACGCGACTGTGGTTGTGAATTCGATCCATGATTTATTTATTTATTTTAATATTTTCATTTCTTCGCTATCGTTTCGAGGCAAAACGCGGCGTTCTGCGTTCCGCTGAGTTCCGCCGCTCAACTCATCCAGAATTTGATGAAAAGTGGAGAACGGAGTGTCTTAACACTAAGTTCCCTCTGCCTACTCTCATATGAACGGGACACAGCGTGAAGCTGCTAAATTTTAATTGTTTTTCACAAAACGCGGGAAAGAGCGTGAAACCTGTTGCTTACATACTATTAATAGATTAACTATAAACAGGCTATCGTCGCACAGTAGCATCTCAAAGCAAAGCTATAATCTAAAGCAACTAATCACTCCCACACGCTCACATTATATTCACTCTATGAACCAACAATTGTGGTGTCTGTTCTAATACATAATTATATATACGGACGGTATTAATAAAATTTTGATATGTTCATTTTAGATAGTGTGGGCGGTGCCTTTCCTGTGATTGTAGTTTTGTTTGAATGTTTAAATTATTTTGTTTGTGTGTATCTTGTTTGGTTTTTTTACTCATCTTTCGTAGGTTTGGTTGTGTGTACGTGGAAATGCTTTCATTCCAGGTTGCTGGTTCCATTCCCATTCGGAATATAATCTACTATATACTTATAATAAAATCATAAAGAATCAGTGTCTGTACTTGGAAGATATTTAAGAAAATAGATTTTCGGGACCTTTACCCTTACATTATACAGTAGAACATAAAACAATATTTTTTAAAATATTTGTCTTTTTGTCTGTGCATTTGTTATCGCTAATCTCAGAATCGGATTAACCGATTCAAATGCGGTTTTCACTATTGGATTCTGGTAAGTTTTATTGCATCGGTTCAGTAAAAAGGTTATATAAATTCAAAATACTTAGTTCGACAAATTTACAAAAACAGTTATTTTATACAACTGTTTTATTAAATTAGCTCAATCTTTAGCTTTCAATTTGTATGATGATAAAAACACCGAGATTTTAAGATTTAGGATCGAAATCGGAGTTTATGCGGGAAATACTGCGCTTGAAGTGCACGCGTACTTACCGTCTATCTAAATAACGTATAGCTAAACATTTTTCTTTAAAAGTAACAAATTTTGGGGGCAAATCAAAAAAAAATCCAAAAGGCTTAAATTACTAAATGAGGCCGCCGTGGCGCAGTGGCACAAGTGTTAATTTACACGATACCAAAACACAATACAACAATTTTTACATTTTTGTTGGTCGAGATGAAGCGATTGTTGTGATCTTTTTTTTTGCTTCATGCTGTATCCCGCACACAGCAGGGTAGGCAGAGGGAACCTAGTGTAAGACACTCCGTTCCCCACTTTCTGCCAAATTCTGAAGGCATTGCGTGTTAAGTGGCAGAACTCAACGCCGCGCTTTGCCTCGACACCAGAGCGAAGAAATGGAAGTATAAATTTAAGTAAATATTTCATTTCCTCGAGTGGGGATCCAACCCACAACCAGTCGGTTTTATAATCACACTGCGCCACGACTGTGATAATTTTAATACAATAAAATAGTTATATCAATTTAAAGTATGTTATTTTATAAAATTGGTATTTCCTTAAAGGGCTATCTTATACAATTGTTTTATTGAATTGGCTAAGTCTTTAGTTTTCAATGTTTTATTGCTTGATATTGTTTGTAAATTATTATTTGTAAAATGATAAAAAAAAGCTCGAGATTGTATGATTATAATGATGATTATAAAATAGACTGACATTTAAGATTCTCCAATAAGAAACAACTAGGTTTACAGTTTGCTCGCAGTTACGGCTTATGAAGACAGACGTAAAATAACTAGAAAAAAAATGTATCTATTAAATACGATAATCAAATTAATTCTCAAAACACTTAAATTATGATTTAATTAATGCATAACCAAACTTAAAATAAAATCAGCTTCACGCTGTATCCCGCACTCAGCAGTGTAGGCAGAGGGAACCTAGTGTTAAGACATTCCCCACTTTCCGCCTTGCGTTTTGAGGGGCGGAACCCAACTCCGTGCTTTGCCTCGACACTAGAGCGAAGAAATGAAAATATAAATGTAAATAAATATTTCATTTCCTTCAGTGGGGGTCGAACCCACAACCAGCCGTTTTTCCAGTCACACTTTGTGCCCCTGCGCCAAGACCTGGCCTCGTAACCAAATTTAAATAATTAAATCATTTTTAGGGTTCTATACCTCAAAAGGAAAAAAATGGAGCTCTTATAGGATCATTGTAGTCGTTCTGTCTGTCTGTCAAGACCATTTTACTTGACCTAGCGTTGAGGTATCAATCTCAAATTAATATCAGATATTCATTTATAGTTTCCTGGAGCACAGAAATTAGGCTTCTAATATTACGCAGTCAATAGATATGAGCATGTTAGTATCGTTTTTGCTTTATTTTGTATGAAATTCACTGCGCTATCAAAATCTGTAATGTAATTCCCGTCTACCTACACTTACGACATTTGGGACGAAGTAAGATCTTACAATATAATATAAATAGAGGAAAAAATCCGAAAGAAGAAGAAATCATTTAAAAAAATCATTATAAACTTATATGCCCGCAAACTTAACTTCGTTAAATTTATTCACCGCATCAAAACGTATAATAAGGTATTTCCCAATCACAATCTTGAAACTGATACAGGAACCTCGGTGGGCGAGTCCGGTTCGCGTTTCTCCGGTTTTTTCCTAAATACACTTAAATAAATATTCGTATATTTCAAGCAGGCGTAGCTGCACAGGCGCCGCTAGTTATAATGAATAATTTCCATTTCCTCGCTTATTAACTGTATATTAACTTGACACAGCGCAGCCTTGAATTCTACTACACGCAACACGCTGTCTCCAAAATTAGGTGAAAAGTGGAGAACGGAGGTTCCTAGATTACCTTTGCCTACTCTGCTGATACTCTGCTGATACCTGACGAAGAACTGTTATATATTTGAGGTAGCTAAACTATGTATATTAAATGTGACTAAAATTGTATGTTCATAAAACGCTAGTATTAAGTTTTTACGATACTATCTAATACCGTAAGCTACATTAATCAATTTTAAAATAAATATTTTGAAGATCAAAGCGAAGTCCATAAAAAAGGTCGTAAAAAAATCAATTACAAAACTTAAAAATGTTATCTCTTTTCACTCTAAATAGATTGTTTGCTGCTTACTGTAAGTTGCTAATTTTAACTTTACTGTAAAAGTACGACTAGGATTAATCAAGAAAAGCGGGAAACGGAAATGTCTTAATAATATAAAAGAGTTTTAACACTAGGTTCCCTTGTTCCCTCTGCCTACCCAGTTATGTGCAGGAGACTGTGTGACGCTAAAATATAGAACAAAAACATTAAGAAGTGGAAACAATGTTTTTTTTAATCGTCCCGTTTCCGTTTTTAAATAGAGGCCTCACGGTGCAGCGGTAAAGAGCCTGACTGTGAACACGGCAATCGTGGGTGGGAAGCAGATTTGAGGGATTTAATGGGGGAGTTTCGTCTCTTAAGATGTAATGTCTTAAAAATTCTGAAGAAAATGAGAAGTTTCTTTACAATAGGGTCTTCTATATATCGTCTAAAACTAAAAAAAAAAAGATCAAGAGCTCTTTTAGCAAAATATCAACCTTTTCATATTACTATTCATACAATGAATAGTATAGTTGAATTAAACTTGATAAGCGATACGTAAGTATCTATTCTAAACTACACTCGCTAACGTTAACGTTAAAAATATTTACATACATCAGAAAGTAAAGTAAAACTTGTAGTACTCACAAATAAATCTCGACGAAACATTAAATTTTAATGATACAACCGACATTGATTGTATATAAAATACGAGGCGTGACATGTGACATGTATGTAGCTTTTAATAAAAATTTGCTTTTAACATTTTTAATGTAAAAATTAATATTTAACGTTGATTAAAATTACATTTAATATTTATTGTTTTCGTATGAATTATTCTTGATATTGTGAATGGTTAAATTGTATAATAATGATAAGGTCATTGTGGCACAGTGATTGTGGCTGTGAGTTGTAAATTGTGGTATCGATTCCCATTCGAATGTTATTTCGAGTATTTTTTTTAGGCTCTGATAACAAGACAAAGCGCGGCGTTGAGTTTCGCCATTAACACGCAATTTCTATAATATTTGGGAAAATGAAATGTCTTTATGAGAACGGAGTGTCTTATTATAACATTTTCTTAAAATATTCCATATTCTTTCTCGTGTAATTGTGAAACACATATTAATATAGGGCTTTTTGTAAAATTTGAGATCGTTGTAGTACAGCAGCATAACATTTGACTTTAAAATAGGAAACTTGTAGATTGGATTCCTACTCGAGTGAGATATAATTATGTATTGATTTACTCATTCTGGCAAGACAAAGCGTGGGGTTAAGTTCCGCCACTCGACACGCAACGACTCGAAAATTAAGCGGGAAGGGGACGACATACTCCAGTAAATACGAGATACAGCGTGACGCTATTTTTTTAATTAAAGCAGAGAAGGCAAAGAGAACCTAATAGTTAAGTCACTCCATTTCTAACTTTCCATTTTGGAAACACCATTTGATTGCCAGTACCTTACGCCACGTCTTGAATTATAAAACCAGATCATTAGAGTCAATAATAAAAATGTTTAATACCTTCTCGTACAGAAAGCAGGTCTTATATAGGTACTACCCTCATTTTATTAGCCATTTCGTTTGTCACTTGATTTATATAGCTTTTACTTTGCATATTTGGGTGTAACACGGAATAGGCGGCGTCTGCTGCACCAAATGGATGTGCACTAAGATTTACTAAGGCGTATAATTTTAATTGTTTAATTAAAATTGTTGTTTTTCTAGTTAAATTATTTGCTTGAGTTTTTTTTTATTTTGTTTTACATATAATTCTTGAGAGTCTATGAATTTGCTTAAAGTTAGTAAGAATTAAGATATGTTTCCTTTTCCTGTAGCAGACGCTACTTTTATGGATTTCATCAACAATTAGAGCTTTGTTATCGATATAATTTTTGTATTTCTAGATTTCTTATCAGTATTTTTAAATATTTTATATTTATTTAGCTTATAGTAGGCAGAAGAAATCTGACAATCGCTCTGTGTCCCATTAAGATAGTTCCTTTTCCCATGTTCTGCCGAAGTCATTGTGTGTTGAGTAACGGAACTCAACGCCGCCCTTTGCCTCGTTTCCAGAACGAGGAAATGAAAATAATTCATTCTCCCAAGTAAAATTCGAACCCACAACCAATACGCTTACAGTCAGGCACAATGAAGAAATTAATAAAGATAACAAAAAAGATTATATTTAAACATATCCATTATTTCATTTCTAATCTATGGGTTCAAACAAAATTAAAACTAAAGCCGTATACAACCAGTTCAATAAAACGTAGCTGCTAATTACAAATGTGAAATATCGACTTAGATCCAAATTAGATAACGATATTAATCACTGCAAGGAAATTTTAATTGAAGTATTATGTTTGGGGCTAGTAAAAGAATTTATTGTATACTTTATGGGGATATAGAAGTTATATGAACCTGAATGGTCGAGAATTTTGTATGTTGTGTGTTATTTCATTAAATCGAAACTGGTCTTGATCAATAAAATTAATAAAAAAATATTGTTTTAAGTTTTTGGCTTGTTTTTATCGTCACGCTGTATTCTGCACACAGCAGTGTTAAGTTACTCCGTTCCCCAATTTCCGCCGTCTTCTGGAGGCATTGAGTGTTGAGGAGTGGACCTCAATGCCGCGCTTTGTCTCTTGTCATTTATTTTACTCTCTCTTGTTATCCCACTATTTAACATTACAGCTCATGTAAGACAGTTAAATATAGAATCCGGAAGAATTTGGATACACTGAACTTCAGTAAAATACATTGAAATTACTTCATGTAATCTTTGGTCAACTTTAATATAAAGTAAAGTTCAAAAGAAAAAATAGTGCCTAAACACTAAAACACCTCTATCTCTATTCTCTCAGACCTGAGAAGGTAAAACAAAGTTTAATATATTAAAATAATAATTTATTATATATACAGAATCTCATTTAATCGTCCCATATTTATAGCCATTGTCCCTATTTCGTGGTCAATTAAGCCGTCATTCTCATATTTTCAGATTACGCCCGACACCAAGCTTAAATCCTTGGATAATCGTATATTCGTGTATACCAGATACAAAATTATCACGTGCCTTTATAGAGTAAGCTGGTTGAGTTACAAGCGAAAGCGATATTGTATTAATAAAATCAGCTTCACGTTGTATCCCGCACATAACAGGGTAGGCAGAGGAAACCTAGTGTTAAGACGCTCCGTTTCCCACTCTATGCCGATTTCTGGAGGTATTGCGTGTTGAATGGCAGAACTCAACGCCGCGCTTTACCTCGACACCAGAGCGAAGAAATGGAAATATAATTTAAATAAATATTTCGTCTCTTCGAGTGGAGATCGAACCTACAACTAGTCAGTTTTACAGTTACAGTTTATGCCCCTGCACCACGACTGGCCTCAGGACACGGATTTTAGATTCGTTTTTTTTATTATAATTTATTTGTTTAAGTTTGATTTTATACCATAAAAGACCTACCTTCCAAATCCAGTGATGAGGCACTCTATTTTGTGCTTACCTTCTTTTTAAAATTGTTTGTTGTATCCAATTTCTTAGCATACAGCTATCTAATATAACATATTATGATAACTTCTACACTAACTGATTTAGATATTTATTGTGTGTATATTTCAATGGGTTTCAGAATACTGTGAAAATATAATTAGATCCAGTAAATGATGGTTTTTCACTTAAAGTATATTTTAATAGATTACTTTATATATTAATATATAACTTAAAGATGACTTGAGGCCAATCGTGGCGCAGTGGTACGAAGTGTGACTGTAAAACCGACTGGTTGTGGGTTCGATCCCCACTCGAGGAGATGAAATATTTACTTAAATTTATATTTCCATTTCTTCGCTCTGGTGTCGAGGCTAAGCGCGGCATTGAGTTCTGCCACTCAACACGCAATTCCTCCAGAATTCGGCAGAAAATGGGAAACGGAGTGTCTTAACACTAGGTTTCCTCTGTCTACCCTGCTGTGTGCGAGATACAACGTGACGCTGATTTGACCTTAAATGTTAATATATAACTTAACTATTAATAATATAGTTTTCTCAATAACTATGAAATAGCATATATTTTTATATAAGGCTGAATGAATTTAGAAGAAAATAAATATCAATAAATAAAAAACAAATACAAAATCGCCTTCCACTTATATATTGTTCGAACATAAATCATGAAACGACTTCATAATTTCGTTAATCTATTGGAGCTTATAGAGCTATCAAAGATATTTGTTTTAAAATATGTCTTGAATTTACATTTTACCTCAGTATATATGCAATTACGGTATATTTCTATCAATATCGTAATAATATAAAAAAACTGTGTATTAACAGTTTTTTTTATTTGTTCTGGAAATATTGAAAAATTTTACAACAGCATTATAATATGTTTGCGAGTTAGATTTAATTATCAATATTTTCTAGATAAATACCTAATAAGGCTTTAATTTTTTTTTTGTGTAATTTTTTAAACTCGTTAAAGGGAGTGTCTTAACACAAGGTTCCTCTCTCTATACAGCGTAAAGCTGCTAAATAATATGAGCTTATTATGTTCATTGTTAATAATCATTTATGTTACATAATGACTTTACCTCAAGGATTTCAATATAGTCTTTCCATAGTATAAACTTGAAACCACAGAATGTATAATATTTTAAATTGGTTTTCACTCATAGACACTGATTCAAGAAAAAGAGCTCAACGCTGTGCTTTGTCTTTTTACTACAGTGGTAAGACGAAAATAATTCATATCCCCGATAGGAAATCGTAGCCACAGCCTTCGTGTCTCAGCCGCTGTATCACTGCACCACGACGACCTCTGCTTTTTTAACAGTTTTTATAAATTATTTCATATTTCGAATAATATAACTCAATATACCTAATACCAAAAAATTACAAAAGACTTATCCCGATAAAATTTTACTCAAACACATTATTCTCCTTTACATCGCGCAGTCGGGTAAATAAGATACACAGACATATTGCGGCAATACAACTATAACAGTAATATTTGACCCCCGAATAGGTTACGACAAAAGTTTTTGTTACGGAACCAATAAAAAACTATTAATATAAAATAAAGTATTTTATATGTATGAAGTAAAAGCGATCGTTCAGAAGAACCGTATTCTCTAAATAACTTGATGCTATAAAAGCTTTATTTGAAGAGTAAATATGTTTTGTGAAGAACCCGTATTCAATTTTGCTTCCAACTAGTGGTTAACCCTGGTTTTATAATTTCAAAACTGTAGTTAATTGTAAATGCTTATGTCATTGTACTACCGACCTGCCTACGGCTTCGCCCACTTGAACTACAAGTTACTACACTATATTTTTTATTTAACACACTGAATTACATCTGTCTTTCAATATACTTTTTGCAATGCAGTTATAATTTTTTTTTTGTGGAAATGACAGGGCAAAAAAGAGTACGGGTCACCTGATGGTAAGTGATCACCGGCGCCCACGACCCCGTGCAACACCAGAGGAGCTACAGGTGCGTTGCCGGCCTTTAAGATAGCAGAGAAAGACGCGTTTTTTGAAGGTACCCATGTCATATCGACCTGGAAACACTGCCGCAGGTAGGCCATTCCACAGTTGCGTGCCGCATTGAAAGAAGTTCCTGTAATGTGATTTCTAATATGAAAATTATTAATATCTTGGGGTTATATAAGGCTTATTTTCATTAGAATTTTTCATTGGATAAAAATACAACATAATATATTGATATAAATAATAGAGACGAAAGTATTTTGGAATATATAGAAAAAAAATCAGCTTCACGCTGTACCCCGCACACAGCAGGGTAGGCAGAGGGAACAAAGTGTTAAGACACTCCCGTTCCCCACTTTCTGCCGAATTCTGGAGGTATTGCGTGTTGAGTGGCAGAACTCAACGCCGCGCTTAACCTCGACACCAGAGCGAAGAAATGGAAATATAAATTTAGGTAAATATTTCATCTCCTCGAGCGGGGATCGAACCCATAACCAGTCGGTTTTACAGTCACACCTCGTATATTTCGAGGCATTGCATGTTGAGTGGTGGAAAACAACACCTCGCTGTTATCTTCGTACCAGAGCGAACAAATGAAAATATTAATAAATAATAATTAATTCCCCCGAGTCGGACTAGAACCCACGACCTTTGCGTTACAATCAGACACTTGGCCTCTGTGTCGCGACGGCCTCATTCATCACGTCATTAAAAAGAGAAAATATAGAGTTACATATTCCAAGTTACTAACAGAAACCATTGTACGTCTTAATTAATGCTCGCACGCAACACTTTTCCGGCGGTTAATAAAGAAAAATTTTAGTACCGCAGTTAATTAAAATAGGTCTTTGAGGTGTGGTTCTTTTGTTAGATATAATTTTTTTTTCTTTGTTAATATCTTAAATAATAATTATGAAAGGTTAGGTTCTATTCCGGTAGGGGTAAATGCTGTTCGTCTAAAATAAACAAAAATAATGGCGAATGATTTTTAAACATTTTTAAAGTGTTAATCCACACTTAGGAGAGAAAAATACTTATTTGGAAAACGTATAAAAATTTGACCGTAGCGGGTTTCGAACCCGCGCCTCCTGGAAACCGACCAGGCGCTCTGACCACTAAGCGATACGTTCTCATCAAGCTACGTCGAAATTTTTATACGCTTGTTACAACTAGAGGAAATATAATACTGGAGGAATTAGGAAATATATTACTGTAGACACGCAATAATCATAAATTAAATTAATAAATCGACAAAAACAATACACAAAGTTAATTCCTCTAAGTGAGAATCGAACTGACCAACGTATATATAATCGGACTGAATCAAAAAACGGATTTATAGTCTAAGCCGACGATATGAGGTCTACTGAATTAATGTTAACCAGATAGACGAGGCAAAATTCCCACAAGACAAAAGTTTGAAATGTATTTGAATTTAAAATTTGTAATTTATCAACACTTTGTTGTATTATAATATGTTCCACAATTCATAGAAATATATAGAATATATAACGAATACTAGCGGCTCAATTGCGGCTTCGCCCGCATATAACCTATATTTGTTTATTATGCTGCATTTTTTTTACGGAAAAGGACAAGGCAAACGAGCTTTCGGGTCACCTGATGGTAAGTGATTACCGCCGCCCACGACCCCGTGCAACACCAGAGGAGCTGCAGGTGCGTTGCCGGCCGGCATTTATCATAAGATTGATTATATATATTTATAGTTTCAATAATTTTTCATAATTTTGAGAAAGTGCAAGAACTACGTGGCTGCTTGCGAAGACGCAATCGCAATGCTTGCGGCCGTAAACAGAGCGTTGAATTATTTTAAATTTACATTTTTTCGAAAAATATACGTCCAAATTACATGCTGTGAAAACAGAAGCTTATCTTCATAATTTTTTCTTGATAATGGAATGATTTTTGCTCGTATGTTTCAATATCTATTTTCAATAAAAAAAACTGTGAACCTTGTGATTATCAATTATTTTTTATCACAAAATGCCTTATTATGATTTATTTATAAAAGATAGATATATGATGTCGCGGACTTTATTTTTACCTAATAATATTATTATTACCTAATAAAATAGAATATTTTTATAGTACTTAGATATATATAACTATTTCTACAGCGCACGCGCTTAAAGTAATACGATGGCGTTCCTAATCATTATTATTTCATTATTTAAGTCAATCTAAGAATTAAACCGTAATGCCTATAGTACTCTTAAATACTATAGTTTTCATACAAAACAAAAAAAACAGTAAATCCAACCAGTAGTTCCAAAGATCTTAGCGTTTAAACAAACATACAAACTTCCGCTTTATTATATTAGTATAGATTACAATACTACTATAAACTAAATAAGCAAACCTAGTTTTATTCGGCATAAAAACAACACCAGAGGCCATCAGGCCACTCGTGGCGCAGAGGCATAGGCGTGCGACAGAAAACGCAACAGATTGTGGGTTCAATTCCCACTAGAGAAAATGAAACATTTAATATTTTCACTATCCTTGCTCAGATAAAGAAGAACGCGGCGTTGAGCTCCGCCACTTAACACGCAATGCCTCAAGAGTTCGGCAGAAACTTTAGAATAAAAGTGTCAACACAGCTCTAGATTTTTTTTTTCATAAAGAAAATCGCTATATAACATACCAAACCTTTACCAAACCAACAATGCAGAACAGGCCGCTCTATGCACTTTATTGAATTTCTGCAAAATTCTCAACACATGCCACTAGCGGCCCGACTTTTAATTCATTTAACAGTTTTACGGAAAATGTTATATCAATTATAAGTTCCTTTTTATAGCCATTATGAGAAAGTTCCGAGAATGTTGTTATTTAATATTAAAGTATAGGAAACCGGCCGTGGCGCAGCGGCACGAGGTGTGACTGCAAAATCGACTGGTTGTGGGTTCGATCCCCACTCGAGGAGATGAAATATTTACTTAAATTTATATTTCCATTTCTTCGCTCTGGTGTCGAGGTTAAGCGCGGCGTTGAGTTCTGCCACTCAACACGCAATGCCTCCAGAATTCGGCAGAAAGTGGGGAACGGAGTGTCTTAACACTAGGTTCCCTCTGCCTACCCTGCTGTGTGCGGGATACAGCGTGAAGCTAATTTAATTTAATTTTAATTTTTTAAAGTATAGGAAACTATTTTAGTTTTAGTTATGTTTAATAATATTAAAATTTGGGTCTTGATCTAATCTGATCTTGTGAGTCGACTCACCAAGACACAACTTGGCTTTGAGTTGCGCCACTCAACACGAAATGCCTCGAGAATTTGGTAGAGAGTGGCAAAAGGGAGTGTCTCAAAGGGTAACAGAATGTCTTATTGTTAAGTTTCCAGGTTACTTCTGCCTATTATGCTGCATGCGGGATACAGCGTGAGGCTAATAAGCCGTCGTTACTCTCAATAATTATTTGACACTCTCGTAACGCAGGAACCTTGAGTAAAGATCTACCTTACTTTGCACTTAGTTGATTCATTCAACAATTAATTTTATTTTCATATTGTTAAGTTATTTAATATTTTCATTTCTTCGTTCTGGTTTCAGTGCAAAGTGCGACGTTGAGTTCCGTCGAATGCCTACAGAATTTAGTGGAAAATGAGAGTGGAATATCTTAACCCTAGGCTCCATCTGCCTACTTTGTTATATGTGATATAGGATTAAGGTGAAAAAAAAAAACATGATCCATACAATTTCAACACATTTTATACGTATACAGTATAAAGCTGAAAAAGGTATTAAAAATATTAAACTTCGTCATTAAAGCTGGATATTTAAAGTTTTCCTATAACATACATAAGTTGTAAATTGAAATAAAAACCATTTAAATAAATAAATAAATTAAAATTTAAATAAATAAATAAAAAAATACGATAATAGTGCACAATATAATCATTGAAACTAAATAAATACTTAATCCCAATACTTAATAGCATTAAATTATGATGGTCATATCGTAAAGCTACAGCGTTCAGTTTGCTACAGTATTTATTTTTATTAGTTATAGTACACAGTGTAAGTAAAAATGTTTTTTTTTTAGCTTTACTTTGTATTCCATATATTGCTATATATAGAAGGAACCTAGTGTTACGACACTTCGTTTTCCACTATTCGGTCCTATTTTTAAGATTGCGTGTTAAATGGCGGAACTTAACGCTGCGCTTTGTCTAAAATGATAAACTGAAAATAAAGCGATGTAGAATTAATTTTACATAATTAAATAATTTTAACTATTTTATTTTATGAACATTATATTATATGCTAAACTGTTACTAGAAGTAGTTAATAATGAATAGAATTTAAGAATAGTTTTTCATTTTGAAAAAATAGCCTTTGGTTTTCGCTGTTGTGTATTTTGTCATGTGTTTAGTGATACAGTGCAACGTAAAAATCATTAAAATCAACTAACCTCTTTAGTCTCTACAACGACAAATGCAACTAACATACAAACATACATTATAAACACCTTCCTTCACTTTGCGCAGTCGGATAAGAAAAGCAACATTTTAAACGACCGTGTGTGTGTATATTTTTTCATCCTTCGTCTGCGGTCGTAACAGGAACTAATTGCTTTCGGAAACGCTTTATGTGATCGTATTTCACCTGAAATATGATTTATTCGTACCAATTCTTCCATTTTTGTTAAATAACGACTCTAATAGCGTATCGTAATTACTGGCACCGATTTTTTTTTCATTGTTTTCAATTGGTCTCGATTGTTTCGATTGTGAATTTTGTTTTTACTTTTGTACTCGTGTTGGTAAAATGGCTTAAATTACCTACTGTGAATGTGACAGTGGCTTTTTATGAAGGGGATTATAGTTTTAATTTTTTTGGCAAATGCATGGTTTTGTTAATCTGATTTTTTTTCCAAAATTTAGAGGAGGTCGTAGCGCAGGTGTTCTATATCGAACTATAAACGTGTCGGCTGTGAATTCAATTCCCACTTAAGTAGATAATAATTTATTTTCATTAACTTGCTCTGCCAATGTAACTAAAAGTGTGCGATGCTTGGAGAACGGAGTGTCTTAACACTAGGTTCTTTCTGCGTATCCTGATATGCGGAATATAGCATGAAGTTAAAAAAATATATTATTACTTTTGTACGGTACAAAAAAACACATAGCGGGATTTGAATCTGTGTCTCTCACATACTCTGACCACTATACCAGTCTCTCATATACTCTGACCACTAAACCACGCTATGCTAGTTACAACATTTTTGAAAAGTTTTTGGAATTCTTTCCAAAGGAGCGGGTTCAAATCCCGCTACGATCAATTTTTTATACAATTACGAAAAAAAATTTTTTTCTTATCCAATTGTGGAAAGCATTTTAAAAATGTTAGAATCATAAAACACTCTTTTCATTCAAGCTGTATAAAAATCACTTAATAAATAACATTGGTTAATCTGAGCCGTCATCGAGTGGGGCAAAGGCCGTGAAAGTACTTGGAACTTCGCCAGCATTGCTATCTCCTACGGTTTTAGCACTCTGTACCATAGAATTTTAGATTATTCTATTCATAACCTAAAGGTCTTCTTATGTTAGAGGAATTTTCGTCGTTTACCCTAGCAACGTTGTAATTATAAACTTTATGTTTATTTAAACCCGAATTTACAAGCTGCTCTCAACTTTGAGACCGATCTTGAGAGCGATCTCAGATTATTAATTGAGGATAGTTTATGGCATCACTTTAAATATTTATCAATTCAATATCCTCATTAAGAAAAACAAAAGAAAAAAGCCCAAACGCACAAGTGGCGGTCTTATAGCGATTTATTTCAGACAAAATTTTTGGTTCGGAAATTTATATAATAATAAATAGGGTGAATTAAATAAACATATATATCATACTAAATCCTAATACATAAAAATAGTACACATATGTTTAGAAAATATATGTATATGTATTTTGCTTAAATCGTAGGTAATAAAAAAAATAATCAGCTTCACGCTGTATCTCGCACACAGCAGGATAGACAGAGGGAACCTAATGTTAAGACACTCCCTTCCCCACTTTCTGCCGAATTCTGGAGGCATTGCGTGTTGAGTGCAGAACTCAACGCCGCGCTTTGCCTCGACACCAGAGCGAAGAAATGGAAATATAAATTTAAGTAAATATTTCATCTCCTCGAGTGGGGATCGAACCCACAACCAGTCGGTTTTACAGTCACACTTTGTGCTGCTGCGCCACGACTGGTAATTGAACGATGTAATTTTTGTTATTTATTAACTTTTCAATACAAGATTTTAAAGCATAATATAAAATAATGTTTTATTCTACCATATAAATTAATTAATCATTATAAATCAAAATTATTTTAACTGGTTACCATTTTTGGAATTGCCTAATATCTATAATAATATTAAATTTTTTGAAAATCTCTGCTTGAAACAAACTGTTTTCCTCCCAGTACCTTTTAGATTCGCCAAGACTAAGTAGACCCAAAATATTGGACAGGAATCAGGTTTTTTTGACATGAGGGTACCCTCAAATATCACATATCATAATATCTAAGATATTATTATATACTAGCGGCCTGGTCGCGGCTTTGCTTGCTTGAATTACATCATTATTCATTTAAGAAATATAGATATTACAAACAGCCTTAACTATTAATTAATTGATTTGGATAAGTACTCACGATATTCTTTGTAAAATAACTTATATTAGCTGCTGTACAGTTTTTAAATTAGTAACATATATTATTAATTAAACATATAATTGGTATACAGAATATACATAGAAAGCACATTTTTAGGTATTTTTATATAATCTATAAAATAATCAACATTTCCGGTCAAGTTCAAGTCGTACTCATGCCTCGAGAGTTTTCGTACCAGTTTCATGAATACACCAAAAGTTGTCAATTTGTATCAAATTAAGTACAGATTAAAATTTGTACCTAATGGTTCTTTTCTGTAACACAAATACAATAAGTATTCAATTTTTTTTAAATTATAATTTTAACTTCTTAACAAATTTCGTAATTGTATATCAACGGGAAGTACTTTATAGTTATGATAGAAAATGTGACAAAAAACGAAGCATAAATCATTGCGATGATTTAGAAGATAGATTTTTTGTGCTCTAAGGGAATATAGACTTGAACTTTGAGGTATCTAACCTTTAACCGATCTTGTACAAATAGTCTTGACAGACGGACAGACGGAAAATAATAAAGTTAACTTATAAGGATTTTGAGGTATGTACCCTAAAATACCCTTGGCACATACATACATGCAACATACAGGTGCAATAGTGCAATGTCGGTACGTGTCGCTTGTAAGTTATGAAATAATACTGCGGGATATTTTTATAAACAGTGTCAGAGCATTTTTT
>JAAIXJ010000089.1:765517-786868 GCA_013403705.1 Heliconius hermathena
TCTTTAGTATTAAAATGATTAATATTCCTCCCGTCGTAATTAGTGTTTAACTCCACAGAACGTTTTTTGCGTTATCAAGATTCGTTAGTACCTACTATTAGTCAATAGATAGCGTTACTTGTGTCGTTTTTTACTATCTCAAATATTAACGTCTTGAAAACTTAAATACTTATATCTTTTGATAGAGTGAAGCGATTACAATAAATAAACACTAAAAGCTACTTTGATTTATTTGTAATTTTTATGTATAAAAGTTGCTTAAATTTATTGTATACTTTTTACGTGATACGTGTTCACATAAACAGACAAACAGACAAAAATTCCAAAAATGTTGGAAATGGATTCTGTTAATTATCCTTTAACACCCTAGCTATTTTTTTTTAATTATTTTCAATGTACAGAAACGACTTTTCTACAGATTTAGTATTAGTATAGATTATTATAAAATATAAACGGAGATAATCTATTCCGGCATTTCTAAATGAAGAAATAAATAAATTTTCTTCGGCAACCATTATAAAATTTTTAACTACACGTACAGAAAAGCTGTTTCCGAAATCAATTAAAAACGTCAGCGAGTACAGACTGGTACAAGACTGATGGCGGACACTACACGGAACAGCACTCGAGGGGAAAAGCGGGCAAATTGACTGAGTTCCGGACAACAAAGTGCTTACTTTTAGTTGTATCTGGCGCTATTAAAGTACTTATGGAGCTGTACTGTTATACTTGGTTGCTTTAAGTAAAGATAAATTGTGGTAGAGCCATATAAGGCTCTTCTGAGAATAATTATAAACAATATATTTTTTACTAAATTTATATGTAGGTAATATCGAGAAAACAATTCTTTGTTATTTGACAATTGTTTAAACCCAAATGTAAAAATAACAAAAAATTGAAAAATTTTTAGTGTGATGACAACACTATTTTGCCTAATTATCGAAACATTGCATATTAAGTGGCGGAACTCAACGCCGCTCTTTGTAAACTAGTGTAGAAAGAAGGAAAATAATAACGAACGGAATACAACAAAATACTAACTTAGAAAAACATTTAAAAATATACAATAAAATTAGTTCATAATATCTAACTTCTTAATAATGAAAACTTTGATTATTAATACAAAATTTTAAAAAAATGGACTAGAAAGAAATGCAACATTTTTACAAGATAACACCATCACTACTCGTATATCTCTCTGAATATATGTTCGTAAGAGCCGGAATTAACTGGAACTGCAAAGCATTTTATTGTTTAGAATAAAGCCAATTTAGTTCCTTTCTGGAGTGGTCTTTCGTGTCGCAACCATCCGTCATGTCCTAACGCTACTTCGCCTTTTAGGAAACTGATGTTAGGCTCCGTATTTGCGAGAAAACTGTGATTCACTTCTTTGTTCCTACTATCGTCAAAGGAAATCGCTTTGACAGCTTCTGGTAATGAAGAAATGTCATATGTGCAATATAATATATGGATGTTATCCGAATAATTGAAAAAAATACAAATATATATACTTATTTAGAAAACGTATAAAAATTTGAACGCAGCGGGACTTTTTATACGTTTTCTAAATAAGTATTTTTCTTTCCTAAGTGTGGAATAACACTTTAGAAATGTTTTAAAAAACAAATATATATTATTGTCAAAAATTTAATTAAATTAAATTAGCTTCACGCTGTATCCCGCACACAGCAGGGTAGGCAGAGGGAACCTAGTGTTAAGACACTCTGTTCCCCATATATATTATTGTCAGTTTCACAAAAAATAATTATAAGAAGTACATATATATTTACCTGGATAATAATGATGTAATTTTAATAATAAACTATGTAACTTTACGATTAAATATGTAACTTTACCGTATTTAAATAATTTTAATCAAATTCATTTAATTTCAGAGGCAAGTCGTGGCGCAGGGGCATAAAGTGTGACTGTAAAATCCACTCGTTGTGGGTTCGATCCCCATTCGAGGAAATGAAATATTTATTTACATTTATATTTTCGCAAAAGTAGGGACCGGAGTGTCTTAACATTAGGTTCCCTCTGCCTACCCTGCTGTATGTGGGATACAGCGTAAAGCTGATTTAATTTAATCTAAATAAAATACTAATTAAAAATCAATACACACAATAAAATAACATTTGGAACTTGTCTGATTAACACTGTTTACTATAAAGTTGTGGTTTCAATGTCAGCGTGTGATAGCGCGGGTACAAACGAAGTATTTAATTAAAATAACGTCAATGTATTATCTAATTAAAAAATATATTATATAAATATATTTTTTATTCTTGTTTTCAGCACCTCGCTTCCTCACATCTAGCCAGAATGGATCGGACAAGCAGTTTTAACTTATTGTTAAGAGA
This sequence comes from Heliconius hermathena, assembly GCA_013403705.1. NCBI lineage: Eukaryota > Metazoa > Arthropoda > Insecta > Lepidoptera > Nymphalidae > Heliconius > Heliconius hermathena. Next base: position 767,881 of record JAAIXJ010000089.1, read on the forward strand.
GTTCATTCTCAATTTTAAAAACATAAATAAAAATAATACATTCAGTCTTGTCAGAATTTAACTGACGACTTCACAGTCACTTGCTCTGCCACTAAGCAACGATGGCCTCTATTATACATACGTAAATTTTAAGTGTTTAATAAATAATTCGGGAATACAGTTCGTGAGGCTGAAGCTGAGCTTTACATTTGTGAGTGATAATAAAATAGAACCAGAAAAAAAATGTATTAATAAAATTTAAATTTATTTTTTACATAGTTAAAATGTTATTCCACACTTAGGAAAGAAAAATAGTTATTCAGAAAACGTATAATATAAAAACTTAAATGTTACGGTATTTGCATCCGCGCCTCTTGGAATCCTGGCTTAATGGTCCTATGACCATGAGATTTAAGGGCTATCCCTTAAATCTCAAATCTCAAATCCTGCTATTTAATTTTTTATACGTTTTCTAAATAAGTATTATTCAAACATTTTATTTAAATTTTATTCAAAAATAATATATATTTTTTTAATGTGAAATAATCTACCACCAGTTCACTTAAGCTTATCGCGTTGGACCTGACAAGAACTGGCGCAAGAAACTCAGCGGGATTTTTTCTAAACAACTATTTACAGATTCACATATAATAAATGATCATTATTGACTATTATCAATACATTCTAATATGTGTATAATAGGCCAATCGTGGCGCAGTGGCACAGACTGTGACTGTAAAATCGACTGGTTGTGGGTTCGATCCCCACTCGAGGAAATGATATTTTTACTTAAATGTATACTTCCATTTCTTCGCTCTTTTATCGAGGCAATGCGTTGAGTTCCGCCACTCAACATGCAATGCCTCTAGAATTCGGCGGAAAGTGGGGAACGGAGTGTTTTAACACTAGGTTCCCTCTGCCTACCCTGCTGTATGCGGGATACAGCGTGAAGCTGATTTGGTTTGATTTTAATAAATACGAATATGTAACAATGCTATTATATTAGTATAAACCGGTTTCGACCAAAGACATTAGACTTTATACTTACATTATACATATTTGAAAATTCACACATAAGTGATTCTAAACTTAGCGTGACCTCGTGATCTGTACATTTTAACTGAAAGTAAATTTAAAGTTATTGTCTTTTTCAAATCTAATTTCAAAAGTAAATTAAACTTTGAAAGTTGATTGTAAAATAAATATTAATTTATATCCTAAATCTTTTGACAAATTAATTTATAGCTGCGCTGAGTAATGGAATATAATGTTAAATAAGGCGGCGAGTGTCGCTCGGAAATCGGCTGTAAGCGTAACGGTAGTAGGTTCGATTCTCACTCGGAAGAATAAAATATTTAATATTTTTATTTCTTTGCTCTGGTCAAGAGGGGAAGTGCTGCCTTGAGTACCGCCACTCAACACGCAATACCTCAAGAATTCGGCGGGAGAAGGAATTGTCTTAATTGGAACGGAATGTTTTGCTACGTGTGTATTTTATGTGTGGTTTCTGCTGTGTGTTCTAAAAACGGTATTTTTACGGCATTACTGGTATAATTTGACTTGATTTAAATTAATATGACACATTGATCATAGTTGGCATATTAAGGATAATTGATCAAAGCCCACTATTACCTACTATATGCCCCATGAGATTAAACATGAGGTGACCCACTGAGACCAATTGGAGACTTAGAGAATAAAGCAGAAAAGCCGGTCAAGTGTGAGTTGAAATCGCCCTCCATGGCTTACGTACCAAATTTCGGGAAGTATAACTTATAAAAGTTGACAAACTTAAATTTATGGGCCTATGTACTCATTTTGTATGAGATGAGCTACAAATATAAATTTGTAATTTTTTTTTATGAAATATCTATAAATTTTCATATTTAGGATTTTTTCCTTTAGTTACTGTAAGTTCACACTTCGTGCCAATTTGCGTAACTGTATTTTACTACATTTTGAATGATATTCAAGTTGCAGTATAATCGAGTATAGATATTCGAATCTGTTGCTTACATAGACTTAGAAGCTTAATTTTTCTGTGGAGTAAGGAGCAGTAGATTTGAATATTTGGTATTACTTTCAGCATGATACCTCCACGCGATCTCGAGATAATGACCTTGACATATGGACAGACGGACAAAAACGTGATCCTATAAGGATTCCATTTTTATATTTTGAGGTACAGAAATCTTGAAATGAAACGTTTTACAACAAAACAGTTTTTACCTGCATTAAGCATTTTTTTTTTGTTAAATTAGAACATAAATTCTCAGAGATTTTCATAAAAATTACAATTTATATTGTTGATGAAAAAAAAATCGCGCCCCTAATTGAAGCGCTCAACCCTGATACGGACTAGACAAGGAAATAACTCAAGAATATCCATTTAATTCCAACAATTATTCAAAGTTCTACAAATGAGCTAATTTAGAGTGGAAATTTCCACCACGGGTCTATTTTTTTATGTATTTTTAAAAAAAGGCTTTTTCGCTAAAATAGAAATCGAGATTAAGCCAGAAACATAAAATGTTAAAAATATATATGAAATGATGAATGAATAATAAATTTAAATACTGTACTGTAATAACGATTGTATTTTATAAAAAAACCTTATACGGGCTTATAGTTATAGCAGACATAAAAACCCTAGTGCCATACTATAGTGCTATCTAAATAAATTAATAAGTAAAGGAAGGCTGAGGCTGAGGCCAGTCGTGGCGCAGGGGCACAAAGTGTTACTGGAAAATCGACTGGTAAAGCCAGAAACATAAAATGTTAAAAATATATATGAAATGTTGAATGAATAAAAGTAATAAATTTAAATACAGTACTGTAATAACGATTGTATTTTATAAAAAACCTTATACGGGCTTATAGTTACAGCAGACATAAAAACCCTAGTGCCATCTATAGTGCTATCTAAATAAATTAATAAGTAAAGGAAGGCTGAGGCTGAGGCCAGTCGCGGCGCAGGGGCACAAAGTGTTACTGGAAAATCGACTGGTTGTGGGTTCGATTCCCACTTGAGGAGATGAAATATTTATTTAAATTTATATTTCCATTTCTTCGCTCTGGTGTCGAGGCAAAGCGCGGCGTTGAGTTCTGTCATTCAACACGCAATGCTTCCAGAATTCGGCAGAAAATGGGCAACGGAGTGTCTTAACACTAGGTTTACTCTTCCTACACTGCTGTGTGCGGGATACAGAATGAAGCTGATTTATTTTTTTAAATTTTAATAAGGGAAGGCCGACCTGACATGTGACTGTAAAGGTGACGGTTGCAGAGTTTGTTCCCACTCGGGCGAATTAAATATTTTTAACACAAAAAAAAAATACTGTTAACTATTTACACTAATCCCACGTACCGATAATAAACATAAAAGTAAGTCTAAATAGTAATTTATTGAGGCATATTTTGTTTCATTTTCAAATCGAAAGAGAACGGGGGTGTAAATGTGTAGTCATTCGATTCTCACCCCAGGAGAGGCATTTCGACCCCTACTTTATTTTGGCGAAAAATATGCGATGTTTGAATGGCATTCGTAATAATAATTTGGATCAGCTAACTTAAAGATCATCCATCGATAAGTAGATATTGAACACGGTAGTAGTAGGTTTAAATCTACTTCCATAGTATGTAATCATGGGCGTATGATTGACATTTTTATTAATATATAATTTATTTTAACATTTTTAATGTGTTATTCCATATTACGGGAAAAATACATTTTTTTTAGATTCACACTGTATTCCGAGCATGACAGGCAGGGAATCTGGGAACCTAGTATACACAAGACACTACAGTCCCATTACAACTTTTCGCCTAAGGCATTGCGTGTTGAGCGGCGAAACTCAACGCCGCATTTTGCCTCGTTACTAGAGCAAAGAAATGAAAATATTTAATATTTCATTTCGTGGCGTTTACAGTGGCACGCTTTTTACGATTTAGAAATCGTATGAAACATATTGTATAAAATTAACCTCCCAAGGTGCGCGGTTGCTAATCCCGCATCGTTAAATTTTTTATAGGTTATCTAAATCAGTAATATACAGTTTTTAAAAGATATTATATAATTATATTGTATGAATAATCTGGAGTATAATTGTAAAAAATATATGGTTACTTCATACTTATTTCATCAAAGTGCACTGATCGAAAGAACATTAAAACACACACAATTTTTTAAATAATAAAAATACGAGGAAGGGTGATCGTTTTTTACTCTAAACGCTATGGTCATTCGTTTGATACTTGTGAGAATGATTTTGTCTATATATTGAGCTCCCCACTCTACACGAAGTGATTAAATCCTTTTCTGACTAACCTCTATAACTATATTATATTGAGGCCATCGTGGCCCTGGGGCACAAGCTTGTGACTGTAACGCGACGGTTGTGGGTTCGATCCCCACTCGAAGAAATTAAATATTTATTTTAATGTATATTATATGTATAAGAGGCCAGTCGTGGCGCAGCGGCACGAGGTGTGACTGTAAAACCGACTGGTTGTGGGTTCGATCCCCACTCGAGGAGATGAAACATTTACTTAAATTTATATTTCCATTTCTTCGCTCTGGTGTCGAGGTTAAGCGCGGCGTTGAGTTCTGCCACTCAACACGCAATGCCTCCAGAATTCGGCAGAAAGTGGGGAACGGAGTGTCTTAACACTAGGTTCCCTCTGCCTACCCTGCTGTGTGCGGGATACAGCGTGAAGCTGATGTATATTTCTATTTCTTCGCTCTGGTGTCGAAGCAAAGAGCGGCGTTGAGTTCCGCCACTCAACATGCAATGCCTCCAAAATTCGGCGGAAAGTGGGGAACGGAGTGTCTTAACACTAGGTTCCCTCTGCCTACCGTGCTGTGTGCAGGATACAGCGTAAAGCTGATTATATATTATATTTCAGATATAACAACAATATATTATATACAGGATGGAAGTGTCAGCGCTCCTTTTACGGGAACAGCATATATGGTAATATTTTAAAGCTATACCTAAAAAAATTAATCAAGATACCTCAACAGTTTAGACGTATGATTTTTTTTTAATTTCAAGATGTTTATCCATACCTGTATTTCGTGTAACGCAGTTACGCATAGATACCAATAACGTAAACACATACTACTACAAAAAAACCACTAAAGGTTCAGCAACTTTGAATTTTGCCGCCAATATCCACGACTCGATTTCGGAATGAGGCGTATGCGGCGGTTTCCCTTTGATAAGTTTATGTGTGCGTGCGTCGTTCTTGACAAATGCCGTTTTATAATACAACAATAATTTTATTATTTATTTTGTTTGAAAAGAACATTTTTTTCATTTTTAGGAAAAAAAACATTTTTTTTAATTCTATTAGTCTTTTATAGAGAAGTTAAAACTGTGGTTTCATTTAAAGTGCTATTGACACTTCCAACCTGTATAATTTCAGAATTCTATTTCGGGATGCAAACAACATCACGTCTAACACCTGTACTGGACTAGAACGTGTCAAAGTGTATGATGAGAAGATTTGATCAAAATGAACTACCAACAACTATAGAGGTGGCGAATTTTCTAAAATTCTCAAGTTAAATTACGATGTACTACTACTAGAGTTTATTTCCCAGGGTTTAAAGGGTAAAATTAAAATTAATCAAAATTTTGCTTCCTGTACTAACAAGAAAAAAGACAGCTGTAATATAATTTAAAAAAATTGTTACTTACACACGAACACTTTACGGATATGGATGTTAATCTGAAATAAATTATTTTTATTTATTTTTTTACATAGAGTTTAAGATTAATGAGGCAGTGTTGCAGATTCTAAGCTGTAAAAGTTACGTGAAATGGTTGTGGGTTTGATTTCGGCTTAAAGGAATAACATATTGCACATTTCTTATTACGGTAAAAAGATAGAGCGCGGCATCGAGTTACGCCACTCAATAGGCAATATCTTGAAAATTTTGTGGAAAATTGGGAACGGAGGGTCTTAATGCGGTGTTTCCCTTGTCTTCCATATGCGGTATAAAACGTGAAGCTGAAAAAAAAATCAAAAATTAAAATAAAATAGGCTAATCAAATATTTCTCTTTTTCTTTTTACTTTCGGTAATATTATTTTAAGGCAATTTAGTGGGAATTATGTTTAGAAATGGATGTAGAAAAGCTAAAGATATTGCTGACAATAACAGGATTATCGATATGAGACGCCTAAACATCAGTATATCTGCATGCTTGACCGTATATAATGTGTGCTGGTACTCAAGTGATATACGACATTAAACGTGGATATTACTGAAGAAGAATGAAAATGAATAAGAACGTACTCAGGAGATGAATGAGTGACGACACTAAGGCAAAAAGACTTATAAGTTAAGAGCTACCCCGCTAGGAATAATCCAGCCCGCCCGACGGTTGTAAGCCGAGGTTCGAGCCCCGCAGGGGACGCCCTTACCGTCGTCGACCCCTCTCAAGCAGCCAGGTAGTGCTTGCATTTCTTCTGGGACAGAGTACCCTCTTCTCTACCCACCCGGTGTCGCTGTAAGCCAATAGGGCTAACAGCATTAACCNGTGCTTGCATTTCTTCTGGGACAGAGTACCCTCTTCCCTACCCACCCGGTGTCGCTGTAAGCCAATAGGGCTAACAGCATTAACCTCAAGTTCGAAAAAAAAAAGCTAGGAATAAGTGAAGCTAAAAAAAAACGTGTTCTTCATTTTAAAACATTCGTCGTGGATCCTGTCAACTATCCTACAAAAAGATTGCTTCTCGATCGTATGTAGATAGAATATATTGTAGTATTTTTTCATGTAATTAAAAATTATCTACAAGAAATGCACTCTGAGAAATCCATCTTTTTCTATTTTTGGAAATTCAATTATGATTTTTGCCATGTAATTTTTTATACGTTTTCTAATAAGTATTTTTCTTTTTTAAGTGTGGAATAACACTTTAAAAAAAGCAAAAAAAAATAGCATTTTTAATTAAGAACACTAACTAGCACTAACATTTAGAGATCAACACAAGCATATGTTACAAAGTTAAAATATTCCAACAAATCCTAATAAAATGTGCATTAAGCATAAAATATGCATCCAAATTGCTGTTCGAGCCATTGAATGTTCCGGGATTACCTCAACATATGTTTTTTATCACCACAAGCCAATATGGTGGGCAATTTTGCTATTTTATTGCGAGTTAGCGTCTCTTGCCATTTGCGGTAACATCTTTATAAATGTTGGCAACTTGATATATTTGAGTTTCGGTTTATTGATTGAAATGTGCTTTTATTTTACCTAAATTGTTTTTATTTTATTTTATATATTTAACTAAACACTACAGATACGTAGTCCGTACTTTTTTTTAAACTTTTTCATTATTATCTGCTAATCAACAGTTTTATATTTATCTGCTACTAAAATTAGGCTTATAATTAGAAATAGTTATTTATCTAATAGAATTAGATATTTAATTCCTAAGATACATTAGATATTTAATTCCTAAAAAAGTCTAGGTATTTTTATTGCCTTTTTGTAAACATTTCACTTATTATCTATTAACTTAATATTCCTAAATCGTTTATAAGTTTGATTTTTTTACAGGGTAGGTTCCCATCTAGAGTGAAAACACTCTGTTTCCCAAGAGCCTCCCATGCTAATTCACGGGACTCAAATCCGTGAGAACGAAAAAAGGGAAATAATTCAATTTTTTCGAGCGGAAAATGAACCCACACTCATTACATTTACAGTCAAAACTTACATCGATGCACCGCGACGACCTCAATTCAATTAGGATATCTAATAATTTATGAATCTATTATTACACTACGTATACTTACTTACTTTGACATATTAATAATATAATCTACTTTAGCTAACAAAAGGTCCAACAAACATTAAATTCTAGAAAATAGCACGAAACTAAAATAAAATTCCGATAAAATTTTAAAAGCCTCTACCATTAGCCAAGTAGTGACTCGTCGTGTCTCAAGTCGAGTGCCCAGAAACAATACACTCAAGCGGCACGTCAACCGTTGAGGAGAATATTTTTAAAACAAAGCCCAAAATAACAATATAATAGACTAAACCGAAATACCAGCTCGTATAGCGATGCATCCGGAAATCTTTGCGAAACCACGCTAGTGGAATAAAAATGTAGAACGTTTTTAGAATGTCGTTACGACTTTTTTGTCGTATGCTAATAAAATATAAGTTTAACTGTTTTTTTTTTATTTTTATTTAAAATATTCTAAATGTTTATCTTTTTGGTTAATTGAGAGATTTTAATAAATATATTATAGTAGATTTTACCTGCCGCTTTGCTCACGTGGTCAAATATTATCCAAGGTACCTCTGACAGCAAGTACACTACGGTACTTGCTGTCAGGTTACATCGATTCGATTAACGTAAAAGTAATAGTGTAAGTTTTTTATTTTCTTTCGGCAGAAAGTGGGGAACGGAGTGTCTTAACACTAGGTTCCCTCTGCCTACCCTGCTGTGTGCGGGATACAGCGTGAAGCTGATTTGATTTTTTTATTTTTTTATTTTCTTAAAACTTTTGATTGAATATTATATATAATGTTAAGATAATTAATATAATGTTCATTGTATAAGGCTTCTTATAATTATAATAATGTGTATGATAATGAAATTAATAATTATAAGTAAATTATTATATATTATTTTATTATTTTATTTGTGTAAACTTTTTATTGCTTAGAAAATATTTAACATCCACTTGTTCCTCGCTCTGTTTGTGTGAACTTTAAGACGTTAAATGGAAAAATCTCCCAGTCCCGTAAGAATTTCGTTAAATCCTCTTTTATTGCTCCCCTATTCTTTCTAAGCTACGGCATATGGTATTTCAATTTTCTAGGACAAGTAAAATAGTTACATAAAATATTAAAATTTAAGACCAGACGTGGTGCAGGAGCACAGGCGTGCGACTGTAAACACGATAGGTTGTGGGTTCAATTGAAATATTTAATATTTTAATTTCCTCGCTCTGCTAACAAGACAAAAGTGCGGAGTTGAGTTCTGCCAAAGCAAATTATTCAGTATTCTGCGGAAAATGGGGAACAGAACGTGTTAATGGGGAAGGAGTATCTCAATATTAGGTTCCCAAGTACACTCTGACCACCCTGCTAAGTACGAGATACAGCGGAAAGCTAAAAAATAAAATACCAATACGATATCTCATAAACGTACTCCAAATGTATTCCCGAAAACATTTTCCGAACATTGCTTTGAATAGCTCGGAGCGCTTGGGTTGTAGATCGTTGAATGGATGAAGCTTTTACGTGGCTCTTTATACGATTAGGATGTATGTCTCAATTTACTATTTTGATTGAAACGAAATGTGTCCAATACAATTAAATTACGATGTATGGATAAACATTATAGCTGGTGTAATAGCATTAAATATAAGAAATAAGGCTACAGTACATACACACATCATCAACGTCATCATCAAAGTTAAATTTATTGTTTTTTTTAATATTACTTTTTTAATTTGTGTCATTTATTCTAATATTATTATTTTTTTATTATTTTTATTATCATTTGAGTAATTGATGTATATATTTTTAATTATTGAATTTTGTTTTTCTATTTCATGATTGGTTCTTGTTAAATATTATGTTATTATTTTAATATATTTGTTTGTAAAATTAGTTATATATTATATTAAAGGATGATTGCGAGATGGGAGTTAATAGCTGCAACACAGTTTAATACTAATGCAGTTATTACCGATTTAAGTTATTGTTATGTACGATATTTTTAATTTAATAATTATTATTATTATTATTATTACAGTAGTATTTATGTATTTTTAAACATTTTTTGAAGTGTTATTCCACACTTAGGAAAGAAAAATATTTATTTAGAAATCGTATAAAAATTTGAACGTAGCGCGACTCAAACCCGCGCCTCTTGAAAACCGACCAGGCGCTCTGACCACTAAATACCAACCTATGGCTTACGTTTTCTAAATAAGTAGTATTTATGTATCTATAACTTGTTTTTTTTTTTTAATTTTCTGTGACATTCACAAATAGATATAATAGTGTCAACTTTACAACTAATTAATTAAATTTCTTATTTATAAATTATTATTTATAAATTTCTTATTTGAGGCCGGTCGTGGCGCAGCGGCATGAGGTGTGGCTGCAAAACCGACTGGTTGTGGGTTCGATCCCCACTCGAGGAGATGAAATATTTACTTAAATTTATATTTCCATTTCTTCGCTCTGGTGTCGAGGTTAAGCGCGGCGTTGAGTTCTGCCACTCAACACGCAATGCCTCCAGAATTCGGCAGAAAGTGGGGAACGGAGTGTCTTAACACTAGGTTCCCTCTGCCTACCCTGCTGTGTGCGGGATACAGCGTGAACCTAATTTAATTTTTAATTTAATTCTTATTTATAAAATTATTTTAATAAAATTGTATTAGTGTATATATATATATTAAAAACCTTTTCTATATTAGACTAGCCGTAGCCCGCAACATTGCGTCTGTGGACTTTAATACATTTTTAAAAATCCTTTTTTTAGTACGCTAACCTTAACCTAATTTAAATTTTTTAAGTCCAGAACTATCATCTATGAGTTGTCTGTCCGTCTTATTATTATATATTTTATAAAGATATACTTAGGGACCCACTTGCGGCTTCGCCCGCTTGAAGATATTGATATACATAGGTGTAAGTTATACAGAATTTGATTACTCATATATAATTTACTTTTGGACACTTTACCTACCAAACCAATTACTTTTTATTTACAAAGTTCAACTACAACCTTCAAAAATACAAATCACGGAAGAGCCAAAACGAAACAATTCAATATTTTTATTTATACAAATTTAGTATATTCACAAACAAATATTTCACAAAGTTCCCGAGATTATGTTGTGAGACAATATCATAAAGCAGATTGCTCTATATCTGAAGCGACCCGAGTTCATAGCCGCAAGCTGTTCTGACACCCAAAATGGAAAAACTTTTGAATGTTGGATTTTTTTGTCACTCTCCCATTTAGGCGGTTTATACGCTTGTGTTATATTAGTTTTTTTTTTGGTCACTAGTTTTACAGTACGAATAGAGAAACTGAACGAGTAATTTTTGTATATTTTGGAAAGTTATGGACTGCATTTCAAGTTATTTTGTCAGCTTAACGCTGTATCTCGCATGTAGCACTTTGGAGACTGGGTGATGAACGGCGGGATTCAACGCCGAACTTTGCCAACACCAGATTGAAGAAATATAAATGTTAAATATTTCATTTCGTCTGGTGCAAATCAACCTATCGCGCTTACGGTCACACGATTGTGAGCCTGCATTAATAATATAATTAGTTATTTTACTTATTTAGAAAACGTATAAAAATTTGAACGCAGCGGGACTCGAACCCGCGCCTCCTGGAAACCGACCAGGCGCTCTGTCCACTAAGCCATGCGTTCTCGCCAAGCTGCGTCGAAATTTTTATACGCTTGTTACAACTTATTTATGTTGTTAGTATCTCTGTAGGGAGATTTTTACAAATTTCCGCTACCCAAAGATAATTACTAAGAATTATCGTTTGGCAAGAGAGAATACTATTTTTTAAATATTTTTTAAACATTTTTAAAGTGTTATTCCACACTTAGGAAAGAAATTTATTTATTTTATAAATATGCCTAGTCAGCAGGCACTAAGTTCAATCATCACTCGGAAAAGTGATTATTATTTCTAAATCGGTTTTATTTTACAGGTGTGATAGACAAACTACGACGTGCGGCGTGGAGTTTCACCATTTACCACAAAAATATCTCAAAAATTAAGAACGAATTGTCTTAACACTGAGTTTCCTCTCCTGTTATAAAATTAATGTTTTGGAGCTACAAAATACTATCTTGCTTTATCAGTAACAGTAACAGGTCTTATTAAGCTTTTCTAAAAAATGTATGAAATTTTTTCATCATTTATTTTAAAAAAATATAAAATCACGTTTACAAGGAGACCTTAGCGTTTATTAGCAAATACGTCTTGCTTCTATATTTTTCGGTGTAAATAAATACGGATTTTTCGAAACTTTGTTTCGTCTGTATTTGTTTTTGGCTTAAAAAAACTTTTTCGTGCTTAAGTAAAATCTGTCATAAACATACTTAAAGAAACGAAACATTTATTTTTAAAATATTATTGTGATTTTTAATCATGTACAATTTGCTTATTTGGTGCAACAATGATATTATAAAATGTTTAAAAAACAAGATAGCTATGTTTTTTTAGTTTCGCACTGTATTTCGTACGTAGCAGGGTAGGCAAAAGGAACCTGGGGATCTACTGCTAAGACATTCCGTTCCCCATACAGACATTTCCGTTCTTTACTTGCCACCGAATTCAGAAGAAATCAGAGTATACATTTTTTTAGAGCCCACTCCTTACCTATGTAGATCTTGATAAAATGGTGCATACTTTATGTCAACAATCTTTTTGAATAATAATTATAAGAATATTTTCACTGATTTACCTTTTGCATAAAAAAGCAACCTTTCTTATTTATCACACACTTAATATAATTTTAAGTGTTAAATATTAGATCAGCATTATATAGAGATCGTCGTGGCGCAGGGGCACAAGGGCGTGACTAATGTAACGGTTGGCAGGTCGATCCCCGCTCGAGACACGCAATGCTTCGAAAAATTCGGACGAAAGTGGGGAACGGAGTGCCTTAACACTAGGTTTCCTCTGTCCACCCTGCTATACGTGGGATACAGCGTGAAGCTGAACATTATATTTCAGATTTTAAGTAAAATGCAAATGAAAATCAAGATTTTATTCAAATACAGCTAGAATTGAGGCTGCCATGGAACGACAACATTTGAGCTTATTTTTTTGTCCTCAATATAACAAAATAGACGTAATAAAGAAAAACCTTTTTGAAAAAAGTACTGTTATTCAAAATATGGTATTAAAATAGTAATAATAATTTAATGAAATTGCAAAACCTTGCATAGCGTAAGTAAAAAGTTTTAAATGTACATTCGAGGCCAGTCGTGGCGTAGCGGCACGAAGTGTGACTGTAAAACCGACTGGTTGTGGGTTTGATCCCCACTCGAGGAGATGAAATATTTACTTAAATTTATATTTCCATTTCTTCGCTCTGGTGTCGAGGCTAAGCACGGCGTTGCACGGCATTTCTGCCACTCAACACGCAATGCCTCCAGAATTCGGAAGAAAGTGGGACACGGAGTGTCTTAACACTAGGTTCCCTCTGCCTACCCTACTGTGTGCGGGATACAGCGTGAATCTGATTTATTTTTGATTTATTTTTATAATTTTACATTCCATGTACATCATTTAATAAATTCAATCAAAAAATCGGATACAGAGAAGTGGGTCAAATTGCTTGCAATATTTCACATACTCTAACAAACTAGCTGAATAACACGGCAAGCTGAATAAAACTTGTAAAAAAAAACAAATTTCAAAACACTCTGCTTTTTTCTGTCCTAATTAGAGACCTGTTGAGTAACTAAACACCGCACACTGTATTACCAGAGCGGAGAAATGAAAACAATTAATTTCCTTTAGTGGTCATCCAGTCATCATTTAGTGGTATGAGGCCAGTCGTGGCGCAGCGACACAAAGTGTGACTGTAAAACCGACTGGTTGTGGGTTCGATCCCCACTCGAGGAGATGAAATATTTACTTAAATTTATATTTCCATTACTTCGCTCTGGTGTCGAGGCAAAGCGCGGCGTTGAGTTCTGCCACTTAACACGCAATACCTTCAGAATTCGGCAGAAAGTGGGGAACGGAGTGTTTTACACTAGGTTCCCTCTGCCTACCCTGCCTACTAATAAGTGGTCATCGAATCTTAAACGGACAAATTTGCATTCTGACCCTGTCCCACTGCTCCACAATGGCATCTATCACAATCTATAACGTATTAACCGATTTAATTTTATTTATACACAAATTTATATCTCTGGGAGGTCCTAAAATTTGCTTATACACCATAATCTAAATTTCATTTACATAAAACAATAATATTTTAAGTTATTTCATGAATAAAATCTATTGAGACGCATTTACATAGTTATTAATATTCAAGGCCAGTCGTGGCGCAGCTCGAGCGTGCGACTTTAAACGTAACAGGTTGTGAGTTCGATTACCACTCGAGGAAATAAAATATTCACTATTTTCATATTTACTCTCTTTGTTAACGAGGCAAAGCGCAGTAATCAGTTCCGCCACTCAACACGCAATGCCTCTTGTATTTGGAAAATGGGAAACGTAGTGTCTTAACACTACATTCCCTCTGCCTACCCTGCTATTTACAGTATACAGCGCGAAGCTGTTTATAATATATAATAGATTAATATTCCAAAATTACTTCAAAGTGATTTAGTACAATGTAATCAAACATTGAAACCGTATATAATTTATTTCCAACGATGAAAAATGTTTTAGCTATAAATTTTAATTAGCATAATATCAAGGGGTGTGACGAATAAATGGCACAGTTCCACTTCCCACCCTCCCTAATTACAGCATGTATAGGTATTGTATATAGAAGCCCGTTACGGTAATTACTAAAGCTATTTTAGAATACAATTTTTGGTATGAAACATGTATGAATGTGGATTTTAGTTTATATAAGTAGGGTTTTTTTTGGTTTTTTTAACAGCTTCACATTGTATTTCACACAGCAGGGCAGGTAGATGAACACTGGTGTTACGACACTCCGTTCTCCATTTTCCGCCGTGTTCTGGAGGCCTTGCGTGACACCAGAGTATAGAATTGAAAGTAACAAGTATTCAATATCTTCGATTGGGGATCGAATTCACAACCAATTGCGTTTTCAGTCACACAGCAATAAGTAAGTATTAATAAATAGGTATATGTATTTATACATATATATTTACTATCAAGACGCAAAGCGCGGCGTTGAGCTCCGCCACTCATCATGCAATGCCTCAAGAATTTGGCGGACAACCGGGAAACGATGTCTTAACTACAGTAATAGTGTCTTAACACTAGCTTCCCAGTTTCCCTCTGCCTACCCTAGTATGTACTGGATGAAGCTAAAAAAATATCTTCAAACAGCATTAAGCAAAACATGTTAAGTCGCGGATCTCAACACCGTTCTTCACCTTGCCTTAGCTGAAAATGAATTCTACATTTAAGAGATCGAGATTTCATATTTTTTTCATATTTTAATTAAAAATATAGAACCAGAATCACATAGCAGTACCGACTACAATCCCCATCAACATAATATCACCCAATCTGACAAATTGGTGACCAATTAGTTCCAAAATTGACACTGCCTATAATGAAATTTAAACCTGGTATCTGTTCGAAATTGTTTTAATTTTAACTCGCTAACGAACGATATGCGTTTACATTGTAAATGGTCGCTTTTTACTGACCACCAAATTGGTTTTGTTTAGCTAATATGAAAATTGTAGAGTCCGTCGTGGTGCAGTGGGACTGTGGAAGCTATGATTATTGATTCGATTCTTATTCGGATAAATAATTATATTATATTATAGTAAAGATATTTTATTTTGTCTCATAAATTCGTCAGTGTGTGGGAAGTGTTTTGACATTAGGTTATATATGGGGGATACAGTGTAAAGTAAAAAAATGGGATAAGAATATCTAGATATTTTTCTGTATTTACGAAAATATTTTAAATATACGATACAATACAAATATATATTTTTAATATTACATCTACTCAAATGAGGCCAGTCGTGGCGCAGGGGTGATTGTAAAACACAAAGTGTGATTGTAAAATCGACTGGTTGTGGATTCAATCCCAACTCAATGAGATGAAATATTTATTGAAATTTATATTTCCATTTCTTCGCTCTGGTTTCGAGGCAATGCGCAGCGTTGAGTTCCGCCGTTCAACACGCAATGTCTCCAGAATTCGGCGGAAACGGCGGAACGGAGTGTTTTAACACTAAGTTCCCTCTGCCTACCCTGCAGTGTGATCAGACAAAAAAAATCTACTCAAATATAAATCGAACTGACAACTATTGTGTAAGTAATCCAACATTTTACTTGTTAACATTTGCTTTTAAATCTTCAACATCATCTATCTCTCGTTAACTCTGAATGGGGTAAGAATCAAATCACCTCAACCCCTAGGGATATATTCTGAAGGGACGCGTCAAAGGGTAAGAGAGTCTCTTGGGGGCAAACTTAAATGTATCTATTAATCAATCGACATAGATTACCTCTTTACTATTTCGTTATTGTCATCTGGCTAAAACTTATGACATATTAGAGAAAGGGTAAAACTTGAAGTTTCGATTAATAGAAGTTTTGTATGTAGTACTGTAAAAAAATCCGTTCCAATTACGACATTTCCTCAGACATTGGAACCTAGTGTTAAGACACTATTATACTTTCCCTACTTTCCGCCGAATTTTGGAGGTACAGTGTGTTGAGTGACGGAACTCAACCCCGCTCTTTGCGTCGACACCAGAGCGAAGAAATAGTAATATACATTTAAATAAATATTTCATTTTCTCGAATGGGGAACGAACCCACAACCGTCGTGTTACTGTCACACCCTTATGCCCCTGGACCACGACGGCCTCACATCTTATTTTTTTCTTTTATTTTATACCTTATATCTAAAATAATAAAAAAGACTACGATTATTTCTTCTATATTTAAACACATTCAAATCACTTAACCTTCAAAAATAATGTTTTGTTTTGAAATTATAATTTTTACAATTCAATTTCCTATCACAACAGGCTATTAGCCAGTTAATATCCATTAAGATGTTCCCTTCTAATAAACCCAAAAGGCATTTTCCATACTCCAAACAATATTAATAGAGAGGTTCTAAGAGAGAAGTTGTAAAACGGCTAACTTTCAACAATATTCTCAAGTAGAAACTATGAGCAAGACATCAAATATAACGCCTACAACAACCCTAATAAGTTTTAAATATCTTCTGTAACACCGTTGCCTAAGATTTTGTTGTTTTTGCTTAAAGGATTTTTCCCTTATATGTATTACAAATATAATTTATATTTCCAAATTATTTTAAAATTTAACACACAACAGGTCTTAAAAATAGATTTCAAGTTTTCTTTACTCATCACGATGTGTGGTAGAAAGTCGTGAAAATGAAAAAAAATTCTTTATATTAAATTTAATTTTACCATATATTTAATAAACTTTAGAATATTTTATTTTTAGTTGTTTATGTAGGGTGGAAGAGTCAGCGCTCCTTTTACTAGAACAGCATATATGGTTAAATATTTAAAGCCCATACCTAAACAAATTAATCAAAATACCTCAACAGTTTAGACGTAGGATTTTTTTCTTATTTCACGATGTTTATCCATACCTGTATTTCGTGTGACGGGGTTACGCATAGATAGACCAATAACGTAAACACATACTACTACAAAAATACTACTAAAGGTTAAACGGTGCTGACAAAAACACTCTGTATAGCTTACCTTTAAAAAAAGTTTGAAGTCTTTTGCATATATATAAAAAAAGCAACTTTACGCTTATTTCCACATCCCCAAAAACAGATAGCTTGATGCTGTATCCCGTTCGTAATAGGATAGGCAGAGAGAAAATACTTGAATACTTCCTCCTCATTAAAAAACTTTCTTTCCCCCCATTCCTTCAATTTTCAACTCTTCGCTTTGTCTACCAGAACTGGAGAACGAAAATAAATTAAATTTAATCAGTCCCCCGAGTGGTGATAGAACCAACAACCATCGTGAATTCAGTAAGACTGGCCCACAGCGCTACGACAGTCTTACAAATGTGAAGAAACACACACAGGCCAGTCGTGGCGCAGGGGCAAAAAATGTGACTATAAAATCGTCTGGTTGTGGGTTCGATCCCCACTCGAGGAAATAAAATATTTATTAACATTTATATTTTCATTTCTTCGCTTTGGTGTCGAGGCAAACGTGGCGTTCATTTCCGCCACTCAACGCAATGCCTCCAGAACTCGGCGGAAAGTGGGGGTACAGCGTGAAGCTGATTTCACATTAGTTTAAACACACACCGAAAGTGAAGAACGAAGCGTCTGATCACTAAGTTTGATTTCAGACAATAAATCAATCAAAGAAAACTCGATAAATAGACAGTAATTTCTAATTGATATGAAACACGTCGGTGTGACAACGTCCCGCCGTTAACGTGTCAGTGTCCCTTTTCATTAGGCTAGTTGGGATTACAGGAGATATGAATAAAACATTTGGGGATTAGAGCAATTATTAAATACTTGTTTACAGCGGTGTTACAGGGTGTTTGTTATTTATTATTGGGTAAGTTATTACTGTGACTTTGAATGCGTTTTGTATAATATTATGCATGGTTTAAGTTTAAAGAGGCCAGTCGTGGTGTAGGGGCACAAATGTGTGACTGTTAACGCTGCTGGTTGTGGGTTCGATCCCCGAAATTAATTATTTATTAAAAAATACTTTTTTACATTTTTTCAGTCTGGTGTCGAGGCAAAGCGCGGCGTTGAGTTACGCCAGTCAACACGCAATATCTCCAGAATTCGGCGGAAAATTGGGAACTGAGTGTCTTAACACTAAATTATATCTACCTTTACTTCTGTTTGCGAAACGAAAAAAGGAAATAATGTTACTCAATAAAAAAATGCAATGTTTAAAAGAGATTTCAATTGAAGAGATAAAAACAGAAGAATGCATCTTTAAAAGCGATCTAGTTAAAATACTGATTTCACCTATAACAAAACAACATATTATTATTATCTATGTATATAAAAGGACATGTACCTGACTGACTGAGGTAAGACGCACGCACAGCCGTAACCGCTGTGCGTAGAAACGTGAAATTTGGACAGATGTTTATTTTCATAATCTGGACATCCACTAAGAAGGGATTTTGAAAAATTTTAACCCTGAAGGGATGAAATAGGGGTTGAAAGTTTGTATGATTTTTTTTTAAATCGGCACCGATTTTTATAAAATTTGAAATTCAGACTTAAAAATATTTCATTGAACACGTGTTTCATGGTTTTTTAGAATTC
>JAAIXJ010000089.1:787306-820809 GCA_013403705.1 Heliconius hermathena
GATCCCCACTCGAGGAGATGAAATATTTACTTAAATTTATATTTCCATTTCTTCGCTCTGGTGTCGAGCGAACGAGAACACGAAAGAACGAGAACACGCAATGCCTCCAGAATTCGGCAGAAAGTGGGGAACGGAGTGTCTTAATACTAGGGTTCCTCTGCCTAACCTGCTGTGTGAGGGATACAGCGTGAAGCTGATTAAAATAAAACTAATATTAAATATTTAAGGGCAGATTGCCAAAATGCAAACAAAAAAAGGATTTAAATCGGTTAAGCCGTTTCTGAGATTATCGTGAACAAATTCACAGACAAACAGACAAACTGACCAAGTTCTATTACAATGTTAATTGTAATATCTTCCATGTACAGACACCGATGAGTTAGGATTTTATTGTAAGTATCGATAAGCTGTGTTTTTATTTCAAAAATTCAATTGAAGATTCTTATGGGAGGTACGAAAATGCGACCTAAAATTTTAATAAATTTCTCATTAAAAATCTTCATTGCGTTGCAAACATACATAATAGGTATATCACGATACATATACACGAACATAATTCAGTGTGTTAATTAAGTAATTTTGTGGTTTAAGCGGGCGAAGCCGCGAGCGGGTCGCTAGTTATTATTATAATTCTTTCAATCAGAGGTCATTCGTGGTGCTGGGGCACAACGCGTGCACCTTTAACACGAGCGTGCGACTGTAAATGCGACAGATTGTGGATTCGATTCTCGCTTGAGGAAATGAAACATTTAATACTTTTATTTCCAAAGTGCGACGCTAAGTGCCGCCATTCAACACGAAATGCTTCCAAAATTTAAAATGTGGGCAACAAAGTGTCCTAAGATTAGATTCACAGGTTGGTCTCTGTCTCTGTCTATTCTACTACGTGCGGGTTACAGCGTGAAAAAATATCATTAAATTGGAAGAAATAACCAAATGTAATTAACAATGCAACGTGTAATATTCAATGATAAAATAAAATCCCTAAAAGAGATGTGTGCAGCAACTCAACCCAGCTCAATCTTTGTTGTTTATTTAAAAAACATAAATAATAATTTTATGTTTTTTTATTTTATTTACTTCATTGTAATTTAAAATTTAAAAAAATAAAAAAATGCCAAAATGCTCTTTTTATATATTTTGTTTTCATTTAAATTACTTATATTCGATTTATTTTTGTCTTATACGACAAACAAGAAATTTTTTTAACGCACACATAAAAACAAACATGAATAATATTTTAAATTATTAAAGCTAAAAAGTAATATTCATATTTTTAAAATTTCGTTTTACAATACGCGTTCATACATCGTCGTTTCACGGAAAAATCCTCAAATTTACACATAATATAATTTTAGTAGGATGCTTTGCTATAAAAGTGCAGAAAGAATAATGATAATTACTTTATTTTTTTTAAACAAATGAATATAATTTTTATATTGTTACTTATAGTATATTTTAAATAAATTAGCTTCACGCTATGTTCCGCACACCGTAGGGTGGGCAGAGGGAACCTAGTGTTAAGACACTCCGTTCCCCACTGTCCGCCGGGCTTTTTACTTTGGTGCTAGAACACGAAACTAAGAAATTAAAATATTTATAAACAATAATCATTCCTTCAAGTGAGAATGGAACCTACAACCATCATGTTACAGTCACATCTTTATGCCTTTTTAAATTTTACAAAAAAAAACTATGGAACCATAATCTAGGTATAGGTATAACTCTGACTGACAGACGAAGCACTGATGAAATTACCGGGCCTAGATAATTTAAATTTGGTACGCAGGTGAGGAGCGAAAATATTTTAATGGGAAAAGAGTGTCTTAACACTAGGTTTTCTGGTTTCCTCTGTCTTTTTTGTTATGTGCTGGATATAGCATATAGCTAAAAACAAATATATAAGTAAATATGTGTAGGAACGCAAGAAAGAGAGGATTTCCTCGAAAGTCTTACGGGAACGGGAATAATGGGATTTCCATTTTACGATTTAAAGTCCACGCAAGCAAAGTAAGCGAGACGAGAACGAGAAGCAAAAAGAAGGGTTATGATTTTGTTAATTTCCAAATAATGGAAAGACGAATAAACAAAAATATATTTGCATCACGCTTCCTCTTGTACATATTGATATAATATAACGTTGTTATATGTTTGTGGTGTGGCTATGCTTCCAGTGGCGAAATATGACGCCGCGAAGATTTGGGCTGAATAACAGCCATGATTGATTGTACTAGACTTTCTATAATGTAAATGGAAAAAAGTAAAAAAAAAGTAAAGAAGAGAGAACGAGAGAAAGGAAAAGAGTAAAGAAGAGAGAACCTAGTGTCAAGGCACTCTCTTCCAATTTCCATCTGAATTCAAAACATTGTGTTTGGAGCAGCGGAACTCAACGCTAAACTTTGTTTTGCCAGATAATATAATTCATTAACACAAGTGGGAATCGAACCAACAACCATCATGTTCAATAGTCAACAATTTTATTGAATTCTAACACCTAGCTGAATAAAGATTTAACATAAAAAGAACATTTTTGTCCATTTCCTCTGCTTTCACAGTAGATTTAAGCCTTCCGTCCGATAAGACCTCGCACCTGTCCTGTATCGATTTTGATTTGCCAGACTGAGGCTCGTTCTGAAATCCCACATTTGCAACGATATGAAACTAAGCTTAGGCTTAACCTTAATACTCTATATTGTATCTTACTATAAATAGTTAGAATATTGCACGTCCTTAGTATATATAGCTAGCATATGTAAAGTATATATAATGCATAGATTATACTGGAAAGCGCGGCGTTGAGTTCCGCCACTCATCACGCAATTCCTCCAGAAGTTGGCGGAAAGTGGGGAACGGAGTGTCTTAACACTAGGTTCCCTCTGCCTATCCTGCGGTATGCGGGATACTGTGTGAAGCTGAAAAAAATATATATACTAGGATCCGCCACATGCTGTGCACGATATGCAGCGCAAAATTTTGCGA
The DNA here is from genome assembly GCA_013403705.1 of Heliconius hermathena. Taxonomy (NCBI): domain Eukaryota; kingdom Metazoa; phylum Arthropoda; class Insecta; order Lepidoptera; family Nymphalidae; genus Heliconius; species Heliconius hermathena. The sequence continues at coordinate 790,286 of JAAIXJ010000089.1, forward strand.
AATTTGTGCGATAATTTTGCGAAATTTTCTTTTCTGTCCGCACTCGCTGAGTTAGGTTAGTCAAAATTCAATCTGTGCGCGTGAGTTTCAAAATATTCCACAGCTTAACTATATGGCACCATTTACTCAAAAACTACAATACCAATTATCACCAGGTACTTCGCTGGGGTCACCGTGTCGTCCACAACGTTCCTGCAAAATTTCAGAGCTGTAGGTAAAAGGTTAAATAACCAAACTAAAAAAAGAAAAGAAAAAACCAAAAAAAGGTAAGAGAATAAAAAGAGGTAAAAATAGAAAAAATAATTAATATGTGTTTTTTTTGTGGCTATCGTTGCGCTATTGGATAGTGTGTGGCGTGATAGATGTAAGTATGATCTGCATATGGTAAAATGATAATATTTATTTTCATTTTTTTTACAAAGGTAGCAAAGTCTTAAAAATTGTATGTAAGGTTCCCTATACCCATATAAAAGGCAACAAACTTTTTCTGCATAGAGGGAATTTAATGTTAAGACACTTCTTTTCCATCATGACACTTCTGTTTTTTACTTACCTCCCAATTCTGGGAAACATTGCGTGTTTAGTGGCGGAACTCAACGCTGCGCTTTGCTTCGTCACCACATATATTTTATTAATAATCTTACTACAATCAAAAAATAAATAATAAAACTTAAAACACAAATAAAAGTTAAAATATCGCCATATATGGAAGTTAAATGGTATATCATAAAATTATTACTTAAAGACTTCCCCACGACACGGGATAAGCTGCGAAATATGACGGTTCTGTTTGAGATTATGTGCTATAACACGGAATTATAGTCAGCTTTATTGTGCCAGAAAAATATATGTGTGTGATAAAAGACTCTAAGAGGTCAAATGATTTGGGGTCAAGTTAATACGTTATTTTATTAAAGATAATATCTTTGATTACCGCAATGCCTCGAGAAAGTGGGGAACAGAGTGTTTTAGCACTAGGTTCCCAGGTACCCACTGCCTACCCTGCTAGGTGTGGGATACAGCTTCAAATTTTTGATTATACAAATCCAACGTGCAGTAGAGTAGCGTAAACGCGATGATTGTGAGTTTGATTACCACTTAGAAATGAATATTTTTTTTTTGAGTACTGGTGGTGTCGTAAGAGGCGACTAAAGTACGTGTGGTTGAGTCACGTCATCAGCAATGGCAACACGCATGGGCAGACTCAGCCGGATCATTACCACCCCCGGCATTTAAAACCGGCGTTAAGTAATGGTTTTATGCCACTGCGTTTCGCATCAGATAATGCCGGGCTCCGGCCACAACCCACCTTAAAGGCCGGCAAAGCACCTGTAGCTCCTCTGGTGTTGCACGGGGTCATGGGCGATGGTAGTCACTTACCATCAGGTGACCCGAACGCTCGTTTGCCTTGTCTTTTATTATTATATATTTTATATATTTCCATAAAAAAACAAATTGAGTACCGAAACTCAACACGCATCAACACCTTTACATCAACTTGGATATAACGCGTAACAACTCAATCAAACACTTATCCGATTGCACCGATTTTGATAAATGTTGAATTTCTCTTGATGACGCGACTGTTACTGTTTATATTAATAAAGTTTACGCAGTCAGGTTTTGTTTTGTTTATGATTTTTTTTAATCACGCTTTATCCCGCACACAGCAGGGTAGGCAGAGGGAACCTAGTGTTATGACACTCCATTCACCAATTTCTGCCGTATTCTGGAGCCATTGCGTGTTGAGTGGCAGAACTCAACGCCGCGCTTAACCTTGACACCAGAGCGAAGAAATGGAAATATAAATTTAAGTAAATATTTCATCTCCTCGAGTGGAGATCGAACCCACAACTAGTCGGTTTTACAGTCACACCTCGAGCCGCTGCGCCACGACTGGCCTCAGTCTGTTTATAATTAACTTGTTTTATTAATACAAATGTTATTCCGAATGTAATTCGAATCTTCGAATTTGAACTCAAAATGGAGAACGGAGTGTCGTAACACTACATCCTCCTTGCTTACCCTGGTATGTGGTAAAACCTGTCCAACTATACTACAAGTAATTCAATACACTATACACAAATATTTGATAGATACCTCTAACCTCTAAGACTACCTATTTAGCAGTTACCTCACGCACCCTCCAATCAGTTTTATGTTCGCTGGTCAAAATTAACCGTATCCATCAATTATTCACATTTAGTTAGAAACTAATGTAAGCAAGTCAAACAGCAGTAGGTAGGAAATACAAAATTCATGTAGTATGAACCCGAATAGCCTATACGAATATAACGAAGTGGATGTGCTCGCGTTATGGTTTGAGCATTCAATTCTATTAATTTACATTTAAAAAATAAATAAATCAAATCAGCTTCACGCTGTATCCCGCACACTGCAGGGTAAGCAGAGGGAACCTAGTATTGAGACACTCCGTACCCCACCTTCCTCCGAATTCTGGAGGCATTACGTGTTGAGTAGCGGAATTTAACACCGACCTTTGTTTCAACACCAGAGCGAAGAAACAGAAATATAAACTACTAAAATAAACCACAACAAGTCGTACACATACAGACACATTTTGTGCCCCTGCGCCACGACTGGCCTCAAATTAGTATACTATAAACTTTTTAAAACACTATAAATATACAAAATAAATAAACTATTGATACATAAACAATATTTTATATAAACAATATTTGAAGATATATGAACAATATTTTCTTACATTATCAATATATTCTCTATCCCTGAAGATAAAAATAAAAATCGCTAACTACTAAACTTACAAGTTATAATTAGTAGCTTCTTTAAGGTAATCTTGAGGCGCAAAAAGAAAATCAGTGCAAACTTAATGTTGCAGATATTTTGTTTTACCTTTTTTTAAACTTCAAGCTGTATCCTATCCAAATCTCGGTTTTCCGCAAACCGCCCAATTTTCGGGATATTGCGTGTTGAATGGTGGAAATTAGCGGTGCACTTTATCGTATTGCAAAAGCAAATAAAAATAATTAATATCTCCATATTGAGGCCGGTCGTGGCGCAGCGGCACGAGGTGTGACTGCAAAACCGACTTGTTGTGGGTTCGATCCCCACTCGAGGAGATGAAATATTTACTTAAATTTATATTTCCATTTCTTCGCTCTGGTGTCGAGGTTAAGCGCGGCGTTGAGTTCTGCCACTCAACACGCAATGCCTCCAGAATTCGGCAGAAAGTGGGGAACGGAGTGTCTTAACACTAGGTTCCCTCTGCCTACCCTGCTGTGTGCGGGATACAGCGTGAAGCTAATTTAATTTTTTTTTCCATATTGGGTGTTGAGTGACGGAACTCCTCCTTTGCCTTGTTACCAGAACAAGGAAATGAAATCATTAAATATTTTTACACATTTTTAAACATTTTTAAAGTGTTATTCCACACTTAGGAAAGAAAAATTTTGAACGTAGCGGGACTTCAACCCGCGCCTCCTGGAAACCGACCAGGAAACCGACCTGGTCGGTTTTCAGGAGACGCGAACCCAAGATCATCGCGTTAACGACGACCTCTTATTATTTTTCATTTAAATTATAACAATATACAACAATTAGTAGCCAATGCCAAATGAGTAACAGTAATACAATAATTTAGATCCTAGGCCAGTCAGATAAACAGAGGAAGGTTAAACTGTGAACGGATAGAATATTCATAGGCTGCAAACACTTTGGATACTATCTCTTAATTTTGATTGTATAGGTAGTTTGTATTTTATTAGATTTGTTTGTTAGTTTACCAATTGAAATTATATCAGCAATAATATAAGATTTGAATACAAAATCTTGTAGAAGACTACTAGTAGAACTTATGCGTCCGTCTGCGAGAACTATATATGACATTCTATACCTCACTTTCAGTGGATTTTTTAAGAATTGGGTGTTGAGTTGCGGAAATGAACGGTGCGCCTTGATTTGGTGCCAGAGCGAAGGAATTAAAATATAAATATATAAATAAAATTTCATTCCTCCGAGTGGAAATCGAAGCCAAAACTGTCGCGTATACAGTCACACATTATTACGCTATTTCTCGGAGGGTATAGAGAGAGGGTAGAGAAAACAATGGTTCTAAGACACACCGTTCCTCTTACACCGTCCAATTTTCAATACATTCAATGTAGAAGGGCGAAAATCAATCAATAATTCATTACCACGAGTGAGATCGAACCTACAACCATCACGATTACAATCAAAAGAAAATAAAGTTAATTATATAAAAGTGAATTAAATACTATAAAATAAAGGGATAAAGAATTAGTTGAAAAAGGAAAACGGACCGTAATTAATAGGCTACGTAATTTGTACTGTGAAATTAATTTGAGGTTGAGCTGTGCTCTTACACATCAAGGTAACTCTTTTCATATATTAAATTAAAATCAGCTTCACACTGTATCCCGCACACAGCAGGGTAGGCAGAGGGAACCTAGTGTTAAGACACTCCGTTCCCCACTTTTCGTCGAATTCTGGACGCATTGCGTGTTGAGAGGCGTAACTCAACGCCTCGCTTTGACTCGACACCAGAGCGAAGATATGGAAATATACATTTTAAAAATATTTGATCTCCTCGAGTGGGAATCGAACCCACAACCAGTCGATTTTGCAGTCACGCTTTATGTTACGAATTTGGACGAATTTGTTCTTTTCAATAAATAGTTTCAGTACTTTGAGGTCGTTGTGGCCCGAAGGCCTATAGATGTGACTGCTAAAGCGACGGGTGTGTAGTTTTGGTTTCCTCTCACAGAAATTAAATATTTAATATTTTCATTTTCTGATAACAAGGCCAAGTGTATTGTTGAGGTCAACCGCTTTACTCGAAATGTTTTTGAAGTCGGCGGAAAATGGGGACGGATGTGTCTTACAGGAAACGGAGTGTCTTAACACTCTTTCCTTCTGCCCACTGGACTCAAATGGAGCTGAACTTGAATCCGCGTCCCTAGGAAGCCATCTAAGTACTCTGGCTGCTAAGCCATACGTTATTATCAACTTACTACTAAATTCTTATATTACGCTTGTCAAATATTTATTGCGCTAAAATTTATTTCAGATAAATAAACTATGAGAAAATATTCAAATTGCCACAAATAAATGAATAACATTTTTAAGAATGTTGATATATATCAACATTTTAAATAGTCGCTGAATAAACATTTTTAAGAATTTAACTTTGAATAAGCTTTTTGTATAATTTTGTTTATCAATTTCACAAAGACATTACATTATTTTTCGAAAAGCTCAACGATCATTTAATACGCCTTTGATCTTCAAATAATAATAAGAATAACATCATTTGTATATTATAGTAGTAGTCGTTGCCTGCAATTTTGCATAAGGAGTAAAATAAAAAATGTTAATATTTTTACCATTCCCGTAAGAATTTCTGGTGATCTCCTCTTATTGTTATCCTACACTTCACAAGCAGACGGCCCGCTCTGCCTCGTTACCAGACGTAAGCAATAATAATACTAAATATTTCATTCCCCCAAATGGAATTTGAACCAACTACCGTCACTTTTGAAATCGAGCGTTTGTGCCGCTACACTACGACAGCCTCCAATTTCAGCCTTTTTTAAAAATAAAATACAATTCGCTCTACAAAATCTGCCATACAATTCAATCCATATATGAACAGACACGCTGCGGTTACCGGGTCTTTACTTCCACGCGGAACCCGACTGACATCTGTCCGGGTGGTTAAAATAAATTAATTATTCACATGTCTATACCATAATATCTACATATGTCTATGGCGGGCTATATGTCATTATTGAGAACACCTAATTAATATTGATAAGATATTATTATAATATGTTTATATAAGTATTTTTGTTTATATATATATATATATATATATATATATATATATATATATATATATATATATATNACAATTTATAAAAGTTGGTAAATTTAAGTTTGGGAACGCATGCATTTTGTAATGATTTTTTTCTATGAAATATCTATAAATTTTCACTTTTTTCAATTATTTATACTGCAAGTTCTCACTTCTTGCCATATTTCATAACTGTAGGTCCATCCTATTGGTTTAGATTACGCGGATTATTTCGTACAAAATGCAGCAAAATCGAAGCGTAAATGCTCATATCTTTTAATTGAGTTTAATTAGAAGCTTCATTTTAACGGAACGTAGAATATCTATATATATAAAAGGACATGTACCTGACTGAGTGAGGTAAGACGCACGCACAGCCGTAACCGCTGTGCGTAGAAACGTGAAATTTGGACAGATGTTTATTTTTATAATCTGGACATCCACTACGAAGGGATTTTGAAAAATTTTAACCGTTAAAAGTTGAAAGTTTGTATGGAAAAAAATTAAATCGACACCGATTTTTATAAAATTTGAAATTCAGACCCTTAAAAATATTTCATTGAACACGTGTTTTATGGTTTTTTAGAATTCACCTCCTAAGGGTGCAAATAGACGGGCGAAGCTGCGCGCGCCCACTAGTTTGATATAAAAAGATTGATACATCCACACGATCTAGAGATAAATCTTAATAGACGAACAAACAAACAAAAAGTGATCCTATAAGAGTTACGTTTTTTCCTTATGAAGGTTACGGAACCCTAACAATACAAACGTACATGCACACATACAAACCAATTTCCAAATCACCTACAAACAACGCTATCAATTTGCCTGAATATCGACAAAAAGCACCGTTGCATTAACAATGCAGCGTCAAATAACTAGAAAAGCAAAGGCGAGGCAAATCAGAAGAAACAAAACAACTGCCTTTCACGGTATCACAAAGGAAAACACGGTAACTAGTACTGGCAGGAATCTAGTACATGCTGTACGCATTAAAATTTTCAATGGAGTTTTTATTTTGTTTAGCTGTGCTTATTTTAAATTTTGATTAAAATTTCTATTTTCTTTACGTATGTATGTATAATAGTCGGGATATCATTGTATGGTGTGTACGTGATGGACGTGAATTCGATTCCCGTTTGGTTTGTTTTGGTTTCATCTATCTTATCGGACATAATGTTTTGTTGAAGTCTATCATAAACTGCACATTAAAAAGGGATTTGATTTTGAAACCGCTAAGTACTAAAAATGCTTGTTTTTTAGCTTCACGCTGTATACCACACATAGTGGGGTCAGCAGAGGGAACCTGGGAACCTGGGAACCTAGTGTCTTACTTTCCATAGAATTCTGAAGGCCTTGTGTAATCAAAATCAAATAATTTTATTCAAATATTTAATTTCGTCTCACAATTGTACTCCTGTGTCACGACTAACCTGAATATAAGGATCAAAATATGATCTATATATTTTTTTTTATTTTCAAGCGTAATTTATGCTCTAAAACTTGTACGCAGATCTTTTTACAATATCTCAAAATAATAACATTCTGGCATGTCATAATTTTTAAATCGAAAAATAAATGCAACATTTTTTTAAAAACACAAATACAAGAAAAACATTAGTCAAGTATTCCGATATTTACCTATTTCAGAAAATCAAAAGGAAAAAAGTATTGAACAAGCTTTACAAAGGCACCTCGGTCTAAAGGCAAGGAATCTGTGCGGTACTTTGAATAAACTTGGGACTTTTTTGTGTATCCTTTTATGTCTATTGTTGGGAATTCTATAAATAGTTAAGAGTTTTTCTTGTCAATTTATTATGGATTTTACTTTAGTTAGAATGTTGGTAATAAAATATATTCAATTTAGTTGTTATATTTATACAATTCGTTCATTTTTTAGCTTCACGCTGATTCCGCCCATAGCAGCGAATTTAGTCTAACCTAGATCGATTGAGGCCAATCGTGGCGCAGCGGCACGAGGTGTGACTGTAAAACCGACTGGTTGTGGGTTCGATCCCCACTCGACGAGATGAAATATTTACTTTAATTAATATTTTCATTTCTTCGTTCTGGTGTCTGGTGTCGAGGTTAAGCGCGGCGTTGAGCTCTGCCACTCAACACGCAATGCCTCCAGAATTCGGCAGAAAGTGGGGAACGGAGTGTTTTAACACTAGGTTCCCTCTGCCTACCCTGCTGTGTGCGGAATACAGCGTGAAACTGATTTATTTGATTTATTTTGATTTTTTTAGATCGATTTTCGAGATGTATATTGAATATTAAAACCCAACACCTCGAGGTTCTCACTTGGTCCCAAATTTTATAATTGTAGGTCCATGGGAAATATCTAAAAGGTTTAATACGCGGCAAATTTTATACAAAATGAATCAAAAACGATTCTTTAATTGCCTTAGAAACTTGATTTTGTATGTGCTCTTAGGGAAATATTAACCTGAATATTTAATAATAATTTTAGCTTGATATTTCCACGCAATCTCCAGATTAATAATCTTGGCAGGCGGACAGACGGAGAACAAAGTAATTCTACAAGAGTTTCGTTTTATCTTTTGAGGCAGGGAACCCTAAAAAAAAAGAATATTTTGTGAATAATTTTTCTCAGTTCACTCTTATCGTTTTAAAAAAATGAATAAAACACAAGCTTTTAAATCAGTACCACTAAAACCTGATTAAGCTCTGTCGCTTCGAGGGTAATTTTTACAAGTCACATACACACACAGACCCCGATTGTGTCACAAGTAAACACGAATTGAACTTTATTCACGAAGAATAAAGCTTATAATCGTATGCATAATTTCAAGCGGATTTTCCTTTAATTTCACTCATTCCAAAAAATATCCGTGAGAAGTATCACGTGGAAACTTGCGGGTATCCTCTTAGTGCACCTTTTTACTTTAAAGATTTGAAACGATAAAGTAATGCAACTTTAGCGGGGATTTCGTGTTCCCTTGCCTTCCTTTCTTTTGAAGAGGCAGCGGTGTTAAATATGATGAGCATGTAAGTTTTCAGAAAATTATAATTATAATTTAGTAGTGCTGGAATAGATAAGAGAAGGAAACTCAGGTATAAAGCATGGGCCCAGGGATATCTGATATCTGATAATCCAATACCTCCAAAGATCGTCTTGCTATATGCGAGATACATTGTGAAGCTGAAAGAAAAAACTGGTGAAATGCGAGTCGGACTCGCATATTGAGGGTTCCGTACCCATTTCAAAATGATTTGTCAACGGAATGTACAATTTGTAAAAATTTTCAAAATAAATTTTATCAAATTTAGCTCATTTTGTACGAAGTGAACTACAATAATAAGTTTGTAATGTTTTTTTTCTATGAAATATCTGTGAATTTTCACTTTTTGGATTTTTTTTCTTTATTTGTACAGCAAGTTCTCATTTCTTGCCAAATTCCTACTTCCGCTTAATTATAAAATATGACTGATATGTTGAGCGACAGAATTTAACGCCGTGCTCTGTCTTGATTTCAGAACGAGAAAATAAAATTAATTCGTTCCACCGAATGAGAATTCAACCCATATCAGTCATGTTTACAATCAGATTAGATTCCCTTTGTGAAAGTGCGTTGAGTTCCGCCACTCAACATACATTGTCCCCACATTTCGACAGAAAGTGTGTTCTTAATGGGAACCTTAGGTTTCCAAGTTCCCTCTACCTACCCAATACAAAAAAAAATAATAAAAAAGTACTTCAACTAATATCCTGAAAATATTATATTCATTTTTTTTCGTATTTTTCGCATTAATATATTAATACTAAAACAAAGCGTTGCATTAACTAAAAGAAAGTTATGAACATTTGCCTTTGTGGGAACTTTTAGTCCAACAAAAGTTTGTCTGACATGTTTTGTTTGGAAACAAGACTCGCGTTAAACGACATTTTATACCTAATGTAGAATATTTTCAAAAAAATTTATTACTTTTTTTGCTTCACGCTGTATCCCGCATGTAGCAGGGTAGGCAGAGGATGTTTAGTGTTAAGACACTCCGCTATCCACTTTTCACCGAATTCGGGAGATATTGCATATTGAGCGGCAGAACGTTATGATTTAAATCGTTACCAGACCGAGTGAGAATCAAATAAATTAAATCAGCTTCACGCTGTATCCCGTACACAGCAGGGTAGGCAGAGGGAACCTAGTGTTAAGACACTCCGTTCCCCACTTTCTGCCGAATTCTGGGGGCATTGCGTGTTGAGGGGCAGAACTCAACGCCGCGCTTAACCCCGCCGTTAAGCCGAGTGAGAAAAGTTATTATTTGCATTTTGCCGCTCCTTTTAGATGAAATTGAAATCATTCAATAAGTGGAGAACGAAGAATGTCAATAACATTAAATTATCTCTGGTACTACTATACTTTCTTTTTAGAACAAAGACGCATAACGATTATATTATTGTTTTCAATATAAATCTAAAAATGTGACGTAACATGGTTTAAACCCATTACCTTTGGATGTCAATAAGTACTACAATGTAATGACGAGGAATAAAAAATCCAATTTTTAGATATATATTTATTACAAACTTTCTTAAAAATAAACTGGCAACTTATTAAAAACGTAAATACCATTTTTCTATGTCATATTTAAAAGGTCGTCGTGGCGCAGCGGCACGAGGTGTGTCTGTCCCATCCGACTGGTTGTGGGTTCGATCCCCACTCGAGGAGATGAATTATTTACTTAAATGTATATTACCATTTCTTCGCTATGGTGTCGAGGTTAAGCGCGGCGTTGAGTTATGCCACTCAACACGCAATGCCTCCAGAATTCGGCAGAAAGTGGGGAACGGAGTGTCTTAGCACTAAGTTCCCTGTGCCTATCCTGCTGTGTGCATGACAGCGTGAAGCTGATTTGATTTATATTTAAAAGAAAATAATAACTATACTATTCGTTTCTCACACACACACCCACACACACACACACACACACACATATATATATAACGTTTTCAAATAATACAATAACTAATAACTGGCATTAATTAACTGATTGACTTTTCTGTGTGTTAGTTATTATTATTTACTAAACTAGACTAATTTATTTTCCAGCAGCAGCACGTTCCTCATTCTCCTGCTCCAACTCCAAGAGTCTCTGCAAGACTCTCTGTCGTCGCCTTTCCATAGGTGTCTTCAACCACCACGATTCTGCAGCGGCGTCCTAGAAATGGATAAAATATAGGAAAAAATGATACGAAGAGAGAAGTTAAGTTTCACGTAAGTACTAAGTTCTGCTTAACATATTCAATGGGGCTTGAGGTCGAGATCAGCCTCATATAGACATCACGCCGGTACCCGTTATGTTACCTATGTATAAAAAATGAGGTCCAAAAAAGATCTCAACCGCACTAGTGAATGTGTTAACGTAGATTATAAACATTATGGCCCTGGATTCGATTTTCACTTACATTTGATAGGCAGTATTTAAACGTCAGTCGTCAGCACAATGGCACAAAGTGTGATTGCAAACGCGAGCGGTGGTGGGTTCAATACCGACTCGAGGGAGTGAAATATTCACTAACATTTATATTTTGATTTCTTCGCTCTGGTGTCGCGCCACTCATCACGCAATGCCTCCACAATTTGGCGGAAAGGGGAGAACGGAGTGTCTTAATACTAGATTCCCTCTGCCTACCCTGCTGTGTGCGGGATACAGCGTGACGCTGATTTATGAAATATTTATATAAACTTTTTTTTTTTAATTTGACCTTGTCTTTGTAAACTTTTGCGAAACTGTATTACTTGTATATTTTTTTTCCTTCAAATATTTTGCCTACTTAAGGTAAAATATCGTTTTAAGCTTTATAATTTTTACTTTTTAGATGAAAAAAGATCTATTTCGCACGATATCGCTCTTATACATACAAATAATTATATGTAAAATTAAATAACACCGTTATATTATAATAAATAAATCGGAAAAAGAACCCGTACCATACAATACATTTTAAACTAAAAATTATTTCCAAACAAACTTACATGTTCCACATAAACAGGTTCAAGGGCACTCAGTTGCACAGCTATCTCTTGGGCAGTGAGCGCTCTTATTCGCAACTGAAGACGTCTCTTAGTTGTCAATACTGAATCTAATGCTGACAGTAAAGTACCTGAAACAGTTTTTAATAAGACAAAGTATGAGTATAAATAATATTGTGTATTAAAGAGCAAAATGGGCAACAAAATACTTTTCTATCAAAACTGAACCAAATCAAGTCAAGTTAGCCCTTTGTGGGATCTGAAATCACATAAATCGCGTGTTACCTTCACTCTGTATCCTGCAGTAGGCAGAGGAAATGTAGTATTAAAATATCCACGTTCTCCATGCATTGCTCAATTTTCAAGACAATGCGTGTTGAGTAGTGAAACTCAAGTCCTATTACCAGAGCAAGTAAACGAAAACAATTCATTGCCTACAGTGAGATTCGAACCCTTAGTTACCCCACGTCTGCCTCTCAACGTCATTTTTAGTTGCACAATACTATGATTATTTACTTTAAATAATATATTTAAAAGATTTTTAAATATTAAGTTAAAAATAATTTTAATTTCTTTTTAAATATTTTTAAAGTGTTATTCCACACTTAGGAGAACGTATGGCTTAGTAGTCAGAGCGCCTGGTCGGTTTCCAGGCGGCGCGGGTTCGTGTTCCGCTACGTTCAAAGTTTTATTTTTCTTTCCTAAGTGTGGGAGAACGTATGGCTTAGTGGTCAGAGCGCCAGGTCGGTTTCCAGGAGGCGAGGGTTCGTTTTCTAAATAAGTAATTTTAATTTCACCAAAATGAAAAATTACTCCCACCTATTGTATACGAATCAGAAACTCTCGACAAACACGATAGTTCTAATCTCGGAGACAAAGCACCAGCCTTGTGCAACTTAGTTCGCCACATTAAAGATATGCTCCCATAATCTGCTCGTGGTATTTGTATTACTTTAGCGTAACATTGAAACAGAAGTTTTTGCTCAGCATCCCATGGAGTCCTGGATGTACCAATAAATAAAACTCTGTCTTCTGGACATATTCCTGAGAATTTTAATATTTTTTTCTTTGATGAGTCAGCACACAATTATTTTATCAGAAACAAAAACAAATTACTAATAATACTGTCTAAAGTAGAATTTGAGTACAAAACAATGGCCTTCGTTCATCGGCGCAAATGCTTCACATTGGTGTCCACATCTTCATGTATGTTAATATTAAAAATAATTATTCAATTATAATAAAATTGGATAAAACTACTCCTTATACATAAATGTATATATAGAGGCCAGTCGTGGCGCAGGAGAATAAACTTTTAATTTTAAGCGCGATAAGTTATGGGTTCGATTCTCCCTCGAGGAAATGAAATATTTTATATGTAAATTTTTTCGCTCTGGAAACGAGGAAAAGCGCTACGTTAAATTTTGCACGCAAAACGCAATGCATCCAGAATTCGGCAGAGAGTAGCGTGTGTCTAACGGAGTGTCTTAAGACTAGGTTCCCAGTTTCCTTCTACCTACTCCGCTATGTGCGGGATACGGATGATCCTAAAAAAAAGAATACATATATACTTTTACACTACAAAATATTTCAAAACCAAATACCTTTTATAATCTTTACCAAGTCCTTTTTCAGTCTTTTCGGGTCTGTTTTATCTGTCTTTGGTATCTTTTTGACAAAAGGCTTTTCAGCGTCGTCCATCCATATCACAGATGGCTGAAGGAGTCTCGAGACTTTCATGACGAGATGTATTAACATGATAAGTCCTGACTTTCCTGGATATTTTCCAACAATGTTTGCTGGAGTTAAATCAAATAACATCGCACCTGTTTCGCTGCATATTGCTTGGATGAGCATTTTTTTGCCGCTTCCGGAAGGACCTAGTGATTTTAAATTAAAAATTCTAAATTCATTCAAATCACAAATGCTAAATTCATCAATACCTTATTTTATGTATGATATCGATGAAAATGTTTAAATAAGGATTTTTTTGGTTTCACATTGTATCCCGCACATAGCGGTACAGAGGGAAAAACTGTGTTCTCATTGAGATATTCATTCCCTACTTTCCGCCGAATTTATGGGCATAGAGTATTGAGTGGTTAAGCTCAACGCTACTTTTTTCTACCTTGTATCGTATAGTAATGCACAGTTTTTACTATATTTTGTATGAAATTTGTCACGTAATCAAAATCTATAAGGGTAGTTACCGTGAACATACAGTTGCGATATTTTGCACGTAGTGAAAACTTACAATACAATTAAAGGAAAAATTTCGAAAAATGAAAATTTATATAAATATAGAAATATGTTTCATAGCCCAAACTTAAGTTTGTCAACTTTTATAATTCGAAACTAAACTAAACTTTAATTAAATTTCCCATTAACGTACAATACTAAAATGAATACGGAACCCCAGTAGGTGTATGTGTTTATTAGTTACCTGCAATGAGAACTGATCTGACAACAGGAATATTTGCCCTTACATTTTCTGACCCAAGAGGAAGTATGCAATATTCTTTTATAAGTTGGCGAATATCACCAAGGCAAGGATTAGGTTCCCGACCCTGGTTTCTCCATTCTGATCCAACATAACTCTTTTCACCAATAAAATCATCTATTTGAACAAATGGATATGGACGAATGATTCCATTACTAACTAATTCCTCAAATAACGACTCTGTAGTTCTGTCGGGTGTTAAATCTTTCTCTTTTTTCTTTTTACTTTTTTTACCACCTCGTCGTACCTGGTGTTAAAAATAAATAAATGTATAATGTTTCAATATAGCAATAGGTAAAAGTTAGGAATAATACTGAATACTCAGGTATGTAATACTTTAAAAATAAATAATTAATTTAAAATAAAAGAAATATATAAGGTGGAGCTTCTTTATAATAGATATGATTGTTTTGCCGTTTTTATAGATAGCTGGCGGATCCCCGAGGCTACGTCTGCATGAACTATAAGATATTTTATTTAATACTAGTGGGCGCGCGCGGCTGCGCCCGTTTATATGCACCCTTAGGGGTGAATTCTAAAAAACCACGAAACAGGTGTTCAATAAAATATTTTTAACAGTTTGAATTTAATTTTTTTTAAAAATCGGTGGCGGTTTAAAGACTTTTCCATACACACTTTCAACCCCTATCTCATTATTTTAGGGTTAAAATTTTTCAAAATCCCTTCTTATTGGATGTCCAGATTACGAAAATAAACATCTGTCCAAATTTCACGTTTCTACGCACAGCGGTTACGGCTGTACGTGCGTCTTACCTCAGTCAGTCAGGTACAAGTCCTTTTATATATATAGATGTTTATGAAATTATTTTCAATTTTCAATAGTTTTAGTAAGAAAATATAAACCCAAATAATAAAAATTTTCTAAACTATTTCTTATAATGATGTAGAGCAAAGTATAATTTCAATCGACATACAATGCCAAGGGTGACTATTATATTTATTTTGATAATGATTAATTTAACCAAATTATTTAAATAAAAAAATAATAAATCAGCTTCACACTGTATTTGCACGCGCACACAGCAGGGTAGGCAGGGGGAACCTAGTGTTAAGACACTCCGCTCCCCACTTTCTGCCGAATTCTGGAGGTCTTGCATGTTGAGTGGCAGAACTCAACGCCGCGCTTTGCCTCGACACCAGAGCGAAGAAATGGAAATATAAATTTAAGTAAATATTTCATCTCCTCGAGTGGATATCGAACCCACAATCAGTCGATTTACACTTTGTGCCGCTGCTCCACGACTGGCCTCACCAAATTATTTAGATTAACCAAATTATAGAAAATACATTAACAATAACCCGATAAATTTTAAAATAAATTAAATATATCCAAATGGTTACTGCAGCTCAACATTCAGAGATAAATATATAACATCGTGGACTTTTTATAGGTTTTTAAAGGACAATATTTTTATAGAACATGTGTCTCAAAAGATTCAGCCAGCACCAGCACGCGATGTAAGCTTTCAGAAAGCCCATTTTCGGTGACTTTTTCTTTAAACAAAGAAATTTCTAGAAAAGCTAAAATAGAAATTAGAAAAAAAGTAGCCTATGTTCAAAGTTCCAAGATCCTTAAGTATCTCAATATGAAATTTTACATAATTAGATTAGTGGTTTGGCCCTGATTGCGTCACAGACAGACGAACAAACAGACAGAGTTGCTTTTGTATTTATAATATAGATATGGATAAGTATAATATAAGTTTAATAAGTGTATAAGTAAATAAGAATGGATAGCAAGTAACAATTTGTGTCTGACTCACACATAGCCGTTTCTTTACATTTATTTGAATATTTATTTTTTATTTAGTGTGTGATTAAAACTTCGAAAAATTTCGAATTACATATATAATATAATAAAATAGGCCTACTAAGAACAATATTGATCTAATAAATTTAATTTCATCTTACTTTTTTTTGTGGCTTCTTGGACTTTTTCCCTTTGTGCGCTCTATCTCTATCAAGAGCGGCTTGTAATAGTTCTAATTCGCTTCTCATTAATTCATCTACAATTTTTCTTATTTCTTGTTCTAATTGAACCATTTTCTCTCTTTCTATCATGTCTTTGTCGTATTTTTCATGCTGTATTATTTCATCATCTCTAAATTTCCATATATCCTCGTACCTACGACACATAGTATAAAATAAAATATATATATTTTTTAATTTATAATAAATAGGTATAGGTCCTGGAAGTGATTTAAAAAAAAATAAACATACTCTTCATTCGCATCAACCATATCTTTTAAGAAAGATGATTTGGTACATTGAAAGTTTTTTAAATCTTCTGCTTCATCTTTATTTTTATTTTCTTCTACTTTATTATTTTTTTTGTCCTTACTTTCTTTACTTTTTTTGGAATCTTTCGAAGAGACCGGAGATGATTTACTTAGGTCACTATCCATTCCAGTTCCTAAATAAAATATTATTCTGTTAGTTATTTGTAGGTTTAATTTTATACACTAATATTTACTTAAATAATCACAATTCTATCGTCACCTTGTCTGCTATACATTGCTCTGCTACCTCCTCCCTCTTCTGTAGGAAAATCTGGAAATTTTCCAGTTCTTTCATAATATTCTGCAATCCACCTTCTTAGTTCATCACCGATACGTTCATTTATTTTCACTCCGTGTTGTGCTTTAAGTTGTTCTTCGAGTTTTACTAAAGCCTCTTGATATTCTGTGTCACGTTCTTTTTGGAGAGAACGCCGAATATTTTTTACCTTTAGATAAAAATATATTTATTAATACGAAAATTAATAAGAAATAATAATTAAAGGTAATAGTTTTCTTTTATGTATATGTTTAACTAGGGACCTTAAGGACTTAAAACCACGTATAGGTGGTTTTAACTGCTTAAACTTATTTTTATATTACAGCCACTAATAATAATACAAAATCTTCACAAAAATTGTAATATCCATGTGTTATTCTGATGTATAAGCTATATTAATATAAATTTAATTTAAATCTGTTCGGTAGTTTCTACGGGAAAAGTGAACAAACATCCATTCTCATAAACTTTCTTATTTAAAAAAAATTGGAGTAGGATAATATAGATACATATAGATAGATAAATATAGAAGAGATGTTTATTGTTGTATTTTAACGAAATTATACATTTTTTTACATAAATTGTAGATCACATGTTGTTCTGATATATATAAGCTAAATATATTACTGCGGGAAAGTGGAACGAACATTCATCTTCAGAAACTTTCATATTCATTTCAATTTATAATATTAAATTAAATAAAAATTAAATTTTAATAATTTTATACAAATGTATAATAAGTATGTTTGAAATATTACCTCTTCCGCCCTCGCTCTAGCTGCAGATTCTGAATACGCTGGTAGCTCCATCCCAATCAGAAGTTGTTCTTGTTGTTTTCTCTTTCGTGTCGCTCTCCTAGCAATGAAACCTCGCCAAACTCTTTGTATGGCCGTTGCCGCTGATGCTGACATTTTGCCTTTTTGATCCCGACCTTTTTCCTTTAGGAGACGTATCTCTTTCATAAACTGGCCTCTGTAACATGTATTTACTTAATTGATGCTATAGCTGTTTTGTTTTGGTTTCGTATTTTGGTATTTTAAATATAAAGATAATCATTTTCCTCGTTCAGTCAATTACTCAAGAAAACAAAAATGAAGCGCGAAATGAAGACCGATCTCATCCATCCGATCCCGAAAAAAGACGCTGATTCCAATCCATCTAACAACAGGCCTATTGCTATCATATCCTTGCTATCAAAAGTCACGGAGAGCATTGTATCGAGACATTGTAGAGCTTTGAGTTTCACTACTCAACACGCAAAGCCTACAGAACTCAGCGGAATGTAGAGAGCAGAGTATCTTAACACTCGGCTCCTTCTGCCTACCCTGTTATGTGTACGGGTTACACCGTGAAGCTGAAAAAACAAAGAAAAAAAAAATTAAACAAAATAAAAACTGCATACAATAAAATTGTGTAGGTATATCGTCCTCGGAACACTGTTGTCGTATGAGTACATAATCCACCTATTTAATTGATATAAAATTTATGTGAAATATGATTATTTAACATAAATTTAGTACTGAAACTATATTTATTAACCTATTACATTAATTTTTTTAAAACAAATTTCATTAAAATAATTTTGTATTTAGCTACAACCTCAAACGTCCTTGTCTAGCTCTTTCATGGCTCTGAATGATTATGACAGCTTGCTGCTCCGTCAGTACTAAGGGTCTTGGTTTGGGCGGTTCATAGCCAAGTTTACGTAAAGTTTCCGTGATGAAATTTTTCCGTTTCTCCACTTCATCCTCTCGTTCCCGAATGAAATATTGAGGAATACACGGTTCTGCTTCGTGAGGCGTGACGCCAAGTTTTTGAAGTGCCTGTAAGAATATAAATATTTGAACTACTTTTTTAGCTTTACGCTACACAGCAGGGTAGGCAGAAGGAACCTGGAAATCTAGTATTAAGACACTCTATTGCTATTAAGACATTTCATGGTGAGTAGTGGAACTCAACGCCGCGCTTTGCATTGATACCAGAGAGAGGAAATTAAAATATTAAATATTTTCTTTCTTCGAGTAGGAAGCAAACCCACAATCCTCCGCTATTACAGTAGCCTTTTGCACTATGCCCCTGCGCCACGATGGCCTCAAAACAAATTTGTAAATATGAAATTTAGAAATTTTGTTATTGAGCTTATTTTATATTGTCATTCAAACCATGTGTGCTCAAAATATTAGATAAACATATTAGGGTTAACTGGTGCAAATTTCATATACAAAATTTAATATACACGCAGGAACTAACCAGAGAAATACAAAAATATATTTCATAAAGTAACAAAGCGAAATTATGCAATGTTCTAAAATTTTAAATTTTTTTTACAGGTTCACGCTTCACTGAATACGGTATATTAATAAGAGCGGAGTCTCTTAACACTAGGTTCCAAGGTTCCTGCTGCGTGCCAAGGTAAGTGGTAAGTGCGGGATATAGCGTGTAGATAAAAAAAGAAAAAATAAATATACTTATTTATAAAACGTATAAAAAATTTGAACATAGCGGGACTCGGGCCCGCGCCTTTTGGAAACCGACCAGGCGCTCTGACCACTAAGCCAAACGTTCTCATCAGACTACGTCGAAATTTTTATACGCTTGTTACATCTTATTTATATTGTTAGCATCTCTGTAGTCCCGCTACATTAAAATTTTTGTACATTTTCTAAATAAGTATCTTTTTTTCCTAAGTTTTTTTTTTCGAATGGACTTTAATGCTGTTGACCTGGACTGGTCTTGACAGCGTCACCGGGCTGGTAGGGGCGAGAGTAGCTCTTTGTGACCCTGGACCACGACTTGCCAAAAAAAAATTTAAAATATCGTATTTCTCTATTTTTAGCTTCATTCTGTATTCCGCATGTAGCAGGGTAGGCAGAAGGAGGATTTAAAACACTCCGCTTCCTACACTCTGCCGCATTCTAGAGGCATTGGGTGTTGAGTGGTGTAGCTCAACGCCACTGTGCCTCGAAATCAGAGCGAATAAGAAGGTTTAAAATAATAAGTTTCATTTTCTCGAGTGGAAATCGAACCCACAGCATTTACAGTCAAGCCCCTACGTCAAGCCTGACCCCAATAGAGTATTAATTAGTACGTAATTTTTTGTTATTTCTTACCTCATCATCATCGTAAGTGTAATCAGATAAGTGAAGTTCCACTAAATCGTGCTTTATTTCCAACAGTCTCCCCAAGCAAGACTCTAGAAGCCTTTTGACGATCAACCGCTTTTGAGGTTGCAGTATTTGGTCGTATATAATATCCAATCTTGAAAGTAATACTGTATACCTTACTCTCAATTCAGATAGCAATGGTTGAAATGTTGTTCTTTCGGTGGTACCAGTTTCAAATACCGCTTCGTCTGCTTGAGTAGCTTCAACTATTAGTTCTGATGTTTCACATAAGAGATCGTTATACGTTTTGTTGGACATATTAGCTTTGGATTGTTCTTATTGTAATATAAGAACTAATAATATTACTAATATTAGAATTATCAATTTAACTTGATAATTTTAGTATACGTTATAAGATTATTCTAATAACTGTACCAACACAAGTAAAGCTACAATTTCTACACACGGGCTGTGTTTAATCTTTAAAAATATGCGCGGCTTTATCGAACAAACATTGTAACAACTTTTTTAGTTCGTTGCCAAGTCAACCTTAATGATACTCTGATTGAACCGACGTATTAAAAAATAGTAATGTATTTAATTTATTTATTTATGTATATAAATCGTCGCATCCTCATTATCAGATTAGTGGGTTTGATTCCCACTCAAGAAACTTAAATATTTAATAATTTCATTTTGTTCTCTTTGGTAACAAGGCAGAGGACGGCTTTGAGTGGCGACCTCCATAATTCCACAGAAATTGGTGTATAAATAGTAATCATTATATCATTATATCCGCATTGCCAGATCATATGACTATAACCACGAAAGAGGTGGGTTCGATTCCCGCTAAAAAGAATGACTGACGAATGCTTTATTTGATTTTTTTTCTTTCTGATAAAAAGACGCATACAGTTGTGACGTAGAATTTCGTAGCTCAACAGGTGATGCTTCGGAAATTAATCGAAGAGTGGGAAAAGGAGTGTCTTAACCTACCCGAGGAGGGTAATATATGCGAGATTTAAGTATGCGGGATACAACGTGAAGATAAGAGAAAAAAAATGGATATAAAATCTTACTATCAAACTATCCGGGACAAACCAGTAGTTTTGATTTGAATATTGTCGACAAAATGTCGAAAAGGGATTAAACCGTCGCTATCACAATGTTACAGTCGGATTAACGTGTTTATTTTTGTTACTGTTAACTTACCACAGTGTTGGGTCAAATTTCCAACAATGGCGTCTTATCTGGACTTTTAGGGCCAATGATTCTATGATTAATATTATATACTGTTTAGTAGAAAATGTTCAAGCCTTTGTTCGAAAGCGGGTTATTTATCTTTGAAACGCTTTAGAAATATTTGGCGTTTTTTTATGTTATATCTGATTTCTTAGCTGATTAAAAAAAGAGGTTATTCATCTTCAATATTTAGTTTACTTGATGACATTCAGCACATATGCTTAATTTTGTAGATTTATGTAAGTACAGGGTGCGGCACATAGATATCCCCGATTGTAAAGACGCACAGCTGCGCGATGAAATGTAGCAGATTGCTGGGGGAGGTCACCTTGAAAAGTGTAAAGGTCTGTACGTGCCATTGGCAGTATGAGCCGTAGAGTTCGTAGTCGATGAGTTTATTAGAAATGGCGGATCACCAATATTGCCAAAGCAAATTCGTTTCCTTTTTGCGCTTGGTCGACATGACCTCGTTCCAGATAAAAAGACCATTTACACGTGGATTTTTTAATTTTAGAGCAACAGGATCTTTGAAAAAGAAATCACCTGACCTGATGATTCGTAGAGTAGTGAAAAATTTCCGAGAGAGGCTTACAGAGTGCGTTAACAATAGAGGCCGACATTTGAGTAATGTATTGTTCAAAACTCGTTAATGTAATATGTTGTAAATGGCATTCTTTGCACTATATTTCAATAAAAAATATTTGAAAAATTATGTCAAAAGGTTTTGATTTTATTTATTTCCAAAAGAGGGGAGATCTATGTACCGCACCCTGCATGTTTGTATATTTGTCAACAAATTTCTCAAAACCAAAATAGATCATAATGAGATGAGTCTTGACTTATATGAGGTATACTCCAATTAAGGCTTCGCACTAACTAACTAAGGCACGTCAAGTTTCCTCAAAATCGCTTCAGTAGTTTCTGAGAGAAGGATATATATACACATATCTCAAAAAACTATTACAATACTATATACTATACAAGTATTTCTTTAGATTAAAATTAACAATATTATGTTATTTAATTCAGGAAAATCTTAAAAATAAAAAAGACTATAGACTACCGTTTTGGTTAAATATTTGTTTATGTTGACAGGAATCACTTGTATTATAACAGCCCGAGAAGCCCGTAGGATGGAAGTTTTACAAGGAGCCCCACTTGATCAAAGGCCTTCGCCATGTCCAAACTAACTGCTTGGCACTCTCCCTTGCTTTAGACAGCCGCAGCCCAGTAGTGGCTTAGGTCGACCCTAAGAACACTGGTTGAGCGACCATGGCGGAAGCCATATTGACGGTCATTAAACAATTGGTAATCTTCCAGATAAACCAAGAGCTGGCTATTTATAATGCTTACCATTACATTCAAGAGTGATAACAATAAGATTATATGGAGTAAATAATTTGATCTTCTATATATTTAAAAGAAACATGAGCGATTTGAACCTACAGACATTGTAAAATATACAATAAAAAAATCAGTTTCACGCCTTTTCATAGTAGAATAAGAAGGGAAAACCTAGTGTTAAACACAAAGCTCACAACTCTTTGCCTGAATCTCAGATATTGTGTGTTGAATGACAGATTCCACTGCATTGTCTCCACATACACAACCATCACATTACATTTGGAAACTATCCCACAGTACCTCAATAGTCGCATTCAAATTTTTTTCATTTTCTCGCTCTGGGAACAGCGCGGCGTTGAGTCCTGCCACTCAACACGTAACATCTTAAAAATAGGGTAAAAGTTAAGAATAGAGTGTTTTGACACTAAATGACTGCCCTACTACATGCGGAATACAGCACAAAGCTATTTGTTTATTTAAAAAAAGAGCAAAATTGAAATAAAACTTTTATACGTATTTATCTCACGTATGCCCATTGAAATTCTAACGTTGTTTTTAAAACCGAATGTTTGGAAACTTTTCAATTATTCGTGGCATTTTGTCAATCTTTTTCCAGCGTCCGCTCTGCATTTATCTTTTATGGAGATGCGTCATATGACCAGTGTGCATGTTGAAATTTGTATACAAACTGATAAGATTTGCATATTTATATATTTACAATAATATTATAAAGACAAAATAAAATATTTGCTTGTATGTTTGTTTGTGCTATGGAGTCTAGGTCTAACTCGTTATTATTCAATATATTGCTAGATATTGTCTCGGCGCACTTCCAAAACCAGCTTCGATCAATGGTCTATCCTGTCATATAGCAGTCATTGCCAAGATCCGGCTGATGCCGAAGCATAAAATTGCCGTAAGGAAGAGTAAGTTTGAGAACGGTGTTCCGAAATTAAATGTATCTTCGACACTACCCACTCCACTAAAGATGTTAAAGATGGTGCAAAATGAATGCACCGTCTAAAAAAGCAATTATTGTGTAAGCATAGCGAAAATTTATATTAATATAAGCTATAAACTAAACTAAAGTCAAATTTGATCTAAATAAGCCATGGAAATGGAAAAAACTTACTCTTTTCTCATAGATATCAAAAAAAATATCCACAACCTTATTATAATATACAATCAGACATTTTCCAGATGTAGCACAATATCGTCAATCGATTTTATTAAAAAAATATATAATGATGCTTTATCTTTAATATACTCAGTAATTAGAGAATCAAGTGTCAAGACACTTCTTCTCTCTTAGTAAAATCAAACTAGTAACTTACGCCGTAATAGCTAGACACTTTCACTTAGAAATGGCCTCGCTATTAATATTTTTTAGTTTCACGCTGAATCCCACATATAACAAAGTAGGATATCCAGAAAAAACCTTGTTAACTCGCAAGCAATTCCGTTCCCCACTTTCTGGTGAATTCTGTAGAAGGCATTACGTGTTGAGTTACGAAACTTAACGCCGCGCAAATTTCATTTCTCGAGTGGGAATCGAACCCACAACCAATCGTGTTTCACACTGTTGTCATCATCAATCATTATGTGATTATTAATGGATTTTCTAATAATTTTCAAACAAAAACCCCACGGAACCCTAAACTCCGATACTATGAACTAAAATAAGCAATTTATTCTATCAACTTGATAATAGTGGAGTGGAGTAAATTTAAAATAAGTTACTAGCACTAAACGCCGCCTGCAGCTTATAACTTTATTATCACTATACAAGTCAAAATGCAAATTGCGTTATTCTATATTTTACTCTAATACCTGAGTCATAAAGACGATAATCCAATCAAAAAATAAACGTGGACAAACTAAATTCATTGCCTTCGAAACTTGGAGAAAATAATATCCGTTGTTAGTATGAAGAAATTTAATTATAATAATTTCTTACGACATTGTGAATTATGTACTATAATGTAGTAATACTTAGTAATAGATGCCAGTCGTGGCGCAGGGGCACAAAGTGTGACTGTAAAATCGACTGGTTGTGGGTTCGATCCCCACTCGAGGAAATGAAATATTTATTTACATTTATATTTTCCTTTATTCGCTCTGGTGTTGAGGCAAAGCGCGGCGTTGAGTTCCGCCACTCAATACGCAATGCCTCCAGAATTAGGCAGAAAGTGGGGAACGGAGTGTCTTAACACTATTTTTCCTCGGAATACATGCCTGCCCTGCTGTGTGCGGGATACAGCGTGAAGCTGATTTGATTTGATTTTAATATAGTACCTAATACTATATTATCACTTTTTGAGGTACGAAACCCTAATAAGAGATAGCTATTTAAATGAAAACATGATATGTTTTCATTTAAATAGCTACCTCTTATTAGGGTTTCGTACCTCAAAAAGTGGACCTACAGCTATGACTTTTGATTTGGAATATGATTTGGGACGAAATAGAACTTACAATGCAAATGAAGAAAAAAATCCGAAAAGTTAAAATTTATAAATATTTCAAAGAAAAAAAATCGTTACAACCTTATGTTTGTAGTTGATTTAATACAAAATTAATGAATATGTCCGCAAACTTAAGTTTGTCGATTTTTATAAATTGTATTTCCTGTTGACCTATTCATGAATTTGGTACGGAAGCCTTGGTGGGCGAGTCCGACTCACGCTTAACCGGTTTTTGTTATATTTTGGGTCCCTCAGTTTTTTATAGCTTCACGCTTTTCTTATGTAGTAGTCAGAGGGAACTTAGTATCAAGACACTCGGTTATCTTTTACCGCCAAATTTTCGAGACATTACGTACTGAGGAAGCTTTATGTTTTTACTTTTTATGTTAGCGTGGGACGGAATTGTAACTAAAATGATCTCTTCCCGATAGTTTTGCTCAAAACGCTGTTAACTGTAACAAACTTATGTTG
Organism: Heliconius hermathena; assembly: GCA_013403705.1. Taxonomy (NCBI): domain Eukaryota; kingdom Metazoa; phylum Arthropoda; class Insecta; order Lepidoptera; family Nymphalidae; genus Heliconius; species Heliconius hermathena. The sequence continues at coordinate 815,848 of JAAIXJ010000089.1, forward strand.
TTACCATTTTTAAAGTATTAACTGATAATAAATATACAAAAATATTTTAGAAAACATAAAAAAAAAATAACTTAGGTGGATTCGAACCTGCACCTAAAACCTGCGCTTGGAAATGTCTTAGTAAAAAAATATAATATATATTTTGACATCTTTGAAGAAAGATCTATTTTTTCCAAGAAATATTTTTTGCAGAATTAAACTATTTTAATAAAAGAAGTAACAAATACTCTTTAAATCTAAATAAACAGATTTCACTTAAAATTTATTTGGTCCTTTAGGATTTACTCGAGCAGTAATACCCACAGACAATACAAAATATTTAAAATCAAAATAATCAAAACAGCTTTATGCTGTATTCTGCACACAGCAAGGTTGGCAGAGGGAGCCTAGTATTAAGACACTCCGTTCCCCACTTTCCGCCGAATTCTGGAGGCATTGTGTGTTGAGTAGCGGAATTCAATGCCTTGCCTTGCCTTGCGAAAGCGAAGAAATGAAAATATAAATTTAAAGAAATATTTAATTTGGGGATCGAACCCACAAGAAGTCGTTTTTATAGTCACACCTTGTGCCCCTGCGCTGCTCATAAAAATATACAAAAAATATTTAGATTATACTTATACTTCAGTTTTTTCTTGAAATCTAAAAGGTTATATTTATAGCGCGTATGTATATATGTTCGTTCCTTTGTTCTCGTGTAATTATTAAACCAGTTAACCAATTTTGATAAATGATACGTCGTTGCATTTCTCTTTGCTTGATGGCGTGCGTGTTATTGGATACATCTATTTAGTTTATGCAATCAAGTTTTGTTTTGCTTATAAATGATTTCAAATTCACTTAGAAATCTTAAAACACTAGACAAGTCTCTTTGCCTGTACCTACTGCTGACATAATTTAATTACACGAAGGAAAATATATTAAGAAAATAACTTAAATAATATGTTACAAAATTACCAATAACAGACGGACACTGTAAACATTTTATGTATATATAAATACAGATAATAAACTGACTTTCCGTTGGCTCCGAAACAAAGAATACCCTCCGACGATAGCCTTCCATAATAAAGTCATTATAGGATAAATACTAACGACTATATTCACCAAGCGTCTACGCCGATCATTAAGACTACCCATTTTTTAAAGATAGTGTGTACTGGAAGTGACTTTAAGCCTTATTCTTCTGAATTTTGTAGAGAGAATAATAAAAAATTAACAATCAAACAACCTTCTTTAATAGGTGAATGCGGCGTTAAATTCCGTCAAAATACAGATATATATATCTAAATTAAAACTACCTCGGCTGCTTAGTAACGCAGAATAATAATGTATATTCTGAAATATGCAGGAGAATTATGGAATTATTGTTATTTTTTCATACATATTGAGCTATAAATACGTTTTTCTTTTTAAAATATTTAATTTAGGATATTTTTATAATATATTTATAATATATATTATAATATATTTTTTGAGCCCTTACCTTGAGGCCGGTCGTGGCGCAGCACGAGGTGTGACTGCAAAATCGACTGGTTGTGGGTTCGATCCCCACTCGAGGAGATGAAATATTTACTTAAATTTATATTTCCATTTCCTCGCTCTGGTGTCGAGGTTAAGCGCGGCGTTGAGTTCTGCCCCTCAACACGCAATGCCTCCAGAATTCGGCAGAAAGTGGGGAACGGAGTGTCTTAACACTAGGTTCCCTCTGCCTACCCTGCTGTGTGCGGGATACAGCGTGAAGCTGATTTGATTTGATTTGATATATTTTTTTAAATTAAGGGAGCTAAATAAATTGAAAAAGGGAAAAAAAATAAAACAAAAAAAAACCCAGTCTCATCTAGAACATGTTGTTTCCTTTGGTTGGTGCGTTGATCGTTTTGTTTTCGAGTAACATCTTACACCTTAATAGTCTGCTGTCTACATTTTAGACGTCTATAAAATGAATAATATACATTCTTTGATTTACTGTGTTTTTTTTTGTTTTCATGGATATACGCGGAGAAAAGAAAGAAAATATTGATAAATTACCCCCATTCTCTGCTCTGTTGCTTTTTACCACATAATTGTTTCATTAAAATCGTCGCAGCGTCGACAGGTTGTTAGTTCGATTCCCATTAGAGGAAATTAAATATTTAATATTTCCTTGTTCCGGTAACGTGGCGGAACTGAACGTAACGCCTCCAGAATTCGGAAGAAAATGGGGATCGAAAGTGTTTTAATGGGAACGGAGAGTCTTAAAACTAGACTTCCAGATCCCTTTCTGCCTACCCTGCTATATGTGGGATACAGTGTAAAGGTAAGAAAACACCTTTACACCTTTTATATGATGTATACTTCAAGCATCGCTATAAACCTCTTACTCAACCAAGTCAAAACACGGCGTTCAGTTCCGCCACTCTACAAATAATGTCTCAAAAATTTAAAACTGTGTTTCTTAACACATCTCCCTACTTATACGAAACAAAAGCATAAAAAATTAAAAAGTTAATACAGATTATAATATGATGCATGGCTATTGACCTTCAACTCTGAACTCGTGAGACGTGCGCCCGCGCAGACAACATAATGTCTTCATTTGAGATAATTTCACTGGCTCCAGTCAGGTAGATAATATTTATGAGTAAAAATTTTATGTTTGTTTGTAATATAATTTTTTAGGTGTGTTTTTGGTTTTAAATTTTCAAATATTAAAAAAATTACAATAAATTATGGAAAATACATTAAAAAAAATAATTTGGATTAGCTGGCATGTGCAATGGTGCATTAAATATAAGCTAATATTTATTGCATGATGATGTTTTCTATCATTTTAGAGACATTGCTTGTTGGGTGATGGACCTCAAGCTGTAAGTTTGTCTAAATAGGCAATTATCTATAACATGAAATCTAAAAAAAGATTTAAATCTGCAGATATAAAGCTGAATTTTTTCACATTTTTAAAGGAAGCACATTTAGGAAAGAAAAATAACTTATTTAGGAATCGTACGAAAATTTGTTTTTTTTTTTGTACGTTTTCTAAATAAGTAATAAGGCTGAAGAGTTTATTTGATTCTATAAATAAATCTCAGGAAGTACTAGTTCTTACATATATATTTTTTAATTTTTTTTTATAAGCTTTACGCTGTATCCTGCACACGGCGGGGCAATCTAGTGTAGACACTCCGTTCCTCACTTTCCGCCGAATTCTGGAGGTATTGCTTGTTAAGTGCCGAAACTCAACGCCGCGCTTTACCTCGACCCCAGAGCGAAATGTAAATATATTTTTTATTTATAATTTCAATGCTTCCCGGACACTAACAAAAACAAAACAAGAAACACCACAACCGATGCCACGGTAAAACCATAGCGTTATATAATTCTACCGGTTCCAAGCATTCCGTCTATATGGGTGGGATGGTACGGATTGCAAATTCATATGAATTAAGTTTTTGTTCTGCAATCTTGTAACTGGTGTATAAAAAGTTGTATAGAACAAGCTTTCGCTTCTGTATGCACTTGGTTAATTACAATTAAAGTTTATTATATAGTACTCGAATATGTATTGGATACTTTGTTGAGATTCGCCACCCACAATGCAAGAATAGAAGTAAATTGAAATTTTGTCGGTTAGGCCGAATTCGTATTGACTTACTGTCAAGATACTTCTTGGTTAAAATCAGCTTAACGTTGTATCCCGCACACAGCAGGGTAGGCAGAGGGAACCTAGTGTTAAAACACTCCGTTCCCCACTTTCTGCCGAATTCTGGAGGCATTGCGTGTTGAGCGGCAGAACTCAACACCGCGCTTAATCTCGACACCAGAGCGAAGAAATGGAAATATAAATTAAAGGAAATATTTCATCTCCTCGAGTGAGGATCGAACCCACAACCAGTCGGTTTTACAGTCACACCTTGTGCCGCTGCGCCATGACTGGCCTTTTGGTTTTCTGTCTAAATTCAATATATTTCATGTTGAGGAGCGCAACTTAGTGTCGTAAAACTGTATAGTTACTGCTAGCGGGTTCATTTCCAATTCAAAGCTCCGAGCATATAAGTGATTTTAAAATATTTCGCCTTTTTTATTTGCTTAGACACAGTATGGCATCTTGTCTCTGGAATATCTTTATGTATGGTGTATATAATTAAAAAAATAAATTAGCTTCACAGGGTAAGCAGAGGGAACCTAGTGTAAGACACTTCGTTTCCCACTTTCCGCCGAATTCTAGAAGCATTGCATGAGAAGTGATGGACCTCAACTCCGAGCTTTTTCCTCGATACCAGAGCGAAGAAATGAAAATATAAATGTAAATAAATATTTCACTTCCTCGAGTGGAGATCAAACCCACAACCAGTCGCGTTTGCAGTCACACTTTGTGCATCTGCGCCACGATTGGCCTTAATTGTATATATTTCTTAATAATATTCTTATTTTTAATTTTACGTCTACACATCTTCTGTTTTTAACCGGCTATAAATAAGTCGAAATAATAAAAAAAACTAAATACTACATTGTCATCGATTCGAATATTTTTTTTAAAAAATATTAAAAGAAATACTAAATAATCTATATATATAAAAGGACTTGTGCTGACTGACTGAGGTAAGACGCACGCAGAGCCGTAACCGCTGATGGTAGAAACGTGAAATTTGGGCAGATGTTTATTTTCATATTCTGGACATCCACTAAGAAGGGATTTTGAAAAATTTTAACCGTAAAGGGATGAAATAGGGGTTGAAAGTTTGTATGGAAAAAAAATTAAATCGGCACCGATTTTTATAAAATTTGAAATTCAGACTCTTAAAAATGTTTCATTGAACACGTATTTCATGGTTTTTTAGAATTCACCCTCCAAGGGTTCAAATAAGAAGTTAAAAGTTTATATGGAAAAATCTTTAAATTGCCACCGATTTTTATAAAAATTTAAATTCAGACTGTTAAAAATATTTTATTGAACACGTGTTTCGTGGTTTTTTTAGAATTCAC
>JAAIXJ010000089.1:823951-885915 GCA_013403705.1 Heliconius hermathena
CAGTTTGTTAGATCTAATTTAAATGGCTTTACTACACATTCATATAGCCTCATATTGTATCCTGCACAGTAGGGTAAACAGAGGGAACCTAGAAAGCTATGTTACCCAGTGTTAGGACACTGTTGCCATTAAGATGCTTAAGTTCCCTGGTCCTTGTGCAATGGCAAGGAAAGGAGTGTCTTAATATTAGGTTTCCAGGTTCCTGCAATGTGCGTGGTACAGCGTGAATGTGAAGCTAAACAAATATCATCATCATCATCATCATTCACAGCCGTCAATCATCCACTGTTGGATATAAGCCTTTCCCAATTCTCGCCACCACACACGATCTTCAGCTCTTCGGATCCATCCGCTTCCTGCCACTCTCTTTAGGTCGTCGGTCCATCTAGCAGGGGGTCGACCCACCGGACGTTTTGTATGGGGTCTCCACTCTAAGACCCGTCTGCCCCAACGGCCGTCGGCTCTCCGACAGATATGCCCCGCCCATTGCCACTTCAGCTTACCAATTCTTTGAGCTATGTCGGTAACTCTAGTTCTCCTCCGGATTTCCTCGTTTCGGATTCTATCCTTTAGAGATACACCGAGCATAGCCCGCTCCATGGCTCGCTGAGCGACTTGAAATTTGTGGACGAGGCCTTTTGTTAGAGTCCATGTCTCAGCCCCGTATGTCATGACCGGAAGAACGCACTGGTCGAATGCCCGAGATTTCAGGCATTGAGGTAGTGGTGAATCGAAGATGTGACGAAGTTTTCCGTATGCTGCCCAGCCTAATTGTATTCTTCTGTCAGCTTCTTTGTCCAAGTTGTTTCTACCCAGTTGTATAGTCTGACCTAGGTAGATATATTGCTGAACAACTTCGATGCTAACATTTTCGACGATAACTGGCCTTGGGTCTACGAATGAATTGAACATGACTTTAGTCTTATCCAAGTTCATTCCTAGACCTACCCGTCTGGAAGAAGCACTTAGGCTTTGCAGCATTTCTGATAACCCTTGCAGCGACTCGGCTATTATAATTATGTCGTCAGCAAATCGAAGGTGTGAAATGTATTCGCCGTTGACATTGATACCCTGTCCACTCCAGTCCAGTGTTTTGAAGACATCCTCTAAAGCGTTAGTGAACAGTTTCGGAGATATTACATCTCCCTGTCTTACTCCACGCTTTAGAGGGATTCGTCTTGTCTGGACATCTTGAATTTGGACAGTCATCGAAGCGGCGTTATATAAGCATTTCAACACCTCGATATACCACCAATCGACTTGACATCGCTGCAGAGAATCGAGAACAGCCCAGGTTTCGATAGAGTCAAAGGCTTTTTCGTAGTCCACAAACGCAAGACACAGAGGGCGATTATATTCCTCGGTCTTTTGTACAATCTGTCTTAGTGTGTGGATGTGGTCTACGGTACTGTAGCCTTTTCGAAACCCGGCCTGCTCAGGAGGTTGGAAATCGTCAAATCTTCGAGCAAGCCTATTTGATATGACTCTTGAGAACAGCTTGTAGACAGGGCTTAGAAGTGCTATCGGTCTGTAGTTCTTGAGGCGCGTTTTGTCACCTTTTTTGAAGAACAAAATAACCACACTTCTAGACCATGCCTCCGGCGTTGTACCCTTGTTTAAGACGGTATTAAAAATCTTTCGGAGCTGCTCCAGGACAACACGTCCACCAGCTCTTAAGAGTTCTGCAGTGATACCGTCCTCCCCAGGTGCCTTGTTATTCTTGAGTTGCTCAAGAGCCATCCCAATTTCGGCAATCTCGATGTCCGGAAGCTCGTCCGTGAAGTGACGGGTTAACTTGGCACGTTTGTCATCCACGTCCTCAATGGTGGGTTTAGGTGCATGAGAGGAGTACAGTCTTCTATAAAAAGTCTCGGCTTCTAGGAGTAGATCAGATTTTGATGTGATAACTCGACCATCAGATGTCGTCAGCTTCGTCAAATGACTTCTTCCCAATCGCTTAGCAAATACTTTGGACCCTCTATTTCGCTCTATAGCATATTCGATTGCTCGAAGATTGCTTTTGCGGAGCTCGAATCGTATTTGCTTCTTTATACGCTTATTGAGAAGGCGGAAATTGGGCGAATCCGCAGACATCTCACGTCTCTGTCTCATCAGATCCACTGTTTCGGCCGAGAACTTGGATAATTTACTCCTCTGATTTCTTTAGCAAAAAGCCTCTCCCACTTCTCGGATGACATTCGTGAACTGATTGGAACACTGGTCAACATCCTCAGTGGTTTCCAGTGATTGGAATCGGTTTTGGAGTTCCAGCTGGAACTCAACAGACTTAGTACAGATATGGTATTGTGACGGTCGGAGCGTAGACTTTATCAGACGATTTCTCTCGAGTCGGAAGTTTATATTCAAAGTCCCTCGTACAAGTCGGTGATCACTTCCGGTATTAAACCTGTTTATCACTGAGACATCTTTGAATATATACCTCCTATTCGTCATGATAAAGTCGATCTCATTTTTAGTCACATTATCCGGGCTTCGCCATGTCCACTTTCTATGAGTCTTTTTCTGGAAAAAAGTATTCATCAGAAAGAGCCTCTGGGATTCGAGGAAGTTAACAAGCATTTGGCCCCTTGGATTTCTGCTACCAACACCGTGCGATCCAATAACCGATTCACCACTTTCTTGTACTCCCACTTTGGCATTGAAGTCCCCCATAACAACAGTGAAGTGGGTCTTGGTGGTGTTGTGTAAGGCTCTTGTAATGTCGTCATAGACGGCCTCGACCTCGTCATCTAAGTGTGTAGACGTGGGAGCATAAACCTGAATCACTTTCAGAGAATACCTCCTAGTGAATTTGAGTATGAGGTATGCTACCCGAGTGGACACACTGCTGACTTCCATCACATTGCTAGAGAGAACTTTGTTGACCAATATGCCAACCCCGCCTTGTGACGTCTTATCGCCCTCTCGATAGTAGAGTAGGTGACCCGATTCCAGGGTTATCGTGTCTTCTCCCTTTCTTCGGACTTCTGATAACCCTAGAATGTGCCAATTTATGTGCCCTAACTCCGACACGAGCTCAGCTAGATAGGCGTCTTCCTTCAACGAACGAGCATTATACGTAGCCAAATGTAGTCGGTGGTATGTGTGGTGACCGGATCCTACCCGGAGATTCTTCGCATCCTCTGCCCCGCCGTAACTACGACCGTCACCACGATGGTCAGGAATAGCAGGGCCACCGGGAACTGAGGGCCGTTTCTTTCGGTGTGTCGGCATGGGAAGTGTTGCCTAAACTCATCGGCATGGGAAGTGTTGCACAAGAAGATATATACAGATTAAAAAATAAGCTACACTTGCATATTTTACTATAATTTTAAAAATATAAGAACCCATTTTAAACATGATATAAATTATTTATTAATTATTCAAATACAATCAACTGGTGGACGGTTTTATCCCATCCTTAATTACAAAGAAGATAAATTGCAGAGTCGTCTATGTAATTACAGCTTTTGAGCGGTAACCGTAAAGCTCGATTATACAAGCGCGTTACTATGAAGGTTACTAATATTATCTATATATCTATCTATCTATAGTAATATAAAAAAATAAATTTAAAAATGTCTGTTAATAATACTTGAAAAAATTGTCTCGTACAGTTGTGGGTTCAATTTCTACTTGAAATAACAAGTTAGTATAATTTTTTCCCTTTGGTTGTTTGTCTTGTTAGACAAATATAGGCGTTGAATCCCGAAAGTTGGGGAACTAAGTAACACTAGGATGTGTACACAAACTTGACTCCCATACCGCCATCATTGCCAGATTTTTCGCTCAAAATTTAAATGTCCTAATCCTCCTGTCCTGTCCTAATGTCGGGACAGACATTGTCGCACTTTTCGTGAATTATTCCACGCACTTTAAAAATTTCTTTCTTCTTTTAATAGCTTCTCAACACTAAATTCTCCTTGCCTTTACGAAGTTAAGACCCACCGCGCAAAGCGCGGCATTGAGTTCCGCAACTCAGCACGCAATGACTCAAGAATTCAGCGGATTTTCCGCTATCAAAATGTCTAAATGGCTTATAGTTTCAAGTTAACAGAATGTTTTAACACTAGGTTCCCAGGTTCTGTTCGCCTACACTGCTATTACACTTTAAAATAGAGTATAAAAATGCATAGTAATTACTTTTTATAATTTGAACAAAATATCATATTTGACGACGAGAGACGGAACTTAACACCACGCGTCAAAATCTACAAAATTATATACTTCTACTATAAATTTCTAAATCTCCAAAATCACCCTTCATTTATTTCCATATTAAAAGCTCATAAAGTTTCAAGAGAAATTTCACGGGCCAATTCACTTGTAGTCTACTTTTAAACCGAAAATACTTAAATAATAGAATGATTTGAATTGTTTGGAAAACGTCAGGGGTTGAAAATGTTTTGAGGTCAAAGGGTTTAATTATTAATACTGTATGAGTGCCAAGATTTTTTTAAGCTTCACGCTGTATCCCTCACGTAGCACAATTGGTTGGAGGAACCTGGGAACCTAGTGTTATCATTAAAGCATTTCCGTACCCTACTTTCAACCGAATTCTTGAGGTCCGTTACTTGTTGAGTGACAGAACTTATCGCCGCACTTTGCCCGTCGCGGATAATTGAGCGGAAAACGGCAGCGGAGTGTCTTAACATTAACACTACTATATGGAATCCTATGTATAGCAAAAAAAATATTTAACACTTTCTATGAAACTTTATAGTATATAGTATTATAATTTATTTGATATCGGAACTTAGCTCCACAACTTATTTAATCAGATATACAAAAGTTTATAAATGTAAATATTCTTTTAAAAGATATTAGAATCGAATGAGAAGTTTAATATAAAACATTAATACCAGAATGCATATAAGGTAAAACACAAAATAAGGACACAAAGAGGGAAAAAAACTGGTTCACGCTTTTTCCCTTCTAGCAGGAAAGGCGTCTTTAAGGCGTCACGTGCGGTAACCAACTGTGTTTTTATAGATCTTTCTATGCCAGTAGTTAAAATACACATGTAATATAGAACAATTTTACATAAATCTTATCATAAACACATACGCTCTGAACACATTACCTTTCTTCTACCGCAGTCGGGTAAAGCAATACCAATTCAATATTAAAAGGCAAAGTTAAGTAAAACTGTTGGCTCAGAAGTAAAAGTGAGCAATAGAGGGTAACTTAACAAATACTTAACGAGAACAAATTTCTAAGTTTCGCCAACAGTCACTTACTCTACTTAACGTTCTTAGCGAACGCCAATCACCGCCAATTAATTACGAATGGAATATTTGATTTAGGGTCCCGTTTTATTGCAAATTGAGGCGTTTGTGGTGATGAGGGGACCAAATTTAAAGTAATTTATGTAAAGTATTGATTTGTGCCTGTCGCTATGTTGTGGCTCTCTCACCTCTCATTGTAGACACGGTGGTAATGGGTTCGATGTGACTCCAGGGAATAATTATATTAAAATTATTTCAAAAAGCGTGGCGTAAATTTTGCCCACGCGGCGCAATCTTTTCGAAACATTGTTTGGTGCGTGGCCAAACTTACCGCGCTTTGTCTACTAATTACAACACAAATTAAAATAATACTACAAGGAAACTATTTTGATGGAAAAGCAGTATATTAAAGCTAATAAATAATTCTTTATAACGTGTTAAAAATAAATAAATGAATGAGAACGCAAAAAGAATAAAATTAATCAAGATTTTATTCTGAGTACTATGAAAACCGTCAATATATGTATCTATCTAGTAAAAAATCCTAGATGTACATATGTAGAGCAGTGGTTTCGTATTATTGGATTTGTATTATTAAACCAAACTAAAATAAGAACACGTAAATTTTTTTTCACGTTTGTAATGTTTGAAATTTACGTGGAAAATAGCTATTTTACAATTATTGGAGTTTCGATAGCGGGCTAAAAGATATGTCGAATATTCTTTTTTAAACATTTTTCTTGTAATCGTATCACCATATACTAACTTCAAAGACCTACCCACGATTTTTATCTAAAACAAATTGAAATCGACCCACCCTAATGTACAGTCATATGCTTTGCTGTTTTTTTTCTATATATTATATTTTTCCTTATACTCTTCTCTTTTATGCCTTAAAAATTGTGAACAAAAATATCTGCAAGTGTAAGTCATTATAGAAGCTTAATTCTTAAAGCTTCTTCACACTTTCGTGAAAACATGTCTGAAAACACCTACAGAAGAGCGAGGAATTAATAAAAAAATGCCAAGTGCGTTTTGAACTAACACGGTTATGGTTCCGTACGTACTGTTGGGGTTTTTTTTATTTGAATATATTTTTCCTATTGATAGTTTCCCATATTAATGACATATCTTTTTGGTCGTCGTGGCACGGTTGGTTGTCAGACTGTCAACGTCATAATTATGGGTAAAATCTCTACTAGGAAATTATTTTTATTTTACGACTTTCAAAGCTTAGTTCCTCCACAATATGCGACGTCTTAAATTTATGCGGAAAGCAGAGAACATAGAGTAATATTTAAGTATAATAACTATTAAGTTTTCTTTACCTGGCCCTACATTGATTTACGTGTGTTTATATAAAACATGAAAAAATAAGCAAGAAGAAAAACAAGTTACAGTATATACCGTACTGTAGCTTAAATAAAAAAAGTACGCTGTTTCCGCATATATCGCAGTAGACAAGGAACGCAGTGTTAAGACATTTCGTATCCAAATCTTCACCCAATTTTCATCACGGCGGAATACAACGCCGCGATTTATTTTCTTATTAGACCGAGGAAATGAAAATAATTCATTCCCCAGAGTAAAAATCGATCCCAAATATCCTCAATAATATATAAAATGATCCTCTGACACAACTACGGATTCCTAAAAAACATTTTTATTTGCTCTTTTCTAGTCTTCAAGCGTCTTCACTCCAAAGCTGCTGTTTTCCTCCTTACCTTAGAAGCTTTGATAGAAACGCCTTTAAGCACGTTGCGCTCATAGAATGGAGCCCATTGATCTGGACCACGTAACATTCTTTTAGAAATCAACCGGTATTCAACTGATTCTGTGAAAATTTTGAATTCATTGCAGGTGTTTTTTTTAATAATTCATACTTATGTAGATGAATAAGGCGGAGAAAATAAAAAATCTATTTTGGTTTCAGCTAAATGTATTGTATTTTATATAGCTTAACGCTGTCATATAGCATGGTTGACAGAAGGAACCTCGGAACTTAGTGTTAAAACATTCCGTTCCCACTAAGACACTCATTCTCCACTTTCCGCCGAATTCAGTAAACATTGTACGTTAAGTGGCGAAACGACCGAACGAACGAGCGAGCTAGGGCGATGAAATGAAAATGAAAAATAAATTATTTAACATTTTCTTCAGTAGGATTAAAAAAATTAAAAGATTCAAGCGTAACCCAGTCGTGGCGCAGTGGCACAAAGTGTGACTGTAAAATCAACTGGTTGTGGGTTCGATCCCCACTTGAGGAAATTAAATATTTATTTACATTAATTTCATTTCTATCATATATTTCATTACATATATTTCATTTCTTCGCTCTGGTGACGAGGCAAAGCGCGGCGTGGAGTTCCGCCTCTCAACAAACAACAAACAATGCCTCCAGAACTCGGGGGAAAGACGGGAACGATGTGTTTTAATACTAGGTTCCCCCTGCCTACCCTGGTGTGTGCGGGATACAGGGTGAAGCTGATTTGATTTGATTTCAAGTATACCTAGATTTTAGAAGTGACTGTTGTAGTAATCTAAGTAATAATAAAATTAATATACTCTCTTTAAACGATCTCCTTTCTGACACAATACAGAACACCTCGACACTAACTTCTAACTATATGAAGATATATAACAGCAATTTAACAATAGCCACATAATGAATACTTAACCAACACATTAGATTATCTTAGAATACCACAGATTTATGTAAGGTGCGTAAGTTAGTACCTCTGTATGTTCTAACATACGACGTATGTGGGCCTCTGAGCCATTGTTAACACTAATAAATACAGTATATTGCCTTTTACGGTACAATTGAGAACAACGTAAAATTATTCTCGCTACTTTGGTTTGGTTCTCAGTTAAATGTTTTAGTTGTAAACTAAATTGTAATTGAGGTCAGTCGTGGCGCAGCGGCACAAAGTGTGACTGTAAAATCGACTGGTTGTGGGTTCGATCCCCACTCGAGGAGATGATATATTTATTTAAATTTATATTTCCATTTCTTCGCTCTGGACACGAGGCAAAGTGCGGCGTTGAGCTCCTCCTCCTTTTCCTCCTCCTCTCAACACGCAATGCCTCCAGAATTCGGCGGAAAGTGGGGAAATGAGTGTCTTAACATTAGGTACCCTCTGCCTACCCTGTAGTGTGCGCGATAAAGCGTGAAGCTGATTATTTATAAATTGTAAACGATCTGTTCTATTGTGATAATATCTAATAAAAAAAATTAGGATCTCGTTTTATCAGGAGAATCTAATATAACCGAGTTAAGACAATCCACACTATTCGTTTTATTTTCAAAACATTGATTAATAAAATGAGAAATTCAACGCCGCATTTTGTCTATCGCAGCAGAAACGAAAGTAAATTAAATAAGAAGTTGATATTGAACCAATAAAAAAATATGTAGTCTGCCTACGCCTAAAAGACACTAAAAAGGCTTACTATTATAATTATAAAAGAAAAATTAATAAAATTTAAATTGTTGCCAAGGCCAGTCGTGGCGCAGGGGCATAAAGTGTGACTGTAAAGTCGACTAGTTTTGGGTTCGATTCCCACTCAAGGAAGTGAAATATTTATTTACAAATAAGAAGAATATGAACGTTATACTGTGAAACCGTCGTGGGCTATCGTCTGTCAGTGTGCTAACGGAATGATTTTTAAAATTTCTAAAACCCGGGGAGTATATGTTTCTTAATTTTTGATATTCTCACACACATCTAACTACACAAAACTCATCTTTATAATGAGCTACGTCCCTCCTCACATTTTGGCACCGTTATCGTCTCACTTTGCTTGACAAGTTGGAAGCTTAGTTGTAGAAATACATATCTGCCTCAGACAAATACACCTATACAAAAAACTATACAGTACTCAACTATGTACTACTATAAGTTGCTATTAGTTTTAAATTATATTAAATTATAATTAACATGTAATTTGGCTTTAAAATTTTACTATATCAATTTATTATTTGCCTACCTACCATTCCTTTATTTGTAATATANCTAACGGCGCTCTTGGATTCATTTTTTTTTCATAGTCTTGGTACTGTAGTCAATGTCATACATTCTAACTATGCTATCGTATTTAGTCCCACACTTTCTCTGTAATTCGAGTAAAAAAAATAAAAAAAAATCATATTTACAGTTGAGAACAATCACTGTATTAGTATAAAGTTAAGGTCAGTTAAGTAATGATTCACATTTCTGGGACTGTTAAATCAGCTTAATTAAACCAATATGATCAACAAAAGCTAGTTACTGTAGTAAGCCAAAAAAAACTCATACTACTATACATAGAAATGTGTGGAAAATTCCGAAAGCGTTTATCGATATCTACCGCAAGTCAATTATAGAGAATGGAAAACAATTATGCATATTATTTCCGCCACCAGCTTTGTATTGGGATTCAGAAAGAATTGGGATTTGGTGTTCCAAAACAAAATGTTATAATAACGTAGATTTGGTGAATGTTCATGGAAAATATTTAAAGTTGGTGTTTTTTTTTTGCTGTACCAATTTCGATTAGCTTCGATGTTATGTTTGATTGAAGCGATTAAATTAATCGTTTATTTTTATGAAATTGCGTTTAAAAAGCAACTTTTGCATATATTTTTAAATAACATAAGTCCGTGGCTTTGCTTACGTGATGTGCTTAACGAATGTAACTAAACGTTGTGTATACAGTGAGTTACATTTTTTTCAGATTCACGCTGGATTCCGCACATAGCAGAGTAGGCAAAGGCAACCTGGGAACCTAGTGTTAAGACACTTCGCTTACTACTTTCCGCTGAATTCTCGAGGCATTGCGTGTTTCGTGGAGGAACTCAGTATCGCGCTATACCTTACCACAGAGACGAAATTAAAATATTTAATTCTCCCAAGTGGGAATCGAACCTAGAACCCTCGCGTTTAGACCAACCCTGTGCCACGACTGCAATTAATTAAACCGGATAAATTAACGTGATATTTAGAGATTCCTCGGTGAATGCACTTTCCAACACAAAAAAAAATCAATTCGAACCAGCAGTTTCTTAGATAAGCTCGTTCAACCAAACAAGTTTTTCAGTTTTATAATATTGAAAAAAATAAGCTTCACGCTGTATCCCGCACACAGCAGGGTAAGCAGAGGGAACCTAGTGTTAAGACACTACATTCCCCACAATTTCAGCGGCAGTCTGTGTTGAGTGGCGGAACTCAACGCCGCGCTTTGACTCGACTCCAGAGCGATGAATAGAAAATAAAAATTAAAATATATATTTCCTTTCCTCGAGTGGGGATCGTACCCACAACTAGTCGCGTTAACAGTCACACACTTGTGCCCCTGCGCCGCGCCTGGCCTCAACTGGCCTCAATATTAGTTTAGATATATTATATTCAAACATATACTCAAAATTTATATAAAACCATAGTACGTAAAGTATTACATTTATAATTCAATGTTGTTAAGTAATGTTTTCTCAGAGGTGTAAATGTTATCCGCTTTGACGACAATAAATCAGTTTATCCTTGAGCATTATTAAGCGAACTCCCCCTTATGGAAACAGAATTTACTAAACTTGGATATGGTATAAAAAAGGAACAGAAATTTTGTATGATTTTAATAAAATAGCATATGATTTTTTATACAAGCATTTATTTAAAATTTGAGGCCGGTCGTGGCGCTGGGGCATAAAGTGTGACTGTAAAACCGACTGGTTGTGGGTTCGATCCCTACTCGAGGAGATGAAATATTTACTTAAATTTAGATTTCCATTTCTTCGCTCTGATGTCGAGGCAAAGCGCGGCGTTGAATTCAGCCACTCACCACGCAATGCCTCCAGCATTCGGCAGAAAGTGGGGAACGGAGTGTCTTAACACTAGGTTCCCTCTGCCTACCTCGATGTGTGCGGGATACAGCATGAAGCTGATTTGATTTATTTTTTATTTTATTTAATTAACTTGTAGTATGTGTTAGTGTATGTGAAATCATGCAAATTTGGCGCACCGCGCATCCGATTGAACTGAAATTTGTATAACGACTTTAGTTCTGACGATAATAAAATCTAAAATGGCCGCCGCAACAAAATGGTGGATTGCAAATTTTTGCACAATTTATTTAATATGGTTATCAAATGAAAGTGATTTATTTGTAAAATACAATACAGTATTAAAAAAACATAGACACAGTTTGTTTATAAAAAGGTTATTTTTAACTGATATTTTGTGTATAATATCAATTTTAATATAAGAGGCTAAAACATAACGCGAATAGAGTCCGAATCGCCAGCAACTTAATTTGAGTAAATTAAAAATAGAATATTTAATTTTTTTTTAATTTTTTAAAGTGTTATTCACTTAGGAAAGAGAAATACTTTTATTTTAATTATTTATTTTTTTTCTCGTGTTTATAGAAATTATCAGAAATCATTTCATAGAACAGTCCTTTACCCATCTACATACCCAATTATAACCAATGGATTTGCCAGTAGTTTCGTCTGTGCGTTGTCAGTCAGTCACTCAGTAACGAAAAAATTTATATACCTATACAGATATCTCTATACTAACCACAGAAACCATTCCCGTGAGTGGGAATCGAACCCACAACCGCCACTACAGCCTCAACATGAAAAGACAATTTTGATCAAAACTTTATGATATAAGTGTTTACAGCGTACATATAACCATATACGTTTAAAGTAAGCTTTGCTTTTAAACTTAAAGCAGCCACCCAAAGCTTTAGTTAACTTTGCCTCCAAAAGTTGCTCAACACGACACATGCTGGTAAGTCTGTACACGACGCACTGTTAGACCGAGATTAGTGTTAACCATTTCATATAGGAAGCAACTTTTACCTTTAAACTTATATTTCTTGTTCATTTTTTTATTTTATCAGCTTCACGCTGTATCCCGCACACAGCAGGGTAGGCAGAGAGAACCTAGTGTTAAGACACTCCGTTCCCCACTTTCTGCCGAATTCTGGAGGCATTGCGTGATGAGTAGCAGAACTCAACGCCGCGCTTTGCCTTGATACCAGAGCAAAGAAATGGAAATATAAATTTATGTAAATATTTCATCTCCTCGAGTGGGGATCGAACCCACAACAGTGGGTTTTACAGTCACACTTTGTGCCGCTGCGCCACGACTGGCCTCTTGTTCATTTGTGTTTCACTTTTCGTTCAAGTAGGAAGGCAGTGAATATTCAACTTATATTTTATATATAGATATAAATAGAATATATAAAGAGTAAAATGTACAAAAAATGTGTTCTTACAGCCAAGTAGACATATTTTCCAGACAATATTTAGAGTTAAAAGTAGCTGTTATAATTTAAGTTTTAGTCAGTTTAAGCTAGCAATTTATTTAAACAGACCGGAGAAGTAATTTGCTAATCTCAGAAACAGCTAAATCGATTTAAATGTAATTTTTACTAAGTTATTTTGGAAAAATTCCTTTAATAGTATTTTTTTTAAAAAATCAGCTTCACGCTGTATCCCGCAGCAGGGTAGGTTCCCCACTTTCCGCCGAGTTCTGGAGGCATTGCGTGTCTGAGGGGCGGAACTCAACGCCGCGCTTTGCCTCGACACTAAAGCGAAGAAATGAAAATGTAAATATAAATAAATATGTCATTTCCTCGAGTGGGGATCGAACCCACAACCACTCGATTTTACAGTCGCAACTCGTGCCGCTGCACCACGACTGGCCGGCCTCATAGTGGCCAGCCTCTTTTAATAGTGTTAACTGAATACTTTATTTTCAATGTTTGTTTTATTTAAATAAATTATTATAAGCGAGTCGTTTGCAAAGCAGCTATATATTTATAAAGCGCTATAATGTACCACGATGTGTGTGTGCCACGAAATAATGACATGAAGATTTTTAATTTATTCATAATATTAAGAACGTATCTCTTACCTGAGGCCGTCGTAGCGTAGAGGCACCAGGGTCTCACTTACGTGACAGTTGTGGGTTCGATCCTCACTCAAGGAAATGAAATATTTAAAATTATATTTCCATTTCTTCGCTCTGGAGTCGAGACAAAGCGCGGCGTTGGGTTACGCTAATCAACACACAGTGCCTCCAGAATTAGGCAGAAAGTGGAGAAACGGAGTGTCTTACAACTAGATTTCTTCTGCCTACCCTGATATATGCGGGATATAGCGTGAAGCGTGAAAAAAAAACTCTTACCTAAACCTAGTAGCCACATCCAATTTTAGCACCTCACATTACTCCCCTTACGCAAGTCACGACGATCGGTCCCTCCATTCGACTAAAATCATCTTACAATAAAGGGGAAATTTTGTAAATTACGCCCCATGACACCCCATTACTCTATTGAGAATGTACCATCAGTGATAGTGAACGCGTTGACATGAAAGCTCTAAATTCTGGTTACCTCCGGATTTGATGGTAAATGATAAGGTGGAAATTTCAATTTGCCTTTCCTTTTGTGGCTGGGCTTGTAATATTTTTTTGAAGGAAGTTTTTATATATTCCTTGTACTTGTTGAGGCCAGTAGTGGCGCGAGGGTTTATAATGTGACTGTAAACGTCACAGGTTGTGGGTTCGATTCTCTCTCTCGAGGAAATTAAATATTTAATATTCCTATTTTCTTCGCTCTTCTTCTTTTCCGCCACTCAACACCCATGGGCTCCAGAATTCGTCGGAAATATGGAAACGGAGTGTCTGAACACTAGATTCCCACTGCATACGTTGACGTGACGCTATAAAAAAATATTATATTTTGCCTGTGGCTTCGTCACTGTTGAGAATGGAAATAACTGAGAGTTGTGTATGATACGTGACCACGAGTACAGTGGGCTACATAAAAATGATTTATATGATGTGATGCCTTCATAAATAAATGGACTATCTAAAACAAAAGAATTTTATCGATGTGAGTTCGATTTCTATTCGGGAGTCGGACCATTCTACACGCAATGCCTAACAATTATGCCATTCGAGAGAAACGGAATGTTTCAACACTAAAGTAAGGTTTTAACACTAACGGGACCTCCCTTACCCTCCTAAATATTACAAATGTGATACGGCGTAAAGCTAAAAAAATATTTTAACTTTTGATTTGATGTAGCGATACTTTCTTTTAAACTATTTCCCAATTCCAAAAAGATTACTTGCAAAAACAAATAGCAATCAAGTTTCAATGCAAATAAAGATATTGCTCCATAAAACGTATCAGGCGCCATTGGACGTGAATCTAGCGTCATTTATTGGATAAGCATCGATGCGCTTACCGGGCGCATAAAAATACGTGAAATACACATTTCTATTTATTTAACCAATCAATTAAGAATTTATAATAAATATTACATAATATAATATTTTTGTATATCATTTCATAGTAAATTTAAAGAATATAAAGAATCACGATGAGGCCAGTCGTGGCGCAGCGGCATGAAGTGTGTCTGTAAAACCGACTGGTTGTGGGTTCGATCCCCACTCGAGGAGATGAAATATTTACTTAAATTTATATTTCCATTTCTTCGCTCTGGCGTCGAGGCTAAGCGCGGCGTTGAGTTCTGCCACTCAACACGCAACGCCTCCAGAATTCGGCAGAAAGTGGGGAACGGAGTATCTTAACACTAGGTTCCCTCTGCCTACCCTGCTGATTTTTATTTTAAAATTTTCTTTTATCGATTATACAAACTGTAACTAGATTCAGGCCCCTAACCCTTTGAAATGTTATACTTTATATGTATATTAACTGACTCTACCCCAGATGAAGGAATTAATTTAAAATCTTAAATAGGGAGATTCGTTTGATCTTTATCAGATTAGTTTCATCTCACATTAATTGTTGAGTCAAAATGTTTGAGATCTTTATAAATAAACGGCCAGGTGCGGCGTTGGGTTCCGCAGTTGAACCACCCTCTTCGTATAGAAAATAGAGTATCTTGAAAAATTCTGACCTTCCAACTCCACCTGGTACTCCACATAGTTTCCAAGTGGAATTGGAAGACAGATGACTTTCACGCAATAAATATGAATGAATTTATATTTACTATAAACAATATATGTTTATAGTAAATATTTGTATTCCTTATCTGTTTATATGAAATGGTATAACCTAACGAGGTTATATAATTTCAACATATAGTAAAAAACATAAAGAAATGAGAGATCATTTCTTTAAATCTATAAAGATCCGAAACATCGTCTTCCCTTACTCTAAGGCACTGGAGATCTACTAATTTCAACCCCACAAAACATAGATAAAATAAAAAACTCAAGCTACCCTCATAAACATTTGTCATCCCTTCATAATGAAACAACACTTAAATTAGCATAGATCCGTACAAGCATTTCTAATCAACGATTCCCTTTGTTCCAAACCCTTTCTGTATCGGGTAACAAAATATTGTCGTTCGTGTATATTAGTTAATATAGGTACGCAGTTGCGTACCCTATATTTAGTTCCCTTAAATTATTCAAGGCTCTACGTACTGACCAGGTACATACAAACCAGGCGTAGGGGTGGCCAGTGACAAATGATCTATACTCGCCCCTTTGATATTTGAGTTTTGGGCTCCCAATGTCTTAAGGTTGGTGGGGGTCAAGTTTAAATGGTCGATGCGTATTAATTTTACGACAAATAGTGATGTGCTGGCGAATCGTTTGATATTATGAATTGGTTTTGTGTTTTAGGGGATTTGTATTTCTGTTTAGAACACATTTGGTTGAATTTGAAATGTGATTGTTATGTAGATTAAAATATTTGACACACACATACACATACCAATTGTTTATTTTGTACATGTGATAACTGATATGATATATTCGAATACATTATATTCGACGTTGACTTAGTCGATAGTTAGTCGAATTATACAATATAGCTGAATTTTATAATAATATCATATTGTTCGCAATTTTTTTTACGGTGGATATCTAGATTTTTAAAATTATAATTTTTCTTGCACACAACAAAGAAGACAGAGAGATCCTAGTATTAAGAGACTCCGTTCCCCACTTTCTGCCGAGTTCAGGAGGCATTGCGTGTTGAGTAGCAGAACTCAACCCCACGCTTTACCTCGACAACAAAGCGAAAAAATGAAAATATTTAAATAAATATTTCATCTCCTCGACTGGAGAGATTTTTCCCGTTTCCGTAAAAACGTACACTCTCCTATATATATTCATTTACAAAATCATCAGTCACTCAGAGACGGAAGAGTGGTATATACATAATATACAAATTTAAAATATATTTTATTACTAGCGGCTCGCCCACGGCTTCGCCCGCTTCAAATACATGAGTATTGATTTAATAAGCAGAATTGATTGACAACTATAATGACTACTAATATGATTATTTTACGACATTATCGTCAAAGAATTTTTGATTGTTTTAAATAAAAAATACGACCATTGTTGATATTTGATATTTATAAAATATACATAAAGCTAATTAGTTATTACACGTATATATTTTTGTAACTTTATGTTCTTTTTACCTATATAATATACTCTGTTAAATGTGCTGATGTCAGTGAATAATTTAATTTACTCATTCAGAAACAGCCTTAAATGTTAAATTATTGATTTGAAGGATTCATAATATTCTTTGTAAAATAACTGTAATAATTGCATATTAACTCCTGTACAGTTTTTAAATTAGTTACATATATTATATGAACGAACCAACCAAAAAATCTTTGTATTTACTTGATATTTCTTGCAAGATCATTCTTTATCTCTGTGTTGAATTAATTACGACTTAAACTTAACTGTTATGATTTATGAAGGTAATCTCCACTAACAATTCAATTTTGTTTACTTTATTGTATAAAATATTGTATAATAGTGCTTCAAAAATATATATTTTTATCAACAGTCATATAACCCAGACGTTTCGAATGTCATTCTTTAGCCAGGAATCTTACCAGCGCGCTTGCTATATAATATTCGCAGGCAAGCTAATGCCTTGAGTTCATTCAAATGACGATAACTTTTTTTTTAATGAATCGATTTTGATGAACTAAACTTTAGTACTTAAGTTGAGTTAAAACAAAGCAATTGGTTAACTTTTAAGTAAATCGGTTCAGTACTTTTAAAGAAAAATGTGGACATACACATCGACAGACAGACAGACAGACAGACAAGAAATTAAAATAATATATTTTTGCTTTCTATTATTCTTTTTAAGTGTCCCTCTATCCATTTCAGTCAAAATTACTAAATGTACAGACAAAATATTTTTACTGTCTTATTATATATAGATATTACAACACAAAATTTTACCAATATGAATTAAACCTGACATGGAAAGAAAATCCTCGCTCTTCACTGTTAAATTCAGAAGATGTATTTAGAATAAAATAAATAAGGTTTTGATATTTTCAATTCTTCGCTCTGGTTTCGAGGCAAGGTGCGGCGTTGAGTTTACCATTCAACACGCAATGCCTCGAGAATTCGGTGGTAAAAGGGGAACGGAGTGTCTTAACACTAGGTTCCCTCTGCCTACTCTGCTGTGTGCGGGATACAGCGTGAAGCTAATACAAATTTGTATTAGACAAAAATATAAAAACCCATCACGCAAAGGTACCCCCAGTAGGGGTAAGACGAGAATAATATGAGGTAATCGAATTGAGCTTACGTCGTGTCGTCAATGGGCGCTGATTGAGCTTTATAACGATGTTACCGACACAGTCTGATGAACTTTGCCGTGACTTTCGGTCTAAACGTGTCTGGATAGCGGCATTTTATACTTATACTTTATTTTTTTTGGTTATTACGTATAGAAGGTGAGAACGGAGTGTTTTGACACCAGGTTTTCTCTACCTTTTATATTCAAAAAACAACTGTTAGTTTTGTTGTCGGTTTTTCTCAGCACAACTGACTTTTGAGCCGATGGTAGCTTTATCATCGATTCCTAGCAAAAATCTATTTGAATAAATAATATTTAAGTATGAAAATAATAAATAATAGTTAATGAAAATTCACTTTATTTTTTTTCCTTCTTTCATTTTTCTCCGTCCTTATCCTTATCGTACAGAGAAAATAATGATACTGAATCGCATCTGAATTAATACATTACTCATGTAATATATGTTAGTAATATTTTTTTTTGGTATAAAAAAGTTGTAAATAAGAAGAATTTGTAAATAATCATACAATTTCTTCCAGCTTCACGCTGTATTACGCATGTAGCAGGGTAAGCCGAGGGAGCCAAGCGTTAAGACATTCCACTCCCCACTTTCCGCCGATTTCTAAAATAGAGTGGCAGAACTCAACTCCACGCTTTGCCTCTACACTAGAGCGAAGAAATTTAATTATTAAATATTCAATTTAATCGAGTGGGAATCGAACCCACAACCGTTCGTCGCAAAATTGTGCCCCTGTGCCACGACGGCCACATATTTTTCATTTATTTATTATCTCATTCATATTTTTTGTTTGTGACTTACACCAAAAATTAGAACTAGCAGTTCAAAAGACGTTGTGTCTAATGTCAATACAAAGGAGAGTATTAAGAAGCCAGTCTAGCGGGTGATTGTATTATATGTGGCGCATCTATTATAATTATCTTAATTTTACTAGGAAATTATATGAGTAGAATACACATTATAGATAAAAATCTATCTATATATAGAGGCCAGTCGTGGCGCAGGGGCACAAAGTGTGACTGTAAAACCGACTGGTTGTGGGTTCGATCCCCACTAGAGGAGATGAAAGATTTACTTAAATTCATATTTCCATTTCGCTCTGGTGTCGAGGACAAGCGCGGCGTTGAGTTCTGCCACTCAACTCGCAATGTCTCCAAAATTCGGCAGAAAGTGAGGAATGGAGTGTCTTAACACTGCCTACCCTGCAGTGTGCGGGATACAACCTGAAGCTGATTTTTGATTATATCTATCTATATAGTATATTATAAGATGGAATAAGATTTTTATTTGATTTCATACAAAACGCAACAAGATCGATTCATAAATGCTAGTATCTTGTGATTACGTTTACTTAGAGGCTTAAATTTCTGTTATCTAAAGAAGAAAGAATATTTTATATTAAATTTAGTTTGATACCATCACGCGACCTCCAGATGTAAGAATGATTTTGACAGACGGACAATCCTATACGGGTTCCGTTTTTTAACTTTTGATGAATGGAACCCTAAACCATATCTTTTTTCCATATATCAAGCAAGGGTACTTCGTAATGAGATACTTCCTTACATCGTAGCCAAGTTCGAGACATTGCGCATTGAACGACGGTACTCAATGCCAAGTCTAAGAAGAATTAGTTTAATAATTCATAACATAATAAATTTATTATAATAGCCAATAATATATGTAGACAGAGGTAAAATGGGAACTTAGTGTTAATATTTCGAGGAATTTGTGTGTTGAATGACAGATCTAAACACCGCATTTCATCCCACTAAAATTTCGCTCAATTAGGAATCGAACCCACATCAAAAAGTATCTAAAACTTAAAACAAAATAATCTCCCTTTTTCCCGTCAATGCAAATGAAAACGATATCGAAAGTAATAAAAGCAAACGTATAACTCAAACAGACAGTCTCGTTAAAAACTCATTCAGTACAATATCTTAGTGGGGTAGTGGGGTTACAATTAATTTCAACGCGGTCTGTGGTCGCCTACAGACTAGCTGGTGGGTTTGTTTCACTTGCGACTTTAAAATTTAAATAAGTTGGTTTTTTTTGGTTAGTAATTAGTATTTTTTTTCGTTTACTTAAGTTTACCCTGCTATGCGTGAAAAAGCGTGAAGCTTTCACTCATTTCGTGAAGTATTATTATAAGCGATTGTATGTTGATTGTCGAAACTCAACGCCGTACTATATCCTGTTACCAGAGAGAGGAAATGAATAACAACTCAATTCCCCGATGCGATTTGAACCTACAACTATCGCGTTCACAGTCACATGTTTTGCCACTGCGCCACGATGGCCTCGATTTATTTCATTATTTTTTATGTTTTTGTGAGATAAGTTGGAAACCTTTGAAAGGTATCACATTTTATGCAACATTTTAGCCTCCAGCTTATAATTTCTGAAGCCTTTGAAGCACCTGCATAATAGCATTTTTTTTCCGGTAAAACTATTCATAATTATGAAACTAAAAATTTATAACGAGTTTTTAAGTATGTAAAATTAGGTCCCTTTTTTATTTTAACTATAAAATTTTAGTTACCGTAATACTACTAGTGTTAGCTCGCGGCTTCGCCTGCATAAACAAATAGAAATAAGTAAAAGTTGTGTGACTAGCCTATAGTCTTTCTAGATATGTGGAATATCAAACAAAAAAATGCCATTTCGGACCAGTAGTACCTGAGATTAGCATCTTTAATTAAACAAATTCTTTAGCTTCTTTCTTATTTGTCTGTCTAAATTGGCGGACGAAGTAATCACATTAATTCGAGATAGTTTTAACGTAACAGATAAGCTCCATATTTACTTAAATTTATATTTCCATTTCTTCGCTATGGTGTCGAGGCAAAGCGCGGCGTTGAGTTCTGCCACTCAACACGCAATGCCTCCAGAATTCGGCAGAAAGTGGGGAACAGAGTGTCTTAACACTAGGTTCCCTCTGCCTACCCTGCTGGATACGGGTTACAGCGTGAAGCTGATGGAGCCAAGCCAAGAAGTCGACGCCGAATATGTATCGCCTCAGATGATATAGCCATATTGCGCGCTTGAATAGCATGTATGTCGGATGGAAGTCCTTGCTATGTCTGTCCCTGGAGAAGCAGGACATGAGAACCAATGGACTAATCACCGAGGATGTTAAAAACCGTGCAAAGTGGAGTCGGTTGAGGAAAAAGCAGACCCTAACATACACCGGGATTAACACCAAGAAGATAAAGAAGAAGTGACACAACAATAAGTTCCTTCTACCTACCCAGGCTTATGTGCGTTAAGCTTTTATATTATAACTAGCTAGCTAGTTTTGTTTACACGAATATAATATTAAACAATTTCACTGGGAGGTTCGTCAATCCTCCCAAATCTTCTTTTTTTTACATCAGTTTACTTGTAATTTAGTTATTTTTTTTTGTTATATAATTTAATTATTTAGGCCAGTCGTAGCGCAGCGGCACGAAGTGTGACTGTAAAACCGACTGGTTGTGGGTTCGATCCCCACTCGAGGAGATGAAATATTAACTTAAATTTATATTTCCATTTCTTCGCTCTGGTGTCGAGGTTAAGCGCGGCGTTGAGTTCTGCCACTCAACACGCAATGCCTCCAGAATTCGGCAGAAAGTGGGGAACGGAGTGTCTTAACACTAGGTTCCCTCTGCCTACCCTGCTGTGTGCGGGATACAGCGTGAAGCTAATTNTTCCCCACTTTCTGCCGAATTCTGGAGGCATTGCGTGTTGAGTGGCAGAACTCAACGCCGCGCTTTGCCTCGACACCATAGCGAAGAAATGGAAATATAAATTTAAGTAAATATGGAGCTTATCTGTTACGTTAAAACTATCTCGAATTAATGTGATTACTTCGTCCGCCAATTTAGACAGACAAATAAGAAAGAAGCTAAAGAATTTGTTTAATTAAAGATGCTAATCTCAGGTACTACTGGTCCGAAATGGCATTTTTTTGTTTGATATTCCACATATCTAGAAAGACTATAGGCTAGTCACACAACTTTTACTTATTTCTATTTGTTTATGCAGGCGAAGCCGCGAGCTAACACTAGTAGTACTACGGTAACTAAAATTTTATAGTTAAAATAAAAAAGGGACCTAATTTTACATACTTAAAAACTCGTTATAAATTTTTAGTTTCATAATTATGAATAGTTTTACCGGAAAAAAATGCTATTATGCAGGTGCTTCAAAGGCTTCAGAAATTATAAGCTGGAGGCTAAAATGTTGCATAAAATGTGATACCTTTCAAAGGTTTCCAACTTATCTCACAAAAACATAAAAAATAATGAAATAAATCGAGGCCATCGTGGCGCAGTGGCAAAACATGTGACTGTGAACGCGATAGTTGTAGGTTCAAATCGCATCGGGGAATTGAGTTGTTAATCATTTCCTCTCTCTGGTAACAGGATATAGTACGGCGTTGAGTTTCGACAATCAACATACAATCGCTTATAATAATAATTCACGAAATGAGTGAAAGTTTTACGCTTTTTCACGCATAGCAGGGTAAGCTTAAGTAACTATCTAGATAACTTAAGTATGCATTAGAATAAAACCTCAGTAGACGTCGCTAAGAACCGCGGGAACGTCAACGAGCTCTACACCTGGAAAGACCAATTTACATTCAATTATACTAACATTTTAATTAACCTCGAATTAGGCTCTCGTCTTTAAATATGTTAAGTTGTATGTAGATTTTATAGAGTGTTTCTACGTATTTCCTTAAATTTTCATCTCGGATACATATATAGAAAGAAAGAAAGTTTGTGATATGTTACTGTAACTAATTATTTTGCTTTCTTTTATGAGAAACTAGTATTGAAGTACTCTGTTTCATACTTTCCGCTCAATTTTCAAGATATTGCGTGTTGAATAACGGAACACAACGCCGCGTTCTTTTGTTACTAAGACTAACAAATAATACTAATTAATTCCTTTTAGTTTTATTTATTCATTTCAGCTTCACGCTGTATCCCGCACACAGCAGGGTAGGCAGAGGGAACCTTGTGTTAAGACACTCCATTCCCCACTTTCTGCCGAATTCTGGAGGCATTGCGTGTTGAGTGGCAGAACTCAACGCCGCGCTTTGCATCGACACCAGAGCGACGAAATGGAAATATAAATTTAAATAAATATTTCATCTTTTCGAGTGGGGATCGAACTCACAACCAGTCGGTTTTACAGTCACACTTTGTGCCGCTGCGCCACGACTGGCCTTTTAGCGGAAATTGCAATCACAGGCGTCGCATTTACAATCAGACAATGTTTCCACCCGATAATGTTATAGGACAATAAAGCTAAAAGTAAAAAAATGGTCATTTTAACTTAGAAATTCAGCTTTCATTCTGTAGCCGCATCTAAAACATTTTTTATTATGGAAAATCTCTTCATTTGAAGTGACTGACATTAAAGTAATTTTAACTCCTGTCTCCAGTAAAAGCCCCCGTCAAGTTTCCACAATGAAGCCGTATTGACGGACTTTGTCAGAGCATTTTAAAATCTGTCTCACTTTACGTAATTATTTTTTCAGTTTCACGATGTGTTCCGCACACAGCAGGGTAGTAGTACATAGAGAACATAGTGCTAAGACACTATGCTCCATATTTTTAAGTGGCGGTACTCAACACCGCACTATACCTCCTTACCAGAGCAAAGAAATGACAATATGAAATATTTAATTTCCTTAAGTCAGAATTGAACCCACAGCTTATCACATTTACAGTCACACTTTGTGCCCTTAGGCCATGACTGCTCTTTACTTTAATAACGAACTGTTGTGATGATGGAGCCAGTATCTGAATACTGGAAATCTTCAGAGATTACAAGTAAACCATTTATGAGCATAAATATACAGATTACAGCTCTGAGCACATTCTATAGCATTTGGTGAATAAAACTGTTTTTTTTAGGTTTTTCAAAAACGATATATTATTTCTATTATAAACCTAACTTTATTATAAAGCAAAAGTAAACCACCGTCCTGCACTTACAATACAGTACAACAATAAGAAAGTAAGACTCCAGAGGCAATGTTCGATAATTCTTTCAATGTCTCAATAAGGAGCTTAAAGTCTATTATTTAAGGATTTCGTCCTATTTCATTTTAATGGAGTGCAGGTGAGTCTTTGTAGTGCATCTCGAAATTTAAGAACCTTTAGATAACTTAAAATGTATTTTATATTACAATTTTGAGGCGGTCGTGGCGCAGAGTACGATTTTAAGCGCGACGATTGTGGATTCGAATCCCATATCTGGTAATGATTCAAAGAGTGGCGTTGAGTTTCGCTACTCAACACACAATGCCTCAAGAATTCTGTGAAAAGTAGGAAGGAAGGGTGATAGAGTATCTAAACTAGATTCCTAGGTTCCTTCTGACTTGCTACATGCGGAAGTTACTTTGAGGCCGTCGTGTTGTACTGGGACAAAGTCTGACTGCATTAAAGATATTTATGATTCCATTTCCATTCGGGGAACTCTTAGAATGGACAAACAAAACGCTGCGTTGAGTTCCGCCACATAACACGTGATTCTAATTTCACACGGACGATGATAAATGAAGTGCCTTTTTAATAGATTCGTGTGGAGCGTAGAGCTGATATATAAAAATGTAACTTTCATACAAATACTTCTTACAAGATATTAATTGAAAACTCCTACAATAAATATCTACGTAACGATTATTTTAGAGAATATGTTTTTTTAAGTTTCACAGAGAAAACCTTAGACACTCCGTTACCCTTAAGACACTTCCATTCCCCACTTTTCACCGAATTTCCGACGTTTTGCGTATTGAAGTGGCGGAACTCAACGCAGCATTTTCTATTTGACAAATAAATATCCATTTACTTTTAAGCACGCGAGACTTAAAGCATTCTTTTGACGTGCTATGTGATGTTTGATCTTATCTACAGTGTGTTTGTTCAGACATACGAATGGAAAAGGCAAATAAATAAAATAAGGCACATATGATGCCTGTATCGTACTTACGATGTCAATAGTCTGGAACTCTATAGCTGTAGGGTGTGTGCAATTTTATACTTTAGCTTTCACAAGAAGAACGCGATTCCTTTAAGGGTAAAGAAAGTAAATAAAGAACTGAAACAAAGTGAGGTCAGAATTGGACGCCGTCGTGGTGCATTGTGGTGGGACACAAGCATGTGACTGTAAGCTGTGTTAAGTTCCACCAATCAACGCGAAATGTCTTAAGTATTTAGCGGAAAATGGAAAGCGGAAGTATTTTAATCGGGAATGGAGTGTCTTAATAGTAGGTTTCCAGTTTCTCACTGCCTACTCTGTAATATAGAATACAGTGTGAAGCCCAAAAAAATTGTATACGGATGGTAATGCGGCATTATGATAAGCTATGCAGTGCAGTTCTAACAACTAATAAATAATGGAGTACGTTGTGCGAAACAGAGAAAAGAAATAATATAAGTGTATACAGAACAGCATCTGACTTTAAATATGGCGATTGTAGATTCGATTCCCATTTGGAGAATTTATTTTTATTTTCTTTGGTAACAAAAAACAGCAAGACATTTTATTCCGCCATTCAACACAAAATGTTTCGGAAATTAAGTAGAAAGATGAGAACGGAATATCTTAATACTGGATACCTAGGCCCCAACCTACTCTACTATAAATACAGCGTAAAGCTATGTTATTATTATTATAAAGAATCCCCCAGGAATTTCCAATTTTTAAGTGTTTCTATGGCATTCCATTACTGTTATAGGAATATCTTTACACGAACCACACAACTGTGGAATGGCCTACCTGCGGCAGTGTTTCCAGGTCATTATGACTTGGGTACCTTCAAAAAGCGCCTCTACCATCACCTCAAAGGCTGCAACGCACCTGCAGCTCCTCTGGTGTTACAAGAGCTCGTGGGTGACGTTGATCACTTTCCATCAAGCAACTACGCTCGTTTGCCTGTGTTTCTTCCGTAAAAAAGCCCACCTATTCACTATTGAGTTACTTTTGTCTTACACTAAAATATTTACAATAAAAACATCTATTAATATTTATTAATATTTATGCCAGTCGAGGCCAGTGGTGGCGCAGCAGCACGAAGTGTGACTGTAAAATCGACTGGTTGTGGGTTCGATCCCCACTCAAGGAAATGAAATATTTACTTAACATTTATATTTCCATTTCTTCGCTCTGATGTCGAGCTCAGGCGTTGAGTTCTGCCACTCAACACCCAATGCCTCCAGAATTCAACAGAAAGTGGGGAACGGAAATCGGAATCTTAACACCTCCCTCCCTCCCTCTGCCTACCATGTTGTATGCAGGATACAGCGTGAAGCTGAAAAAAAATATCTGAAAAGAATTACCTACAAAATATATATAATACTATTTCCTTCACATCGAATATGACAAATGAATATAAGTATAGACGCACCCCTTCTGTGCTTTGAAAGGAGTGGTAATATAACACTACTTCTAACGAGGGCCAATTTCACTAGAAATTTGCGTACATCTTGAGAATAAATCGGTAGGGTTCTTTGTGGGGACCCCTTCTGTCTATCTGTTAAATAAGATGGGGATATTTCTGTAAGAATAGTTCCTTGGTTGTAGAAATCTTATGATTATTGCTTGTATAGTATCAGTTCAAATCTGGGCAGCGCTAAGTATTTTATGTAGAGACTGTCGTGGCGTAGAGGTAGTGTAGGACTGTAACGCGATGGTTGTGGGTTTGATTCCTATTCGAGGGAATGAATTATTATTTATTAATACTTTTCTTTCTTCGCTCTGGTACAAAGGCAAATGCCTGGCGTTGCCATCCGCCATTCAACACGCAACAATTCGGTGGAAAGTGCAGAACGGAGTGTTTTAGCTATATGTTCCCTCTGCCTGCTCTGCTGTGTACGGAATACAGCGTGAAGTTGATTAGTATTTTATGTATGAAATATCTAAGTAAAAGTTATCGATAATAATACTTACATTAAAAATGAAAGTGAATCCGTCGTGACGCTACTTGGCGTTGAGTTCCGCCTCTCAAAATTTGACGGTACTTAGGGAACGGACTGTCTTTATATTACCTACCCTCTGCCTATCCTGCTTTATGCGGGATACAGAGTTAAGCTAAAAAAAATGATAATAGGAAGCCAAAAAAAAAGTATCAAAGAGATAGAAATAAAAACGAATATTTTATATTTATTTCATATTCGACCCCACATATTTCATCCCCTGTAGAAGTGGATTTTGAGATTAAAGTATGAAAGTCCTTTGAAGAGATCGTTAAGAGCGCGACCGTTTTTCACACACTTGTATAATAATTACCTTCTTTGAAGCCAATACTTTGGGGTTTTTTTACAGCTTTCAAGAAAATTTTGTACGTTAAAACGTTTGAGAATAATGTCGACTTAAAGAGTAAAGCTTTTTATAAAAACTTTGAAAGTTAAAGGGTTTTTATTATTTTATCGATTGAGGCAGTTATGACGCAGGGGCACAAGAGTGTGACTGTATCACAAAAGTTGTGGATTCGACCCCACTTCTTTTTTCATTTCTTCGATTTATTTGATTGATCGAATCCGCAATGAAGAGGTACACAGAATGGCAGGTCCTAGCGAGGATCGACTATGAGATCACGGTGAGAATGAAGAAGAACGTGCTCAGCGGGTTTGGGCGCGTCGAACGAATGAGTGATGAAAGAATGGCAAAATAGATTTATGATGGAAAAGTGAGTGGTAAGAGAGATAGGGGGAGACCTCGGTTGACCTTCGAAAATACAGTATCGAAGATACTGGAGGAAGGTCACGTAAAAAGCATGAGGACCCCCCGGAGAGTTGATGACAGTGGACAAGGTGAAATAGGTATGTAGAGACCGTAGTGTTTGGCTTTAAGTTAAGTTCATTTCTTTGCACTTGCATCAATGCAAAAGCCTGGCGTTAAGTTTCACCACTCAACACAGTCCTCGAAAAATTTGGAATTAAGACTGGAATGGAGTATCCTAACACTAGGTTGCCTCAGCCTTCCCTGCTACATACGGGATACAGCAAGAAGCTGATTTTTTAAATGTTTTTTTCTTTATTGATCAGCTTCAGGCAGGCAAATGTAACTTAGTTTTAAGACAATTCCCCAAGCGTTGCTAAATTTTCGAGATATTGGATGTTCAGCGGCAAAACTTAACGCTGCGGTTTAACTACCCGAGCGTGGCAATCCAAATTAAAATTACTAATCACCTAAGTGGAGATCACACAGCAAGGTAGGTACAGGAACCTAGTGTTAAGACACTCCGTTTCCCACTTTCCGCCGAATTCTGCAGGCGTTGCGTGTTGAGTGGCGGAAATCAACGCCCCGCTTTGCCTTGACGCCAGAGCAAAAAAATGAAAATATAAATGTAAATAAATATTTCATTTTCATAGGGGTACTTTCCGCCGAATGCGGGATAACTAATTTTTATCTTCACATAAAGGAAGTAAATACTTAATATTTTAATTTCCTCAATTTGGTCTGGTTTGACAAACTTCGGCGTTAGGGTCTAATATTCTTAAAAGTATAAGAATCCATATATCTTTTTATACAGTATCACTGTTAGTATACAATGATTGCTTATAAACAAGCAATACCAGTAAAATAGAGAGAGAACATTTAGAAGTAAAGTCAAACCTAAAATTGCTAAACCAAACACAAAATTAACTCAATTATGCACAAAATCTAAACACTAGGACATAAAATTTATTAAAATTGCATTACCCGGGAACCGAATTTGCGATCCGAACATTACTACTCCATTTACATAATACTAGCATCTGTATGCCAATTTTCATCAGGCGCACTCTCACCACAATACTGAAGTCGACATACAAAATTCACATGCAATTATAGTTTTAATTCTATTAAATATAAGGGTTTTAATCGTATGCAGGATTTTGGTAATAAGGTTGACATTTTTGGGGGCAGCTTTGACGTGATTTCTGATGCAATTGCATCGTAGGTTTCATCAGGCTTAAGCATTGAATGAGAGAAATCAAACGATTCAACGTACGTTTTTTTTCTAATAAAATAGGAAATATTAGATTATTTAAAGTAAATTTTAATAAAAAATGGAAATATGAAGTAAGTGATAACATCGAGGTCATTATTATTTTCTTTGCCTCACATTGGTAAGAAGGCGAAACACGGCGTTGAGTTCAGCCATTCAACGCGTATTATCTCGAGAATTGGGCAGCACGAGGGTAACGGAGTGTCTTAATATTAAGTTCCCTCTGCCTAGCCCGCTACGCAGGAAAAGCGTAAAGATGCTTTTTTTTAGAATTAATTAAATTAGATAAATGGAAACGCGATAGGTCGTGGATTCAAATTCCGTTCGGTTACCACTTGAGGAACTGAAATATTTATTATTTTCATTTCCTCGCTCTGGTAAAAAGGTAAAACGCAGCGTTGAGTTCCGCCACTCAACTCCTAACATCTCCAGATTTCGACAAAAGTTGAAGAACGTGTATTACTGGGGGAAACACAGCTACCTAACACTAGGTTCCCTCCACATACTCTGCTATGTGCGGAATACAGCGTGACGCTAAAACCAAAGGGATACCTACAAACCGTTGTCAAAGTGAAAAGTTATCTCCGAACAAACGACAGATGCTAGTGCACGACGTAGTCCCGAATGGCTTTTGTTTTACAATAGTTCTGTTGTACGATACTACTATTGAATAATTATGTAAAGGGTTATTTATTATATTATACACTAAAGATTTAAAATTTTATAGGCGGTTCGATTTCCGCTCGGGGAAATTAATTATTACTTATTATTATAATATTTACATTTTTTTGCTGGTACCAAGACAAAGCACGGCGTTGAGTCTCTGTTAGCCTCAAAAAACGGTGGAAAGTGGGGTACGGAGTAACTTAACACTAGGTTCGCTCTGCCTACCTCACTATACCCATGCGTGATACAGCGTGAAGCTGAAAAAAATGTTTATCAAATTGCCCCCCCGCGACTTCGACTGCTGTAATTATTACGTATAATAATAATTATTCAAGTGTATTTAGGAAAAATTGGTTGATAATTTTAGTTTATCAATACTATCTGTTAATCAATAAATCGTAATTTACACATTTCTGGTTCGATCTCAAAAAATATTATTCTTTACGCAGTTTCACTTCGTATCCAAAATATAACAGGATAGGAAACAAAGCAAAGGAAACATAGTATTAAAACAATTTGTTACCCTTCTTTTTGTTAAACATCTTTAAATATAAATAAGATTTGAAGGTATTAAAATATTAAATATTGCTTTCTTCCAAGTGGAAATGGATATTTATTCAACACTTAAAACCAGGCTTCATCTGCCTATTTTGAATTATTATTATTTTATAACAATTAATATAATATATAATAATAAACAAATGTATGTCTGTCTGTCTTAACTAATCAAAATTAATCAATATAAAAAAACGAGTTTAATATCTATGTAAAATATATCTATGTAAAATAAAAAAAATCAGCTTCACGCTGTATCCCGTACACTGAAGGAACCTAGTGTTAAGACGCTCCTTTCCCCACTTTCTGCCGAATTCTGGAGGCATTGCGTGTTGAGTGGCAGAACTCAACGCCGCGCTTGTCCTCGACACCAGAGCGAAGAAATGGAAATATAAATTTAAGTAAATATTTCATCTCCTGGAGTGGGGATCGAACCAACAACCAGTCGGTTTCACAGCCACACTTTGTGCCCCTGCGACTGGCCTCATGTACATACATATGTACATGAGGTATATACTTAAAATTGTAGATGATTGTAAGTGATATACTTAAAATTGGATAATATTTCAAAACTATAATTATATACGGGCCAGTTGTCGCGCAGGGGCACAAGCGTGTGACTGTCCAGCACGTCAAGTTGTGGGTTCGATTTCCATTCAAGGAAATGAAATATTACGATAATTAAATATTAATATTAGTAACGAAAAAGACCGTGGCGTTGAGACGCCGCCACTCAAAACGCCTGTTGAATTCGAATGCCTGCAGAAGATACGACGGGAATGTATTGTCTTAACACAAGGATCCCTCTGCCTCCGCGTGTAGCAGGGTGCTACACGCGGAATACACCATAAAAGAAGTTCATATTTCCATTTCCAGATTCACTGCTGTCTAGTTTTTTGGAAACTCTTTCTTGATATTAATTACCGTAGCGTTTGGCGCTCCGTTCTCTCTGACTACCCCGCTAGGGATAAAGCGTGTAGTTAGTTTAGTTTAGTTTTAGAAGTTCATGAAGCGTTTTATCAATTAGATGTTACTTCAAAAAGAATTCCTTATCTTTCCCTAAAATATTAAGAATATCAACCAGTCAACTAAATTATAAAAGTACAATTCAAAGAGCAATCCTCCATTGGGAACAGACAATAGACTATTAGTGCTGTCAAAACTTACGTCCCATAGGAAATTATTTGTAATATCCAAACCCGCCTTCATAAAATATAACTTGAACTAGTTTATAATGCACATATTATATTGATGTCACTTTGGTGTTATTATATAAGTTTTTTTTGTTTTTATTTTTCTAATAAATATGTATTTATACTTATTTAGAAAACGTATAAAAAATTGAACGTAGCGGGACTCGAACCCGAGCCTCGTGGAAACCGACCAGGCGCTCTGACCGCTAAGCCATACGTTCTCATCAAGGCTACGTCGAAATTTTTATACGCTTGTTACAATTTATTCAAACGTTTTCTAAATAAGTAGTTTTCTTTCCTAAGTGTGGAATAACACTTTAAAAATCTTAAAAAAAAGTAGTTATTTAGTGATGGGATATTGTGTGTTGTGATTTTTTATTTTAGTTTTTTTTAAATGTGAAGAGATTTTTAAATACAATACTCGCATATGTATATTTACGAAATTTAACGTACATGCTTGGAGGCCTAAACAGTTTATCTTAAATTTTGTTTTTTTTTTTACTTCACGTTGTATCCTGCACGTATTAGGATAGGCAGAGGGAACCTCAGAAACTAGTGTTAAAACGCTCCTTTCCCGTTAACGTTTCACCTCCATTCCCACTTTCCGTAGAATTCTCGAGGCATTGCGTGTTGGGTGGTGAAACTCAACGCCACACTTTGCCTTGTTACCAGTGCGAAGAAATGAAAAAAAAAAAATATTTTATTCCTCCGATCAGAAATGGAACCCACAACCGTGGCGCTTACAGTCGCACGCTTGTGCCCCTGCGCGCGACATGATTGCCACAAACGAGTAGGTTATCATTAAATAAAAAACCATATACAGAGTGGAAGCGACTATGCTCCTTTTAAGGCAGCAGCATATAGGGTAAATTATTTTAAGTCTATACTTAAAAAAATCATCAAGATTCCTCAACAGTTTAGACATAGAATTATTATTTTTATTTCATGATTTTTATCCATACTATATTAAAAAAAATAAATTAAATTAGCTTCACGCTGTATCCCGCACACAGCAGGGTAGGCAATGGGAACCTAGTGTTAAGACACTCCGTTCCCCACTTTCTGCCGAATTCTGGAGGCATTGCGTGTTGAGTGGCAGAACTCAACGCCGCGCTTAACCTCGACACCAGAGCAAAGAAATGGAAATATAAATTTAGGTAAATATTTCATCTCCTCGAGTGGGGATCGAACCCACAACCAGTCGGTTTTGCAGTCACACCTCGTGCCGCTGCGCCACGACCGGCCTCATACTATATTATTTGGAGGCATTTACGAATAGATACCAATAACGTAAACATCTACTACTACAAAAATACTACTAAACATTACCAATCTGCCACTTTTCATTCTTAAATAACATACCCGAACGAGAAAGTGATATCTCTTTCTGTTTTACGCAATTACCTCGTCAGCTTCACGCTATATCCCGCATATAACAGGGTAGGCAGAGGGAACCTAGTGTTAAGACACTCCGTTCCCCAC
Source organism: Heliconius hermathena (assembly GCA_013403705.1). Taxonomy (NCBI): domain Eukaryota; kingdom Metazoa; phylum Arthropoda; class Insecta; order Lepidoptera; family Nymphalidae; genus Heliconius; species Heliconius hermathena. The sequence continues at coordinate 856,685 of JAAIXJ010000089.1, forward strand.
TTTCTGCCGAATTCTAGACGCATTGCGTGTTGAGTGGCAGAACTCAACGCAATTACCTAATTTCTACAATAAACCTAAACAACGTTCTACTTCACCGCCAACACCTACGACTCGATTACGTGAACGAGACGAGTGCGATGTTGCCGTTTGACAGGTTAGTGTCTGGGTGCTTCATTCTTAACACACGTTTTATTTTATAACGATAACCTATTATTTATTTTGTTTGAAAAAAATATTTTTTGATTTTTGACAAAATCTCTTTCGTTTTAATTATATGGCTTTTATAGAGTAGTTAAAACTGTGCATTTATTTAAAGTAGCGAAGACAAAAGCACTCTATATAAGCGTATACCCGGGTTAATATGGTGTTAAGACACTATTCTACGTTTTCCGTCCCAATTTGAGACGTTATGAATTGAATGAAGAAACTCTACATCAGATATTGTCCTACTAATTAATGTTATCAGCTTCACGCTGTATCCCGCAGACGGCAGGGTAGGCAGAGGGAACCTAGTGTTAAGACACTCCGTTCCCCACTTTAACGCCGCGCTTAACCTCGACACCAGAGCGAAGAAATGGAAATATAAATTTAAGTAAATATTTCATCTCCTCGAGTGGGGATCGAACCCACAACCAGTCGGTTTTACAGTCACACCTCGTGCCGCTGCGCCACGACTGGCCTCTTTGATTAATGTATTTATATGAAACATATTAACAGGACATCAGGACAAATATTCGATTTTAATTACTAAATTATCAATTCTTAAGACGTTCCCTTCTGTAATTAAAAATTATGCAGGAGTTCCTGAGTTTAGCACGTTCAACCAAACAAATTCTTCATCTTTATAAAATAAGTATAGAGTATAGATTTACATAACATGCACAGGATTATTTAAGTAAATTTTTAAAATCACCTTAAATTACATAAATTTAATTAAATACATCGTCCATTAAAAACTTTTTTAATTAACACACTATCAGACGAGTAATATAAAGAATTTATAAAATTTTATGACGTTTTTCAGTACTTTTTTACAATGCTTTCAACATTTTATGGATCTTTGCAAACTTTTAATAAAAATGCACTGAACCGTTCAACTTTCATTAACGATATATTTATATAACTAACTTCACGCTTCATCCCTAGCGGCGTAGTCAGAGAGAACGGAGCGCCAAACGCTACGGTCTCTACATACCTCTTTCGCCTCGTCCACTGTTATCAACCTCTTCATACATGCCCTCTGGGGGGTCCTCATGCTTTTTACGTGACCTTCCTCCAATATCTTTGATACTGTGTTTTCGAAGGTCAACCGAGGTCTCCCCCTACCTCTCTTACCGCTCACTTTTCCATCATAAATCTTTTTTGCCATTCTTTCATCACTCATTCGTTCGACGTGCCCAAACCAGCTGAGCACGTTCTTCTTCATTCTCACTGTGACATCCTCGCTAGTACCTGCCATTCTGTGTACCTCTTCATTGCGGATTCGATCAGCTAAACTGACTCCCCATATCCTACGAAAAGATCGTATCTCCACAGCATTCATCTTTCTTTCATTCTTCTTCTGTTAATACCCACGTAAAACATATATATTACATAAACATATAAAGTTATACCTATATATACATATATATATACATATATATATATATATACATATATATAACATATATTTCTGAAACTTAATTTAATTTTTTTTGGGAACCTAGACACTCCGACAGTACACACTTCTCAATTTTATTGCTAGAGCGTCGAAATAAAAATAATTTATTCAATATTTTTTTCAATTCATTCTTTCGAGTAAGGCACGAATCCAAAATCTATTATAGGTTTTGTTCTTATTTTCCAAATAAATAAATTTATACTGTTCTATTATTAACACGTTCTAAATATAAAACATAATATTATGTATTTCCCTAGTTGAAAAGCGCGGGGTTAAGCTCCGTCATGTAACTTAGTAAGTTGCTTATTGTGAACACGTTACTAAACTAAACTTACATTTCCTATTAAATAATATAACTTTATTATTAAATACCACTAAAATCTGTACGCAGCTATTTCTGTAGCAATTATAAATTCTTAATTTTCGATAACTACCTTAAACCCTTAACCTAAACCTTTGATACTTGCTCGGGAGAACAAATTATTTCACTCAACACGCAATGTTTCTCAATTGGGCGAAAACTGTGGAACGGAGTGTTTTAACGCTGATTTTCTCTGTTCATCCTGCATAGGCGGGAGAAAATGGGAACCTGATTTTCTTAGAACAACAAAGAGATTCGTCTCTTATGATCCTATATACTTCACAGGGTGAACGAAAATGGAAGAAATTGACTTGTCAATGCATATATCTATTGATCAAAGTTATGAAAACGCGAAAACGAAGTCTCACCAGGAATAACAATAGTATACTAACTCCATGGGAAATTGGACATAAAGTGTTACGAATAGACATCAAAATCGTATATTTACTGTGGAGTATACCAAATTTACATATTTATTGCCATTCTCGTTTGTTTAAGGACTTGAACACATATAAGACGACGAAGTGAAGATTTTTGAGGCTGTCATGACTCAACAATGCAGCGTTATTCTGTATGTGTGACTAATGTAGGTCGGGGGTATAAATATTTTTATTTTCTCGTTCTGGTAAAAAGACAAAGCGCGGCGTTATGTCCCATACCATTTTTTGAAAATTAACACAAGCGACCTTCTGCCTACCTTGCTATATTTAAGAAACGGGTGAAGGCAATAAAAGTGAGAAATGGAATTAAGGTCTTTTAAGAAGTCTTTGTGGAGCATTTGGTATTGCTTCGACTGTCACTGTGACTCGAATTTTATTCAAAACTATCTTGATATTTAAAATACTTACGTTTTTCTAATCTGGATTAATAACATTATAATTTGAATAACACCAATCAATAATTGTATATTATATAAAAAAAAAAATCTAAGTAAAAATCCACTTCAGTAGAGGAATCTAATGTAAAATAAATATAATGAACAAACGAAACAGTATAATTACCTACTCATAAGCCCTAATAACTTATAAGTATATTTTGAATATTTAATATGCATCCAATTTCACGCTGCAGCATTAAGTTCCGCCAATCAAAACGCAATTTTTCGAAAATTGATGAAAAAGTGGATTACAGAATGTCTTGAAATTTAAAAGAAAACAAGACAATATCTAAGTCTGAATTTGTCTTATAGTTTGAAAACGCCTATAGCTTTTCAGGTGACACGTTTTACGTTGAAAATAATGCAATTACCGGTGAATAGACGATTAGCAGGGCAATTTGAGATCGAGGCGTTCGTAACGCTGTTCCTGTGTTATTATAAAACATTATTTGTTATATTATTGTGTTATTTATGAACGACTCATTTAATTTGAACGTCGGATTTTAGGTACGTTGGGCCAGTTGATTAAAATGTTGAAAACTGTTGTAGCTGTACCGTGACTAATTTTAAGCGTCAATGTTGCGGGTTTCATTTCAAGATGTTTTTTTTTTACAGCTACAGGTACGTTGCCGACTTTTAAGGTGAGTTGGTCGCCGGAGCCCGGCATTACCTGATGCGAAACCCAGTGACATGAAGCCACTACTTAACGCCGGTTTTAAATGCCGGGGGTGGTAATGATCCGGTCGAGTCTGCCCATGCGTGTTGCCATTGCTGGCGACGTGACTCTACCACACGTACTTTAGTCGCCTCCTACGACACCACCAGCACCAGGATGATCCTATTCTAGGCCGGGATCACACGACACAAAAGATGTTCGTTTGTCTGAATTATTATAATAGTTTATATATCCTTGCTCTGGTAAAAAGTTTAAACGCTATGTTGAGTACCCCCACACCGCCAACATCCAATATCTCGAAAATTACACAAATAAATGAAAATAAATATTTATACATACGTATACTTATAATCAGATTCACGCTGTATCCCGCACACAGCAGGCTAGGTGGAGGTAACCTAGTGTTAAGATACTCCATTCTCCAGTTTTCGCTGAATTCTGAAAACATTGCGTGTTGAGTGGCGGAACTCAACGCCTTAGTTTTAAATAAATAGTTATATTATTAAATAAATAGTTATATTAAATCATCTTTTTCAGCTAAAGAGTAGGTACATGATGTTAAGACACTTCGTTCTGATTCTAAAACTGTAGAGAGAAGAGTAACTCAACGCCACGTTTTATCTTTTTACCAGAGCGAGAAAATGAAAATAACTCATTCCCTAGAGTAGGAATTGTATCTACAACCATCGTGCTTGAACCCACTAAATGGCTATATTTGATGAAAATAAACAAAACACTAAAATGATATAAGCACAGCAACTTTTCAAAAGCAATTATCCATAGAAGCGTTCTGACAGGTCACAAGTTCGCACTCTCTCCAAAGCTCGCTACCACGCAAGAATCAAATTTGAAATGGAAAACACTTCCAAAACTTCCAACCACTGTCGTATAAATTATTATTATACAATATATTATTATATATTACAACACAAAATTTGAGAATAGGGTGTTACTTTGTAAATATAGCTAAATTCGTGTACAATAAACTAAAGAGCCATGGTAAATACTTGAGGAAGTTCGGCATGTCAAAGTTTTGGGCTTCGAAGAGGAGTAATTTTAAAGAGTACGTACTTAGTGAGGAGTCTTTGTACGTGTGATGGTCTTATAAGTTGTTTGTTGCTATGTGTGTATATACGTTATATTAACTTAACTATCAGCTTCACGTTCTATCCCCCACACAGCAGGGTAGGCAGAGGGAACCTAGTGTTAAGACACTCCGTTCCCCACTTTCTGCCGAATCCTGGAGGCATTGCGTGTTGAGTGGTAGAACTCAACGCCGCGCTTTGTCTCGACCAGAGCGAAGAAATGAAAATATACATTAAAGTAAATATTTCATCTCCTCGAGTGGGGATCGAACCCTCTACCAGTCGGTTTTATAGTCACACTTTGTGCCCCTGCGCCACGACTGGCCTCAACTTTGATTACTTTCTTTTAAGCAATTAAATAAAAAGAAACTTGAGTGCCTATGTTTTCTCTGAAAATTAATTATTGCTTCTATAATTTGATGTAAATAATATTTTTTCGGATTTTATTCCTTTATTTCAAAGTATTCCATTCTTGCCAAATGTCATAGCTCCACGGTAGGTCCACGGGAAGTGGACACCCTATAGGTTTTATTTTGAAATTTCATACAAAATGCAGTAAAATCGATGCATAAATGGTCGTATTTTTATTTTATTTTCTTCTGCCATAGATCTAGATATAGATCTAGAATATTTATTATTAATTTCAACTTAATACTTCCACGCGATCTCGATATAAATAAACTTGACAAACGATCACACAAACAACAAAGTGATCCTATAACAGTTTCGTTTTTACTCTTTGCGGTATCTAACCCTAAAAGTAAAGAAAATATATAAAGCTCGAACGCATCCACTTCTCCAGTAAGCCTATATAAACCAATAATTTAAGTACGGCCATATTCCATTTCAGAAATTGGTAATTCTCGTGGAAGCTAATATTTTTGGGCGGACAACCTGATTCAGTCTAATTTCCTACGCCATTACGTCTGCGCCAGACCATCTTACGGTCAGGATTTATTGTAATACCCCGAAGGATATCTTATAATAAAGCCGATTGGAAATTTAAGGAAAAAACTGGTATATGTTGTTTTTATATTTTATCTTTTCATATATTAAGTGCAGGTTAGAAGAAATTTAATAGAAAAAATTTATTAAATAAATTAATTATATTTAAAATTTTGATTTCTGTCTCTTGGAAATGAACCAAGAGCTGAGAGTTTTAAATTCAATTTTTATACGTTTATACAAAAAAAATGTTTTAAATGTGTAAAAATTTTAAAAGTATTTTTCTTCACTTAGAAAAGCAGACAAACACTTTTAAAATATTTTAAATATGGTCGTGGGTTCAAATTATATTCAAATGAATTTCATCCTATTCATTCATGAAACCGTCGTGGAAACAAGCGACTGTAAACTTTTTTTTTTTGAAAAAGACAAGGCAAACGAGCGTGCGGGTCACCTGATGGTAAGTGATCACCGCCGCCCACGACCACGTCCATCACCAAAGGAGCTACAGGTACGTTGCCTGCCTGTAAGGTGGGTTGGGCGCCGGAGCCCCGCATTACCTGATGCGAAACGCAGTGGCATAAAGCCACTACTTCACGCCGGTTTTAAATGCCGGGGGTGGTAATGATCCGGTCGAGTCTGCCCATGCGTGTTGCCATTGCTGGCGACGTGACTCTACCACACGTACTTTAGTCGCCTCTTACGACACCACCAGTACCAGGATGATCCTATTCTAGGCCGGGATCACACGGCACAAAACGCACAAACGCGACAGTTGTGCTATTGATTCGTAATGTATACTTTTTTAAAAAAATTCATTGCCTCGCTCTAGTAACGGCAAAACGCGGCGTTGAGTTCCGCCACTCATTTCACGACGTTCCTGAAAAAGCCTGTTTTAACAAAGAAATTCTTCAAATCGAGTAAACATCGATCGATTGACAAAGTAGTATTAATAAATAATATTACAGTCTTAATCTCGAAGTCATTATGTATACGTTCTTGATCACCTTCACTTTGTATATTAATTAGCTAACAAGATAAAGCTTTTACATCGACTTAAAGTGTTAATGAAAATTGGTGTTGATTGTTTATTTTGATTTGAATAAGCAATGACGGTGTGAGGATATTGGGAATTGTTTAATTGTGAATTGTGGTTGTAGGTTCGATTTGCATATTATGTGGTCAAATCAGCTTCACGCTGTATCCCGCACACAGCAGGGTAGGCAGAGGGAACCTAGTGTTAAGACGCTCCGTTCCCCATTTTCTGCCGAATCCTGGAGGCATTGCGTGTTAAGTGGCAGAACTCAACGCCGCGCTTAGCCTCGACACCAGAGCGAAGAAATGAAAATATAAATTTAAGTAAATATTTCATCTCCTCGAGTGGGGTTCGAACCCACAACCAGTCGGTTTTACAGTCACACTTCGTGCCACTGCGCCACGACTGGCCTCAAATAAAAAATAATGGGCAGTGATCAAAAAATCCATGAGCACGTCAAGGAGCTATGTTTTTGTTACACCTTCACGCTGTATTGCAGGGTAGGTAGAGCGAACCTCGGAATTTAGTGTTTAACCGTTCCCATTATAGAAAGTTCCCCTTTCTCACTTTCTACCGAATTCTGGAGACATTGAGTGGCGGAACTCAACGCCGCGCTTTGCCTCGTTACCAGAGCGAGAAAAATTTGACGAGAGAATGGTGGGAATCGAACCCTGTCGCATCTGTCGCATTTACAGTGGCACACTTGCGCCACGACTGACCTCTATCTATTTTTATGTATGAAAATAAATTTCAACAACAGCACTACTGAGTCACTAGGTATATATATATATATATATATATATATATATATATATATATTGACTCAGTAGTGCTGTATATATATATGTGTGTGTGTGTGTGTGTGTGTGTGTGTGTGTGTGTGTGTGTGTATATATATATATATATATATATATATATATAATTTTCATCTGCATTAACATCTACATAATAAATCTATTTAGTATAAACAGATGTTGAGGAATTGAAGTGTAATAATCGCTTAACAAATCGCCTGTATTATAAGCATTATGGTTGAGTGCTTTTAAGTCTATTTACTTATATAATGCATAAGTTACTAATATAATGTATATAAGTTATGGTTGTTGAAGTGCAGCGGCACAGCTGTAATCGCGACGGTTGTGGGTTCGATTCCCAGTCGCCTGTATCCTACTTACGGTAGGACAGGTAGAGGGAACAAGAGAACGCAGTGCCAAGACACTTCGTACCCCAATACGACACTCCATTCTCAGCTATCTGTTTAAGTTCAAGGTTTTATGAGTTAAGTTGCAGCACTTAACGCCGCGCTTTGATTTGCCAGAACGGGGGATTTAATCGTGATTCATTATAAAATTGCCTAAATATTGCAATCAGAATGCTATTGTTTAATCAACCATACAGGGCTTGATACTAGAGGGGTTCAACCCTAGGTACCCTAGGAAGGGTTTACAAGGGAATGCTTTAGACTGATCAATTATAACATTTGTAGGGGCATATGAATGAAACTGATTAAATACAGTGTGTTGTAAATATGCATATGAAAAGGCCACCGCCGTGGCGGTATGAGACGGCTTTTGAGTATAAAAGCGACGGTCGCGGGTTCAATTCCCAGACAAGGCTATAAATAATTTTCATTTACTAGCAATACAAAACACAACGTTGATCTTCCTTACTTACAATGTATTCTCGAAGGACTCCCTACAAGGAATGTCTTAAATTCCGGAGAAAAGTGGAGAACGATGGTTGTAGGTTCATATTTATAGGGTCAGTTGTAAATTCCTACTAGAAGCGATTGACCCCATGCAAATACCAAAAATTATACCTTTTATATATTAACATTTAGTGGACCAAAAATATTATTGGTAATTTAATTAACAAACAATAAATTAAATATTAAATTACGGCTTTCACAAACAATTGTAAACAGACAGATTTGGACGTTTTTAATAATGGATTCCTTACAAAAGCTAACTTCCCTGAAATGAAGAAACCTTATTAAAATTCAACCTTTGCTATTTGATATTTTGGGAAATGATAATTAAAATTATTTTACTTTTCTCTCTACTTCGAACATAGCAAAGTAGACGGAGGAGACTTGCGAACTTAGTGTTAAAACATTCCGCTGCCCATTAAGATACTTCTCTTCCCCACTTTTCGCTGAATCCTTCATGCACTACGTGTTGAGTGACTGAACTCTACGCCGCACTTTACATCGTTGCAAAAGAGAGAGAATGAAAATATTAAATATTTCAGTACCCCGAGTGGGAATCAAACTCATAACGTTCCCGTTTACAATCGCACACATGTGCCCCAGCAGGTTTCCTTTGTCTACTTCGATATACAAAAAAAAACGTTAAACTGTAGGTATATTATATAAGACACTTATACTAAGTGATTATGCCAAATTATGAAGTTATATCAATTCATGTTTTTGCTTCCACAATTAGAAAATGAATGTTAAGTTAAGTAAATTTTCGTGACATTGCATGTTGAGTGACCACATTCGTTGCTTTTACTGTGAAAACAAGTTCAAAAAAAATTCTCATAATAGAAAAAGTTAATGATTTGATAGTCGCTATTAGAACGCTGTAATCTGCAGGTGCATTATGTTGCAGGTTAGGCAGAGAAAACCTAAGGTTAAGGCAGTTCGTTTCCCACTTTCAGCCGAATTGTTAAAGGCATTGTGTGTTGAAAGGCGGTGCTCAACGCCGTGATTTTCCCTTGGTACCAGAAATTAAAATATTGACAAATAATAAATGATTTATTATTACATTTACATAGAGGCCAGTCGTGGCGCAGCGGCACGAAGTGTAACTGTAAAATCGACTGGTTGTGGGTTCGATCCCCACTCGAGGAGATGAAATATTTACTTATTTATATTTCCATTTTTTCGCTCTGGTGTCGAGGCAAAGCGCGGCATTGAGTTCTGCCACTTAACACGCCTCCAGAATTCGGCAGAAAGTGAGGAACGGAGTGTCTTAACACTAGGTTCCCTCTGCCTACCCTGCTGTATATAGGATACAGCGTGAAGCTGATTTTTAATAAATCATTTCTCCGAATGGGGTTCAAACCAAAACGGTCGCATTACAGTCTCACCCTTGTACTCCTACGTCACGACGGCTTCACAATCTATAACTAGCAAAGGCAAAAACACAATAAAATCCATACTAAAACAAATCTTACAATAATAATTAATAAATCACCGAGCCTCGTTTGATTCAGACAATGGCGGGCAGTATTTAGTTATTTGATTTAGCAAAAACATTTTTAGCTAAAGGCACAAAGCCAACGCCCGAAGCGACTGAACTTTCCTAATTAAATGTATCGGTAACAACTTTTACATGGTTGATTAAGTATTCACCCCTTTGTTTGGACGTCGATAAGTTTTTTATTGGTTGGCGGAGTTCGGAAGGACGGTAGTATGGAAATCGTGTGGGTTTCGATTAGAATGTTTAGTGAATGTGGAGGGGATTACTGAGGAATTATGGGGAAAGAGGAGAAAAGTGTTGTTTTTTTTTTATTTTTCAATTATTTTTAATTCTAATTTTTTTATTTTATTAAATAAGTTGATAAAAAGTGTATAAGAATTTCGATCGTAGCTATAAAATATCTTTATAGATATAAGAACGTAATGGCCTAGTGATCATATATACAGCATATTCAAGAGGCAAATTCAAATACCGGTAGGCATTGCGTGTTGAGTGGCGGAACTTAACGCCGCGCTTTGCCTCGTTACCAGAGCGAGGAAATGAATATATTGAATATTTAACTTCCTCGAGTGGGTTCCGACCCTGTAACCTTCGCTTTTATAGTCGCACACTTGTGGCACCTGGTTCACGATTTAAATAAGTAAGAACTACATAGTTTCTAAGTACTAAATAATACCTTAAATAAATTTAAAAATTAAAACCAACTCTTTTATTATCTAGTAGTACGCGCTCGCGGCTTCGTCCGCTTGTACTACATAATTATTAATTTATTAATTTGTATTAGTTTCTTTTCTAATAATTATAATATCAATCTAAAACCAATATCTGTAAATTATTGAAAGGTAAAGTTTCAGTGAAATTATTATAATAAATCAGTTATTTATAGCAAATTTTGTCGAACAGCCGACTTCAAAATGGTGTAACTTTTTTATTATGACAAAAATCAATGTTATAGTTTAATTGCGTCAATAAATGCCACCAATAACATTTTTTGAGGCCGTGGCTCAGTGGCACAAGGGTGTGACTGAAAGGCGACGGTGGTGGTTTCATTCCACACACGAGGAAATGCATTATTTATTTTAAATATTTTTATTTCTTCGCTCTGGCATCAAGGCAAAATTCCGGCGTTGACTTCCGCCAATTAACACGCAATGCCTCAAAAAATTCGGCGGAAAGTGGGTTACGGAATGTCTTATCACTATGTTCCCTCTGCTAACCCTGCTGTGTGCGGGATACAGCGAGAAGCTGATTTTTTTTATTTTTTATTAATAACATTTTTTTCTTATATATCATCCATGTACACGTACAGACACCGATCAGTTACGATTATATTATAAGTACAGACAAGGATATAAATATTATTATATATATATAAACGCGAATTCAGATTGAAGGAAGGTTCGTTAGCCAAAGTTTGCGGTGTCCCGCGGCGGCGCCCGCGCTAATTGATTATACGTCGTCGTTTATACTTGATTGACGGAGGTTTTGGTATTTGCAAATCCGTTTCGAACTTACTTAATTATATGTATTGTGGTCTTAATAAATAATGTACGTACGGGACAGGTTGTGAGTTCGATCCCAGTTGAGGCTATGACATATTTAATGTTTTCATTTTCTCGCTCTGGTAACGAGGCAAAGCGCGCCCTTGAGTCCCACCACTTAACACGCAATGCCTCCGGAATTCGACAGAAAGTAGAGAACGGAGTGTCTCTGCCTACTTTGCTGTGTGAAGGATATAGCGTGAAGCCGATTCTACTTTGCACAGCGTTAAGTTCCGTCACTTACCCACAGACTTTTGAAGGGAAAAAACGTAAAGCTATTATTTTGCTATCGTCTGCGGCTAGGCGGTCAGCTCTGGGTATTATTCTACATATTCGACAATGATTATATTACGCGCACATAGCAGGATAGGTAGGGGAACCTTGGAAACTAGGGGTAAGACACTCCGTTCGCATTAAGACACTTCCATTCTACACTCTCCGCCAAACTCTAGTGGCATTGCTTGTTGAGTGGCGGAACTTAACACCGCGCTTCGCCTCGTTACTAAAGCGTGTAAGTGAAAATATTAAAATATTTCATTTTTTCGAGTGGGAATCGAACCCACAAACTGTCGCATTTACGGTCCATATACTACTACTACTGAAATGTTATTTTTTTAAGTCTATTTATTACCAGTTTAAGCTTACACATAGAATAACGTACAAATACTCTAACATGGCAGTACGAATAATAGAATAAAACTCATAATAAATTCTGAACGGCGTTTCTTCTAACAATATGGCCGCAATCAGCTTTTGTTTATATTATATTGCAAAATAAGCGATATACGTGTATATAATTGACATGAGGCCGTCGATGCGTAGTGGTTCGTCTATAGTAATTGTGGGTTCAATTCTCATTTGGTGGAAATAAAAGAATATTTCTTCACTATACAGGTGTCGCTCACTTTACACACGAAGCACCTAAATTTCGGCAGAAAATGGACAACGAAAGTGTCTTAACATTCAATTCCCAGGTTCCCTCTGCCATCCTTGCCACGTGCAAGATACAGCGTGTAGCTAAAACAAAAAAGTAAGGCGTTAAGTTCCGCCGTTCAACGCAATATATGGCAAGTGGAGTTCGGAATGTCTGCACACCAGATCCTTTTTACCTACCTGGTATACGGATACGTAGTTTAACGCCGTACCCAACTCCAACTCCAACATACGCTTAATGCAACAATAAATTAAAGCTTATATAATTACTGGCAACACAATTGTTTAAATGAAGGGGAAACAAAGTTTGTCCTCGTTTAATACAATAGGGGGACGTCGAAATTATCTCGTGTTCACACAGATGCTGTTTCTGGATGATTACTCTCCAAATGTTAAGTTTACGATCATATAAAGTTGTTATATTCTTGATTTTCTGTTTATAGTAATTTTTTAAGGCCAAATTGTGACTGGTTGTGGGTTCGATCCCCATTCGATGAAATGAAATATTTATTTAAATTTATATGTTCATTTCTTCGCTTTAGTGTCGAGACTAAGCGCGGCGTCGATTTCCACCAGTTAACACGCAATGCCACCAGGATTCGGCGGAAACTAGGTTTCCTCTGCCTACCACGCTGTGTGCTGGAAAATGATTACATTATTACATTTTTGTACAGTATAAAAAAGGGAACAGAGTGCCTTAATACTAGGTTCCCTCTACCTACCCTATATGCGGGATACAACGTGAATTGAAAAAGTTTTTATTAAAAGGCTATGTATATACGAGTACATACATATAATCTTAGTTGACTTATAATTTTAGTCCTGAAATTGATAATTGTGACCTGTTGGTTCGTATTAATTTTGTTAAAAAGAATTTAGATATTTTAATTTTTTTAATGTTATTCTATACTTACCACAACTTTTGCTAAAAATGCCAATGAGATTGTAGAAACATTATTCATTTATGTTTCCATAAACAAATAAAGAGATTTATCGTCGTGTTTATATATTTATAATAGCTATAAACAGTACTGTCTGTCCATTTTTCTGTATATTACAGTCACTTTATTTTGAACCTAATAGGAATAAATCATTTAAAATGTGTAATAATCGTGAAAATTAAAGAACTTATTGTAGGAATAAAGAAGCTTTGCGCTTTTTACCAGGGTTAGCAGAGGAAATCAGGTATTAGACTTAAAGCAGAACGAAGAGTTCTCCACTTTCCGTCCGATTTTCAAGACATTGTTTGTTGATTGGTGGAGCTCAAAGCCGCGCTTTGTGAAAAACAAAGACCTTTTACCAAAGCGAAAAATTAAAATGAATTATTCTCTTGAATGGGAATTGAACCTATTATCGTCGCCTTTACAATAATAAGCAGAGTCGTTACGCCTCTATGGCTTCGACTAAAAAGTGAAGGAATATCACTTTTTAGTGGAAAAAATTAAAAATAAAAGTAGCCTCTATCAAATTAAACCTTTATAAGTATGTATTTAACTAAAGTAAACCACAGTATACCTTTATTTTATCCTGTCCGACGCCAATATTAGGACATTCGACATCCCATCCACCAGGTGGGGTCCCTCGGGGCGCGCCGTCAGAACTTCTAGCAAGACTACGCTAATTTGTCTAACTTAATCTACTACCTACTGTACAACTAAACAAGTATCCCCTAGAGTTCCTTTGTTTTAGTTTAATGCATGTTTTTGTCGTATTCGTATCGTCTACTTGTGTTATATTGTTGTCGATATTTTTTTTTATTAAGGTCATTCTTTTAGTTTAGTTCAGTCAGAAAGAGTTTTTGGGAACCTAGTGTTAGAACACTCCATTTCCATTAAGGCGCTTCCGTTATATCCTTTCCCGACAAAGACTTTTTTTTCTTGAGGCTTTGTCTCGTTAACAGCGAGGAAACAAAAATATTAAATATTTCATTCTCAAAATGTTAAAATACTTACAACTAAATAACATAATTTACCAAAATACAATCCTTTTTATAAACATTACGAAAATTTTAACCACAACCTCAGATATTATAAGATATTATAGAATATACGATCATCGATTGTCCCACACGATATAAAAATCAACGGCATGTAAATCAGACGTAGGCTTCAAAGTAATTCCCTATTCCGGGGAAAAGGCCGAAATAACTCAAAGACGGTGACAAAAACTATCAAGGCCAGTAGGGTAGGGTAGGGCAGATAGAACGATATATCAACCTAAGAATTGATACTACGGATCCCATCCGTTGAATAGCAACGGATCTTAAAATATTGTATCATCAACTTAGCTTAAGATGTCCTTTTCTAGCACAATAAGAACCTTTTTTTCCGGTGAATAACTCTTTTCAGGTTCTTTTTCAATGAAATAAATGTGGTGGAAGCGTTTTAATGGTTAACACGTCATTATAATATGGTGCTTACTTTAATTCAACATTTTTTTTCCTACATAGAAGAAAAATCGAGATTTCGGCAGAAAGTGGGAACGGAACGGAAGTGCCTTAACTACAACGGAGAATCCTAACACTAAGCCCCTAGGTTCCCTCTATGCCTACCCTGCTATTTGCGAATTATAAACAATAGGAAATCCCTTTTAAAATGAATTTCTCAGTCTTACATTAAATCGTATTGCAGATATTTTTTAATAATGGAAACTATTCTCGTGTAAAGCTACATAGTTATTTTTTTGTGATACTAATATTTTTCCTTTCAAAATGGGTAGCGGGATTATCCGTTCTGTTAAATTCAACGGAAAATTGTATTTGATCATTTCAATTTCGATAAATAAGTTGAAAATGAGTTAAGACACTATATTCATATAGGAAATACAATTTATTTTTTTAAAATGTGACATTATATGAGCGTTTTAAGTGATAAAAAATCAATAAATATTTGCACTTTAATTCAATATAGCAGTTAATAGTATCAAACAAATCCTTATACTTTATAGCAGGGGTTCCTAAACTTTTCTTGATCAAGGACTTTTATATCATTCTTGGTAGTAGGGACCACTATGCATGTAAATATGATAAAAATTATTATAATTGTGATAATTAAACAATAACTTCTCCTTACCGTAGCGTTTGGCGCTCCGTTCTCTCTGACTACCCCGCAAGGGATAAAGCGTGAAGCTAAGTTAAGTTAAGTTAAGTTAACTTCTCCTCACCATCCTCCAGCATAAAATTTAAATCGTTCGCGGACCATTTTTAGGCTTCTGCGGACCACACGTGATCCGCGGACCACTGGTTGGGAACCAGTGCTTTATAGCTATACAATTTAAATAATTCTTTGAATAAAAGAATTAGGGAATTAGGAATTTTATTCAAAGATTATTTTTACNCACGTGATCCGCGGACCACTTGTTGGGAACCAGTGCTTTATAGCTATACAATTTAAATAATTCTTTGAATAAAAGAATTAGGGAATTAGGAATTTTATTCAAAGATTATTTTTACTCAAACTACACAAAAAATGTAATATTTTATGCCTACAAATTAAAGCTTATTTATTATCCTTTTAAAGTTTTTGCATTTTCAAATATTTTTTTTGTATATTTAAATATATATACGAATATCTTAGCTTAACACCATTGCGGTGATACCGTTCATACCGTAAAGGCGTTCACACATCTCAATCGAAACAAATTATATCTACTTTCTAGAATATTCTCGACGGAGCTAGAAGCCAAGATTCCTTTTTCACAACAAGTTTTACTTCTTAGAGGGAAGCGATGAAACGGAAAATTGTTTGCGACGTCGCACCCGATGCTCACCGCAGACTAAAGTTAGGTACATATTGATGTATCTTGAAAACACATAAATATAATATGGGGCCAGTCGTGGGCTTTTTGCCCCTGCGTCACGACTCGTGGCGCAGGGGCACAAAGTGTCACTGTAAACGTGACTGATTGTTGGTTCGGTCCCCACACGGTCGATGAAATGAGATATTTATTTAAATTTATATTTCCGTTTCGTCGCTCTCGTGTCTAGGCAAAGTGCGGTGTTAAGTTCCGCCACTGAACACGCAATGCCTACAGAATTCGGCGGAAAATAAGTAATAGAGTGTTTTAACACTAGGTTCCCTCTGTCTATCCTGCTGTGTGCGGGATACAGCGTGAAGCTTTTACATATATAATATATGCAGAGATTTGCATCTAGATTAAATAGAAAGGAGAGTAAATAGGATGAATGTAATTACATTTACACCGCTTACACGTATTACGTTGATCTATCGTGATATTAAGATTAACTATTTCCTAGCTCCTAGTTCCTAGATAGAGTTCAACTAATAAACTAAATTACGACATCTTTAGCTATAAACCCCATTACTTTCCACAGAAGTGGAAAGTATGTCTTTAAATTATCTGATGCTTGGAGCAGTGCCTGGGACTTTTCACTACAGGAGTAAGCTTCAGAATTCTCTTTATGCAACAGACGCTCGTCTTCACTGCTCCAAGCCAATATAATTATAAATAAGTGTTAACCACATTCATAATTAAAATAATAATTGATTAATTAAATAGTCAATTATCCGTATAGTCAAGTATAGCCAGTGCACCAAACCACACCAGAGCAAAAACTCCACGTAAATAATTATAAAAAGGTCTTAACCACGTTTATAATTATTATAAAATAATAATTAATTAATGAAATAACACATCAGAGCCTAGACTGTCCATACGATGCTTTTTCGAAACGGTTAAATTACTGTTGACCTGGGGTGGTCTATACAGCGTCTCTGGGTGAGGAGGGGCGAAAGTAGCTCGCCCTAGCTTTAATGGATGCTCGTGAAAGGTTGGCGATCATCAGGGCGGATTTTGACCGTTGGGCCCCGTCATGCCGAGGCGCGGACGAGCCTTGAGATAGGACTGGCCTCGTCGCCTCTTACAGCAGCGTGTGGCTGAGGAATTAATCCTGCATATACATATATTGAACGTTTGCGACTGTGATTAGATCGTCGGGATCTAGAAGGACGCTTCGAGGGCGTCGAAGAAGCGGGTGTGGATGAGAAGCGTAATTACACGTTTCGACAGTGAGTGGGTTGAGGTGTGAAGCTGCACGCTCGTAGTAGCGCTTGGCTAGGCGTTTGCAGAATTCCTGTAATGATTTTAAAATCCAGTCCAAAATCCAAAATCAAAAATCTTTGTGTGAAGTCCAAAATCTTTGTGTAGGTATGTTGCGGAAGTACAATGGGCATCCGGATGTCCTCCGCATGACATCCGTTTTGGACCCTCGGAAACAGGTGTATCTTGGTGTGCGCCAACACGACACAAGCATAGGTCATGATGGGCAGATTTCTTACACCATAAGGTACACTAAATACACATACTCTGGGGGATCCTATTATTTTTTACGTAACCTTCTCTTAGAGTCATCGATAAAATTATATAATACACAATGTGATATAACAACTTAGATTCTATTCGCGTTTTTTATATGCGGAAGACGCGAAATAAAAGAAAATGTATAAAAAAATTGTATCTACTTCTAACACTATATTAATATACCGGTAAAACAAAGTACAGCGTTAAGTTACGCAACTCAATGCTTACAAACTTAAACAGAAAATACAAAATGAAGTGCGTTGACTAGGTATTCAATACGATATGTTCTATTTCATGTAATGGTCAAAAAATCATAGCAATGTTAATTCTTATAAATATTATAAAATAAGAAAGTATAATTCTCACATACCTAGTGAACACAAACCTTTACAAAAAGCTTTAGAGAAAATTTAAAAAGAAACAAACCATTGAATTAACGTTAACTTCAACATAAGGGCAATCTACGAACTATCGCTTGAAACTTTTTACTGTTATTAACTGTAAAACTTTTTAGTTTTACTAGTTTTGTTGTAAGGAGGTTTTCTCCATTTCGAGGAACAATTCTCCATTTTCTCTATGATGTACTATAAAATGATTCTGAAATTCTTAATACACTGTTCAAAAATATTTATTTGGCGGAAAGTGGGGAACTGAGTGTCTTAACACGAGGTTCCCTCTGCCTGCTGTGTGCGGGATATAGTGTGAAGCTGATTAAAGAATATTTACCGGATAAACCGGTATGGAATTAATGTCTATTGTATGTGATGCAGGATAGTTGTCAGTTAATGTAATAATTAAATTATACCATTGACATTGAAAAGAGCAACTGTTGAGTTTCTTGCCGGCTCTTCTCAGCAGAACTGCCTTCCGAACCGGTGCTAGCTATTTTGTTTATATGTTCATCCGACGATTCTAAACTGCTTATAATAAGTGTATTTGAATAAAGAATATTTTGAATTTGAAAATTTTAATTTAAAGAGTAGTAGGGTTAGGCTTTTGCAGGCATTATTTTACATAATATTTAAAGTAATGCATAAATGCTGTTCAAAAGCCAAAAATCGAGCTCAGTGACGTGCTGATGGAGAGGCCTTCGTTCAGTAATAGAACGGATTTAAGTGAAATTATAATAACATATCTTATATATCAAAATAAAACCTGGGCCATGATTACATAGACTCCGGTTTATATAAGAAAAACGTGTAATTTGGCAATAACAAACTTTATTTAAACGATTGAAGCCGCTTCTGGATTGCTAGTATTAATACAGTTAAATCAATTCAAATCAAATCAGCTTCACACTGTATCCCGCACAAACCAGGGTAGGCAGAGGAAACCCAGTGCTAACACACACCGTTCTTCAGTTTCCACCGAGTTCTGGAGGCATTGAGTTGAAATTTTGTTGAGTGACGGAACTCAACGCCACGCTTTGCCTCGACACCACAGCGAAGTAATGAAAATGAAAATGAAATATAATATAAGTAAATATTTCATTTCCTCTTGGGATTGAACCAACAACCAGTCGATTTTACACTCACACTTTGTGCCCCTGCGCCACGACTGGCCTCGAAATTATATTAATACAGTTATTAAAAAATAATGATAAAAAATCACTCTACTCTCCTTTTATTCCACTCCAATTCACTAGATTAGTTATCTAGTAACTATTAATGCCATTACAAGGCGCAAATGCGAAACGTTAGTCAAATGGCCCATAACTGGTGTAGTCTAGCACTCAAGATTATTACTACTATAAATAATGTATGCGAACAACTGTCTCTAGTTCTATTCTTTAGTTGTACTCTAGAAATATTTTCTGTCATTTTACTTTGTAGATAGTGTTTTGAGTTTTTTCTTCAGTTTTAAAATATATTTTAGTTTAAATATATAATATTTCTTTATATTGGTATAGAATAATAATATTTTAATCGTAGATTTTAGGAATTAATTCCAAAAAAATTGAAGTCTGTGTATTAAACCTGTGTCTCGTATGTTCACATTTTTGCACTAAGCAGTGACGTACTATTTACATAGCGTAAGTATTTGTCAAATGGCAACAGCGAGGGATGCTGGTGGATTCACATACCAGGAAGTATTTGGAAAATTAGTAGTACTTGAAAAATTTGTGTTAAGACACTACGTTACACATTTTCCGCCCATTTCTTTTCTTCTTTTTTGCCTGGAAATTAAAGCAAAGAAATTCAAGGGAATCGAACACACAATTTGCAGCACAACGGTCTCAACGAATAAATTAATAACAAAGTTTCGAAGGTTGCTAATTAAATGAGGAAGCTAGTGAGGAAACCTGCAGATGACAAGTTAGATATCTTCGCTTTGATGGTAATTACTTTATACTAATTTAATGTGATATTTCTTATATTAATATTTTAAAACCTTGACGCCCGCGATGACGGTGCTCGCAACGATTGTAGGTTCGATTCCCACTTTTGGGAATGAAGTATATAATATTGTATGTATTTTCGTTTTCTCACACTGGTAAGAAGATAAAGCACGGCGTTGAGTTCTGTTACTTAACGCGAACAGTGTGTTTTTGTATTGGGTGAATTATGTCTACGTTGCTTTTCGTGGATTATGGCGTGAAAAAAAAAATCTTTTAGTGAAATGGAAAATTTGTCAATTTGGTGATGAAAATAGGATTAGGGTCAATAAAAAAATTATTTAATTATAATCATTCTCAATGGATCGAACCTGCAACCATCACATTCACAGTTAGCCTTCGCACTGCGACACGCTGATCTTTTTAAATTAATATTTATTTACTGTATATCCCTCTCACCCATTTGTTAAGCTTCACGCTGTGTCCCGCAGCTGTCTAAAGTAGGTTAGGCGGGGGGAATCAACCTAAGGTTAAATTACTCCGTTCCCCACTTGCCGCCGAATTCTAGAGGCATTACGTACTGAGTAGCGGAACTCAACGCCGCACTTTGCCTCGACACCAGAGCGAAGAAATGAAAATATAAATTTAAATAAATATTTCATTTACTCGAGTTGAGACCGAACCCAAAACCAGTCCATTACAGTCACAATTTATACCCCTGCGCCACGACTGGCATTAGAAAATAATTCTAAATTTCTCCAATAAGGACTGTTGCCTACATGTAACTACCCAGACTGACACCATTTGAATGTTCTTTAAGTCTTTTTAGCTACATCTACCCTCTTTTACTAGAATTTACTTACACTATATTAATTTAACTTTTTCAATAACATTCACATTTTATTATCATACTTAAAACTTTAAGAATAGAGTTCATTGTTATATAAAAAAGAAGTAATTTTTGGGAAAATCCATCTGTCACAAACAATGATTGAATTCAGCGGTCTTGATTTATAACGAGTTTTGAGGGTAGATGTGATTTTGGTGAGCTATTTAAAAGCTTGTATACAAGCACTTTGCTATCACTTCGGCTGTCTAGCTTATTAAATTATTTTCATATTTAAATATATGGCGAAACAGATATTTAACTAAATATTTTATAAGTTAGTTATTTTATATGCTAAATGAGGCACAGCGAGGCGTTGGGTTCCGCCACTTAAAATTTAATGCCTCGAGAATTCTGGGAAAAGTAGGGAATGGAAGGGTCATAATGGGAACGGAGTGTTTTAAAAGTAGATTACAAAGTTGCCTTTGCCTACCCTGCTATAAACGTGATACAGCATGAAACTAAAATAAACAAATATTTAGCGACAGTAACGCAATTGCTGTCCCACATCTGAATGTGAACGTGGTGGTTGTAGATTCGATTTCCATTTGGTAAATTATTTTTTTATTCCCCGCACATACATGATATACAGTCAAAAGAGCGGCGTTAAGTCATCGAATTTGGGCGAAAGATGAACAACGAAGTACCTTGGTATTAGTTTCTCTCAGCTTATTCTTCGATACAGAGTCAAGTTGAAAAATATCACTCTGATGACAATGTTAATAGTGCGGCATTTAGTTTCGTTGCACTAATACTAGGTGCCTTTGCATACATTGCTGAACGCGGGATACAGCTTGAAGCTAAAAAAAATATCTTCAAAACAGTCTAACAATAAAAATATGTACTCTATCGAAAAAGGAAACCTTTTAAAAATCACTTAGCGTTATAGAAGAGAACTGAAATAGCTGAAATATCCTCTTTTACTGCATATTGTTCCAAAATATATGTATAAAAGGAGCAAGGAATCATAAAATATGCATCACGTTTGCATCCGAACGCCTGGGAGATATGTAGATTTTAGACAGTTCTTGTCTAGTTGTTCAGTGTATAAGAAATTTAAATATTTAATATTCCTTATTTTTTACCTTACGCAGTATTTTACGTATTGCAGGTTAGGCAAGGGAACCTAGTGCTAAGACATTCCGTTTCCCATCTTCCGCCGCATTTTCGAGGCATTGCGTGTTGAGGGGCGAAACGCGCTTTACCTCGACACCAGAGCGAAGAAATGAAAATATAAATAAATACAGGGTGATCCTTAGAAATGTAAAATTTAAATAAAACAAAAATGACGCGCGTATGCGGTGTAGGGAGAAGCGCGATGGAACGATTCAACGTGGAAGACCGTGCGGTTTGTGTGCGTGAGTTTTATCAAAACAACAATTTAGCAACCGTCGCGCGGTGTAACATTCGAAAATAAAAAGGTGACACACAACTTTGACGATATTCCAACTCTTCAAACGATTAAGAATTGGGTTGTTCTGTTCGAGGAGACCGGTTCGACGTTAGATAAAACGCGGTCAAGTCGCCCAAGGATATCACGTACGGAACAAAACATTGACACAGTGGTACAGTCTATTCGTGAAAATCCTACACAGTCAACTCCTAAGCATTCCAGTGCATTAAATGTACCCAGAATATCAAGACAACGGATTTTGAAGAAAGATTTATACATACACATATGCCGTGTGATCCTGGCTTAGAATAGGGTCATCCTGGTACTGGTGGTGTCGTAAGAGGCGACTAAAGTACGTGTGGTAGAGTCACGTCGCCAGCAATAGCAAGACGCATGGGCAGACTCGACCAGATCAATACTACCCCCGGCATTTAAAACCGGCGTTAAGTAGTGGCTTTATGCCACTGTGTTTCGCATCAGGTAATGCCGGGCTCCGGAGCCCAACCCCCACCCATCCCTGGAATATGATAGCGGCACTTAAAGACAAACTACCCCAGGAGGGTACCAGCTCCTCCGGTGCTGGAGAATCCCTCCCTGAGTCTCAAAACTCAGGCCGCCCTTCGAATTCTGGGGAGGGCACAGTACCGCGCAATAGACAGGGCAAACGAGACGTACGCTCCACGGCAACCCCTTCCACGCTTAACGTGGACTTTTGCAATATCAGGGGTCTACATTCCAACCTGAATGCCGTCCACCACCATCTCGAGACGGCACGGCCGGCCTTGTTATTCCTGACGGAGACTCAAATTGCCCGACCGAGCGACACAGCCTATCTCCAATACCCCGGCTACAAAATAGAACATAATTTTATGCCTCATGCCGGGGTCGCTGTGTACGTAAGGGAGGACCTAAGTTTCCGTCGTCTTGCCCATTTTGAAGGTCGGGACCTGTCTACCATCTGGCTCCGTGTTGACTCGGACGATCGTGCCCGAGTCTACGCATGCCTTTACAGGTCCCACAGTGGTAATGCAGAAACGGATCGGCTCATGGAGCACATTCAATCGGCTATCGACGATATGCTCTCACAGATCCCCTCCGCTGAGGTCGTGATACTTGGCGATTTTAATGCGCACAATGCCAGTTGGCTTGGATCACGCACCACCGACCACGCGGGGAGGGCTGCATTTGACCTTGCTATGGCGAACGGATTGTCCCAATTGGTTGAGTCGCCTACGCGACTCCCGGACGTGGACAACCACAATGCCTCTTTATTGGACCTTCTGCT
The DNA here is from genome assembly GCA_013403705.1 of Heliconius hermathena. NCBI lineage: Eukaryota > Metazoa > Arthropoda > Insecta > Lepidoptera > Nymphalidae > Heliconius > Heliconius hermathena. The sequence continues at coordinate 880,223 of JAAIXJ010000089.1, forward strand.
GACTTCACATCCGGAACAGTACCAGGTTGTCGTCGATGCCCCTTTGGGGTCTTCTGACCACTGCCTGGTACGGAGTGTCGTGCCCATTAAGCGCGGCAGCTGCAGATCACCCGCAACTCGTCGCGTCTGGCACTACAAGTCAGCAGATTGGGATGGGATGCGTACATTTTACTCATCTTATCCCTGGGGGCCGGTTTGCTTCTCTTCTGATGATCCTAGTACCTGTGCCGCTGCTGTTGCCGACGTGGTTCTACAGGGCATGGAACTTTATATTCCTAGCACTGTAGTGCCAATCGGTGGCAAGTCACAGCCTTGGTTTGATACGTCTTGCAAGCTTGCTGCCTCTAGCAAACGCGAGGCATATCAAATCTGGGCTGAGGCACTGGTTACTAAGGATCCGGAGGTGAAAACCTCAAAAAGGAAGTATAACCGAGCCTCTAGGTTCTTTAAGCGGCAAATTGCCAGAGCAAGGTCCGAGCATATCGCCAAAATTGGCGAGAAACTTGAGAGCTACCCGTCCGGAACTCATCAGTTCTGGGCACTCTCAAAGGCGACACTTGGCAACTTTAGCCAGCCTTCGCTTCCGCCATTACGCACGGGAAATGACTTTCTTGGTCCACACGGCAAAAGGAAAAGCCGATCTTCTGGGCGCTCTCTTTGCCTCAAACTCGGCTTTGGATGACAAAGAAACTACACCGCCGACCATCCCGTGGTGCCAGAGCTCAATGCCTGAGGTTAAGTTTAACCAAACAGCTGTTAGGCATCCTTAGTGCTCCGTTCCTGTGCTCCTGAGCTGACACCGGTGCTAATGCGTTTATTTCGGCACTCTTACTCAGTCGGCGTAGTCCCAGACTCATGGAAGAGCACTCTTATCCACCCGATCCCAAAGAAAGGCGATGGTTCCGATCCATCTTACTACAGGCCTATTGCTATCACCTCCCTGCTCTTAAAAGTCATGGAGAGCATTATCAATAGCCAGCTCTTGGTTTATCTAGAGGATCACCGATTGATTAATGATCGACAATATGGCTTCCGCCATGGTCGTTCAACCGGTGATCTTCTGGTTTACCTTACCCATCGCTGGGCTGCGGCTATTGAAAGCAAGGGAGAGGGCCTGGCAGTTAGTTTGGATATGGCGAAGGCCTTTGATCGAGTGTGGCATGGGGCGCTCCTAGCTAAACTTCCATCCTACGGGCTTCCCGAGAATTTATGCAAGTGGATCGCCAGCTTTCTCACTGGGCGCAGCATCAAGGTCGCTTTCGACGGTTTTTGCTCTAAACATATGCCCGTGAACGCTGGCGTTCCCCAAGGCTGCGTGCTGTTTCTTCTGCATATCAATGACAATGAAAGTCGAATAACCATAACATTTACAAACAAACGCTGTGCCACCAGGGCCTGGATAATTTTTTAAAAGTTTTACCACCTAACACGCAATGCCTTCAGAAATTTGATGTAAAACGGAGTGATGTACACTAAAGAGATTCCCGAGGACTGGAGTAAAGGTCTCATTGTAACTGTAGCTATAAAAGGTGATCTAAGATAATACAGCAACTGGAGAGGTATTACTATGTTTTCAGTTCTGTCTAAGGTTTTCGCCAAAATGATCTTGGACAGACTATCAATAGACGTTGAACCACTCATTCGCAACGAACAGGTGGGTTTTCATCCTAACCGTTCGTGCATAGACCAAATCAACAGCCTCTTCATTATACTCGAAAAGGCATCAGATTGGCAAAGAGAGCTGTACCTAACCTTGTCGATTTCAAAAAAGCCTTTCTCACGTTGAGACGGTCTAGTTTATGAACTCGCCTATTCACCATCGGTGTCCCATCAAAAATCGTACTTTTGCTTCAAGCCATCTACAAAAGTTGCATAGTTTCGCACGATGGCCTTCTTTCTGAGGATATAACCGTGCATGCCGGTGTCCGGCAAGGTTGCCTCCTTTCACCTTTTCTCTTTTTAGTTACATTGAACGGTGTTATGCGTAGCGTGTGTGAAAAGAGGAATAAGCAGTATTTTGGAAGACCTGGATTATGCCGATGGCTTATGTCTACTAAGTCATACTTGCGCTGATATACAGTCAAAGCTCGAAGATCTAAAATTAAAGAAGTCTGAAATAAGGCTCAAAATGAACACCCGGAAGATCGAAGAGATGAGTTTGGAGTGAAGAATTCAACACCACTGCTAACAGGCTCAGATATCGTGGAGCAAGTTCACAAATTATATAGTAACTCTATAGTCTGTAGCTCGATAGCGTCGTGTCAGAAATAGGAGATACAGAACGAAACATCTCTTCACGTATTGCCAAAACCCGAGCAATTTTAGCGCAGCTTCGACCCATTTGGCAGTCATCTATGCGATTAAAAATGAAGAATAGTAAATATTTTAATATTATTTTTAGTAATATTTTAGAGACCAGTCGTGGCGCAAGGGCACAAAATTGTTACTGTAAAACACCTGGTTGTGGGTTCCATCCTCACTCGAAGAAATGAAATGCAGAATGGCCTATAAGTCTTTAGATATGGAAAAAAAAAATAAAACAAAATGAATTACATTATGAATTATATTTTTGTTTACAAATAAAGCTTAAATACCGTTTTTTTTTTAATAACGTCTTTTAAATGTAATCCGTTACGATCACAGTACTCTTGCAAATGACATCTTTAATTGTCGATGACTGTCGGTGCGTGTGGAATGTAGCATCTTAACATTAGGTTCTCTTTGGCAACTCTCATATAACCCTCACGTAGTCGCACTTCTTAGCCAAGATTTTTCTAAATTTTAAAAAAATCTTACAGATTATCTCCCACACGAAATGAGAATAAAAATATCACCACACACATGAAAAGGAGACACCTCGGAGTAACAAACGACGCCACTAATATATTAAACCTTCAATAAGACCATTTGTCACTCGCTTATTTCACAGGTGATGTCACAACAAATACGCGGACGGTATCGCGTCTTATTTCCCTGGCGGCTGCCTCTCATAAGTCGCGTTGACTTTGTTTACACCGACTTGCTACTGGATAGTTCGTTTGAAGTTGAAGTTTTCAATGTTTGTTACTTTGAAACTCAAAATATTGTGAGCTGTTTGTATGGAAAGATTTAAATTTAGGTACTAATGTGTTGTTCCGTCACCCAATTCTAAAAAAAAACAAATCCATTAAATGAGTAAGCAAAAAAAAATTGTGACACTATAATTTACTAATATACGATTACTATTAAATAATGTTTTCATGTAACTGGAAATAAATATATTTAAACACAACATGCAATGCCCCCAGAAATTCGGCGGCAAGTGGAAAACAGAATGTTTTTCACTAGGTTTCTTGGTTCCCTTTGCCTACTTTGCTATGCTAGGGAAACAGCGTGAAAAGAAAATAATATTGTATATTCGTCACTAATGGCGCAGGGGTATAAGAGTGTAAACGCCACAGTGTTCGATTTCCAATTGAGGAAAATAAATAAAAAATAAAATAAATCAGCTTCACGCTGTATCCCCCACACAGCAGAGTATACAGAGGGAAAATAGTGTTGAGACGCTCCATTCCTCACTTTTTGCCGAATTCTGAAGGCATTGCGTGTTAAGTGGCAGATCTCTTTTAACATAAGGTTAAAGGAAATATTTTAACATAAGGTTTCCAAGTTCCCTCTACCTTCCTCTTCTATATGCGAGATAAAACGTGAACCTAAAAAAATGACAAGAAAACATATTTCAAAATTAATAATTCAAAAACAAAATTCGATTTACTTAGCACAATCTCTCACTATCTTCCCTCAATTGTTAGTACGGCTGTAAACTCAACACATTCTTGGGAGCTTTGCAAGTTGTTGTGACTGGATTGTACGTGTTAACTATTTGAGCTTAACTAAATGTCTGTTTTCTTAGCAAATGTTGGAGATAAACTTATTAAGCTTAGAGTGCCACCTAAATAACATATATAGGGGGAAATGTGTTTATAATATAATATATATTAATAAAGTAAATTAGATTTAAAATTATAAATTTTATACAGATAGTAGACGCCGTTGTGGCGGAGGGGCACTAGCATGTGACTATAACACATTGCAAGCAGGGCAGGTAATAGGTTCGATTACTACTCAAGGAAATAATATATTTAATTTATTTATTTATTATTTCCTCATTTTGGAAAGGAGCAAAACGCGGAGTTGAGTTCCGCTACTCATAATGCCTGGAGAATTTAGCAAAAAGCGGGGAACGAATAGGTTTCCAGGTTCTCTCTATCTACTCTGCTATATGCGGGATACAACGTGAAGCTACAAAGAAAATTTAAAACCAATATATTATACTTACATCGAGTGGGAATAGAAACCATTACTTTTGCATATTCTATACAGCTAAACACTAATCAACTACTCTACAACATTAGCTATAAATATGAAAATTAATCACCAAAATTCAGCACGAATGAGCTACGTAGAGCACCGCAATAATAATCAGTATAATCAACAAGATAATTTCGTTCATATATTTATGTATCATACATACATACATACATACATACATTCATTCATACATTTGGATAATATTCACAATTTCCGTTTACATTTGCCCGTAGATTTTACATATTAATGACAACATCCGGCACCCGGTATTATGCAAACCAAATTCAATTATATGTGCGCATTTTGATGTAAGCCATTATGGAATGCATTAAATTTCGCACAAAATCCATTGATGTGTCGATATTCGATAATTATCGAACGCTATTGTAATAGGCCGCTCGGTGGTCGATGGTTAGAGGGAATAAACAATGGTGGCCTAACGAAACTATAAATAGATAGATATGTAAATTTTTAAAAGGTGAATTCGATTTTGTTTCTATAATAAAAAAAATATTTATAAAAACAAAAAATCCGACTGCATAAAACTAAAACGAAAATAAACAAGCCTAATAGTTTATTAGGATTAACAGTCGGGACCTATAAGTAATTCTTCAATCAATAAAATCTTTATTGGGAACTCATAATTTAAAGAGGTTCCGACTGTTAATCTGAATAAGCTATTGGGCTTGTTTATTTTCTTTTTAGTTTTATGCAGTCGGGGTTTCTGTTTTTCCCGACTGCTGAGGAAGAGTTATGTTTTTCGCGCATATCTTGTATGTATGTAATATTCTTTATTACCTCATATCTCCAGAACCGCTGAACGGATTTACATAATTGAGGTATCGTTAGATTCGTATTAGCACCCCAAATGTTCTTAAATAGGTGACGTTAAATAAAAACAATCATGGCGTCTGTGGGACGCCATTGGACTTAGTAAAAAAAAATTTTTTCGTTTCGAATACTACAATATGGATATCAAATTCAAGAGCTCAATTTCAGGGTTTCAAAAAGGTATATCATGATTATCATTATCATAATGAATACCTTACAAAAAATGAAAAATAAAAAATATTAACAAAAAAGTGAAAAATAAAAAATATTTGTAAAAACAAAAACCCCCGACTGCATAAAACTAAAAAGAAAATAAGCAAGCCCAATAGTTTATTAGGATTAACAGTCGAGACCTATAAGTAATTCTTCAATCAATAAAATCTTTACCAGGAACCCCGCATAATTTAAAGAGGTCCCGACTGTTAATCCTAATAAACTATTGGGCTTGTTTATTTTCTTTTTAGTTTGATGCAGTCGGGGTTTTTGTTTTTACAAATATTTTTTTATTTTTC
>JAAIXJ010000089.1:886517-903211 GCA_013403705.1 Heliconius hermathena
CGGCGTTAGGGTATGGCGAGGTTGGGCGACCGCCCAGGGTGCTGGATGAAGAGGGGCGCCACAGATGTCCGTTTTCGTCCAGTGCCATTTTATGATCCTTTATAATTTCCTATTCCTATTTCCCTAATAGATTCCTTACTCAATTGAGCGAGGCCTACTTACTTGTAATGTTCCCAAAATTTATAGAAATATTGTTATGTAGGCACCACTAGAATGGAATGTAGTGTTCAATACGTTTAATTTCTCGGGAATCCCCGACCATAGAAAAATACATTATTTCTGTATGGTCTATCTACGTCTTTTTAATATTTTGTGAAACCCAACACAATCATCTTCTTGACATAAGTCATGGATGCTAAAAAGCATCTGCAAGAAAAAAACATAAACGCTGAAGATCTCATGCAGTTTCACTGCATTATACACCAAGAAACCCTCTGTTCTAAAAAAATTGAATTTCAAAATATCATGAAAGTCGTAGTTTCGACTGTAAATTTCATAAAATCACGAGGACTCAATCACAGACAATTCAAACAGTTCCTTGATGACATCGAAAGCGAATATGGAGATTTACTGTATTATACAGAAGTAAGGTGGCTAAGATTGACACTGGAACGATTTCTAAATTTAATAGAAGAAATTGAAATATTTCTGGCGGAAAACCAAAGGGATAAAAATCCTGATTGGTTGTGTGATTTGGCTTTTTTAGTTTACATTACAAATCATTTGAATGTCTTGAACACATGGCTCCAAGGCAAAAATCAACTGATATCCCAGCTCTACGCTCATGTATCATCCCTTCAATGCAAGCTGATACTTTTCAGATCACAATTGAATTCTGGAAATTACATTTTCCGAATTATAAGAAAATGGCTGAAAAATTCAACAAAACTGCGATTCATTTCAGTTATGTAGAAAAGCTAGATATTTTGATTCAATCTTTTCAAGACAGATTTTTCGGAGTTTAAAAAAGTGAAACCTCTATTGGACATATTCAGCAATCCTTTCACGATTTCAATTGAAAATGCGCCAGAGTCAATGCATTTAGAAATTATCGACATTCAAAACGACCAAGATTTACGCAACAAATTCAACGAAGGAGACTTACTGAAATTTTACCGCTGCATCGATAAAAATATGTACGAATAGTTGCGCATAAACGTTCTAAGATGTGCCAGCTTATTTGTTTCTACCTATATATGTGAACAAACTTTTTCGAAACCGCCTTGTAAATGAAAATTTGGAAGCAGTTTTACATGTTGCTACAAGTAAATTTGAGCCAAATATAAAAAAAGATTGTAAGCACTATGCAGTGCCACGCTTCAAATTAATAAATTCTTTTTCAATTTTAATAAATTATTATCAATTCTTTATTGTCTTTAATTACCTATACTTCTGGCGGCCGGCCTGCCATCTGTTCATGATTTGCCCGAGTGGCCCCTAGTCAATAAGTCTGTGCAACCATGTCATAAGTGAACGGACGCTTTTTTGCTTTAACTAATTATTCAATTGCTTTAAAATACAATAATCAGACGTTTAACGTTATATTGCAATGTTCGTGTTCGAATTGCAGAGTGGCATTAGTATTATTAAGTAAATCTCTACAAACACCAGATATAGATCTCAGTAAATGCACAGAAATGTTGAAAAAATGCTGCACTTTGTGGAAGAATATAGAAATACGAAACATATATATAAGAATACAGACTTTCAAAGCGCCATTTTATCTGCAAAGGAATTAGCTGAAGAAGTACAAGTTAAAACTGAGTTTAGACCCACAAAAAGAATTCGATTTGTTAAGCGTCAAGTTGATGAAACTGCCCGCGACGAGCCTGTTGTTTCTCCAGAAAAGAAATTTGAAGTAGAATTTTTCAACTCTCTCTTAGACGCTACATTAATTTCAGTTAATGAAAGATTTGAACAGTTAAATGAGTACTCGAATTCTTGGTCTTTTTTGTACAATATGAAACAAAATCCCGAAAAACCTAACCTTGGTGATCTCCAATTAAAATTAATTGTGGATTCTAAATCAGATATAAATGGTTGTAGGTTGTGTGATGAACTCATTAGCCTGAACTTTTTTTTGCCTGACCAGAATCAGGTTGCCCTGTGTGGAACCCCTACTTATGTTTAAAAATTTTATTAAAGATCGCAACATGCAAGAGCTATATCCAAATGTATGGATAGCATTGCGAATATTACTAACTATACCTCTAATAGTTGCTAGTGGGGAAAGGAGTTTTTCTAAGCTGAAACTGATTGAAAACATATCTGCGATCGATAATCTATCAATCTAGATTGACAAACTTGGCAACTTTGTCAACCGAAAATGAAATTGCTGAAAACTTAGATTTTGATTGCCTCATAAAAGAATTCACAGATAGAAAGGCTAGAAAAGTTAAATTTTATTAGATTTTTTCTCGTATTAAGACGCTCCGTGCACCACTTTCCGCTAAATTCTCTTAACACTGCGCTTTGCCTCGACAACAGAGCGAAGAAATTAAATATAAATTTAAATAAATATTTCCGTTCCTAGTGTGGGGATCGAACCCAAAACCAATCAATTTTGCAGCACACTTATGCCCCTGCGCTACGACTGGTCTCTATTAAATATATATATTATTTAATAGATGGTTATTTCATTGTACCTATTTCCTTTTTTGGATGTAGTTGCAGTTAGGGGGCCCCGAATAAATCTCGCCCAGGGCGCTGGTAATGCTAAAACCGGCACTGTATGTATCATATAAGTATATTGTGGCACAGTGGATCAGCGTCTGACTGTAAACAAGATGGTTGTGGGTTCAATTCACTTGGAGGAATGAATTATTTTAATGTTCTGCTACCAAGACAAAACTTAACTTTGACTTCTACCACTCGACAATTCATATGAAGGTAAAACTCTTTTAAAGAATCCGTTACAAAGCAATCACTAAAAACGAATTTTTTTTCAGCTTCACGCTGTATCCCGCACACAGCAGGGTAGGCAGAGGGAAACTAGTGTTAAGACACTCCGTTCCCCACTTTCTGCCGAATTCTGGAGGCATTACGTGTTAAGTGGCAGAACTCAACGCCGCGCTTAGCCTCGACACCAGAGCGAAGGAATGGTAATATAAATGTAAATAAATATTTCATCTCCGCGAGTGGGGATCGAACCCACAACCAGGCACACTTTGTGCCACTACGCCAGGAGTGGCCTCTCGTCAATGTATATATATACATATATAACTGCAACAAAGTTAATTTCCTAAAGCTACATCAGAATGTTTAATTTTAGGCACTCGACTATTATCAAAATGGCTAATGTATGTTAGCACAGTCACAGTCACTGTCGCGCTTGTATTTGCGTTGCATTGGATTTTGCGTTCGAGATATAACACGTTTTAATGTTTACCACGAATCCAGATTTGGTGGTTGCCTAATATGGGTATATAAGGCAACCACCAAATGGGTATGGGTACCTTATATGGGTATATATACGTTGGGAGTTCCGAAGTATAATAAGTACATGTATCTTAATCAACTATTTGCAATGTTTAACATTTTTTTGTTAAATTTTATTCCAAACTTAGGAAAAAAAATAATATTTAGGAAACATATATAAATTTTAATTTAGCGGGATTTGAACCCGTACCTCTTGGAAACCGTTCAAGCGCTCTGGTCACTAAGCCATCAAATCATATTTATATTTTTCACTATGACTTATTATCTATTCTGAATATTCTAGTTTTCAAAAAAAAATTATGTGAACTGAAGGTATGTCACCTAAAATTATATACATACGTAATACATATATTAAGAAAAATATATTTTTTCTTTATCACGTTGTTCACATAGCAAGGTAGGTAGAAGGAACCTAGTGCTAAGACACTCCGTTCCTATTAAGATAATTTCGCTCCTCATTTTCTCCTCTTTACCAGAGCGAAGAAATAAAAGCGAAGTGAAAAAAGAAAGAGAGTGGGAATTGAACCCACAACCTTTCGCTTCACACGCTTGTACCGTTGCGCCACGACTGGCCCCAACATATAAACGACATATAAAACACTGTTTAAAAATTTAAACAGGTAATGCTTTCACAATGAAAGAGATAAGGCTGAATAAAACGCGGTCATAAACTACCCTCACACTGCGTGTATAGAATTGTTGGTGGAACCTTTAAAGAATCGTAAAAAATTTACACCCTCGTCCAACCTCCCGGGAGACATCAAAATAATCTGCCGCAGTAAAAATTAAATGACAAAAATATAATATAAAAAAAATATACTTATTCATATGAATGTAAATGAAACAATGAATAAGAATAGAACCTTTATGTATTAAATTTTTTGTGTTTATAATTTTTTTTTAGATTAAATTATTTATAACGTGGTTTTAAAATATTTGTAGGCTTCACGCTATATCCTGCATATAACAGGATACACAAAAGGACCATCGGTACCTAGTGTTCTCTTTAGGATATATCCATTTTCCAGTTTCCGCCGAAATTTGAAGCATTGTGTTTTGAGAGGCGGAAATCACCGTTGCACTTTGCCTCGTTACCAGAGCGAGGAAATCCATTTCAAACCAATGAAATATTTAATTTTATCGAGTTTCCCGATTAGGAATCGAACCACAACCTATTACGTTTTCAGCTTTACGCTTGCGCCCCTGCACCACGAATGACCTCCCTTTATATTGTATTTAGTTTGAATCGTCTGGTTATGTGAACGCGTTGGTTGTGGTTCGATTTCCAATCCAGGGTATGATACAAAAATAATAACAAAAAAGGCGTTGAGTTCTGCCACTCAACACATTACGCCTCGGAAATTTGGACAGAGGTTTGGAAAGGGAAGGCCATTATAATATATTTCCTCTGCCTACTCTGCCATAAGCCGTATACAACGCGACCATATTTTCAAAACTTTTCACCTTTTGCACTTTTTGTAAAATCAAAAGGTTCTATTTATTTATTTATATGTACTTTATTGCACATAATTACAAAAAAAATGTATAAAAGGCGAGCTTAACGCTAAAGAGTATTTATTCTCTTCCAACCAGCTGTCTTCTGTCTTTTACTGTCTTTTCAACAAAGGACACTATGGACGTCAAACTCGATATAACAGATGGTGATTTTCGCTGCATAATTGATGATGCCTGAGGGAAAACGTCTCTATAATGATTTGAAAATATTGTATTGTTTGCTTTGTAGGTACATATACATAAGAAGCTTAAGAGTTTGAATTGTTTCAAATTGTATTTTTGAGGTTCCGTACCTCAAAACGTAAAAAAACGGAAATCTTATAGGATCACTTATTTGTCCATTTGTCTAGAGATTGCGTGGAGATATCAAAACACTTTCGTTACTCAGTTTCCGCCGAATTCTGGAGGCAGTGTGTGTTGAGTGACGGAGTTCCACGTCATTACCAAAGCGAGGAAATGAAAATATTAAATAATTTATTTCCTCAAGTGAGAACCAAATCCACAACCCCGTTTACAGTCGGACGCTTATGCCCATGAGCCACGACTGGCCTCACAAAAGACTATAAATGTCTATTTATATAGCATTATAGGTAAAAACCATAACGGAACGTGCCATAACGTCGACTTACATATTTTCCATTTAAATCTAAATAGAAACAGAGGCTATGACAATTTTGATAATCTTTATTTGGTTCTTAACTAATGTAAATAGGGGTCCAAAGGGGAACAGATAAGTGAAGTCAGGGGATGGTGTTTTACAAATGGTAATGCAAAAAGGTTATAGTCTTCACCATTGTGAGAGGATAATATTATTCAAATTACATTAGATGTTTGTAACTTGATTTTGTGGTGGATAGTATACAAAAGGGTCTCGATTTGAATTCTGTTTCATAGTTCAAATAGATATAGGCGTTTGATTTATTGCTTTTTAATTATCTCGTTTTGGTTCATAACTTAATACAGAAAAAAACGTAATATAATGGTAACTCTATAGTAAATAACGTAATAGACTTTTTAAACATTTTAAAAGTGTTATTCCACACTTAGGAAAGAAAAATATTTATTTAGAAAACGTATAAAATTTTGAAATTTGGACTTGAACCCGCGCCTCCTGGAAACCGACCAGGTGCTCTGACCACTAAGCCATACGTTCTTATCGAGCTACGTCGAAATTTTTATGCGCTTGTGACAACTTTAAAATTTTTTTTTGTAAAATTTTTATACGTTTTCTAAATAAGTATTTTTCTCTCCTAAGTGTGGAATAGCACTTTAAAAATGTTTAAAAATATTTAATAAACTCTCATGCCAGACAATTTTTAGTAATTATCTTTGGGTAGCGGAAATTTGTAAAAATCTCCCTACAGAGATGCTAACGACATAAATAAGTTGACAAAACATTATATATGTCTTTGCAGTTTTTAAAACGTGTTTTTGGTCGTCTTGTAATAACAAGATATATTTATTTAACTGTTTAATCAAATCTAGGAAACTGAATTGGAACCACTTGTAGTAATTGGATAATCCTGAAACTTGGTAGTTACTTAACTTGGGTGATAATCAAATTATATGGTATCATCGATCTGGTCTAATAATGGGGCCAGGACCTGATAAGTGTAACTTTTCAGAGGTTATAAAAAAACATCCGAGCTTAGACTCACAAAATGTGTTGCTGCACATTATATAACACTTGCAGGTTATAGAGTGTAGATGCTGGTTAAAGAGAACCCTAAATAAAATATATTTTCATTAAATTCTATCGCAAAATATAAAACATGTCGTAATTGTTACATTCGAGGCGATAAAGAGGTTCGAAGTGCACTCGAGAAAATGAATTAGACTCTCGTTCTAGTAACAAGACAAAACGCGGCGTTGATTTCAGCCAGAGCCACACAAGAAAATCTCTCGAAACTAGCTATAATAATTAAATCACAACCAAATAAGATCAAATATCTATATAAATACGATATAATAAAATTTACACCGCTTCAATAAACAGTACTGTTCCGCGACGAGCTTGTCGTATGGTAAAGCATTAAACTTTTTGTAACCTTCAGATGTACTCAAATTGAGCGTGAATTGCGTAATAACGTAAATACGTGGAGAAGTGATGGAATGGATAAGTTATTTTTAGTTTTCTGTACTTTTTATAGAAAGGAGAAACCCTTATAAGATAACTTTGTTGTCCGTCTGTCTGTCAAGACCTTTTATCTCAGGAACGCTTGGAAATATCGAGTTAAAATTTAAACCATATACTTAGCTCTGCGGCCCCATGATTTCCTAAAAAAAATCTATATTTACTTACAAAAAAGATATGGCCGATTATATCGCAAAAAAGCGTATATAACAATATCAAGGGAATCAAAATTCATAGGGTACTTCCGGTTGACCTAGAATTATGAAATTTGGCAGCTAGCATCTACAGGTAGTACTTGTTCAGGAAAAAATCTGATAACTATACATTTTTAGTTAAATCATAAGAAGATAATAGCTTTAAAAGGGGGGAAAATTTGGTTTTAAAGCCGTTATTACAAGTGAAGTACCAGATAAAAGGGCTCTGGCTAAGAAAAAAAATCTTTTTTCAGCTTCATTTTTCAGCTTCACATAGTATCCCGCACACAGCAAGGTAGGCAGAGGGAACCTAGTGTTAAGACACTCCGTTCCCCACTTTCTGCCGAATTCTGGAGCCATTGCGTGTTGAGTGGCAGAACTTAACGCCGGGATTTGCTTCGTTACCAAATCAAAAAAATAAATTTATTAAAAATATAATTTCCTAAAGTAGGAATCGAACCCATAATTGACGTGTTAACAGTCTTATACTCTTGCTTCTGCACCACGACTAGACAATGCAATATCTCGAAACAAGGTTCCCTGCGTACCCTGCTATGTGAAGTAAACGGTTTTTTTATAATTTTTTTTTTCGATTATTCAAATAATTACCAAAATTAACATAATATATACGACTATAACTTATTTATATGTAAAGTTTGTTAATTTAATCTAAATTGTAATAAAATAGAATGTAACTAGAGTCAACGCTGATCGAAAAAGCTGATAGTAAACGTTCCTTTTCAATTTTGCTACTTTGTTAAATTCTATTTTGTGTTTAATATTATGCTGATTCTTATCAAAGTTAAAATGATTTTACAAATATTGTATATAAGCTATACGGTTCTGGAGAAACTGAACTATTATTTTGAGTGGTACTATTATTAAAGTTTATAATTTTACATAGACAGCATTAAAAAAATACTATAGTTTAATACTTTTTAGAAAACATATAAAAAATATGCGCTTGTCATTTTATAGGTACTAAGATCAATATTTGTTAATTCTTTATACAGAGGTATTTGTCGTTTACCATATTTATTTATTAGAGGTCAGTCATGGCGCAGAGGCACGAAGTGTAACTGTAAAACCGACTGGTTGTGGATTCGATTTCCACTCGAGAAGATGAAATATTTACTTAAATTTATATTTCCATTTCTTCGCTCTGGTGTCGAGGCAAAGTACGGCGTCTAGTTCTGCCACTCAACTCGCAATGCCTCCAGAATCCGGCAGAAAGTGGGGAAAGGAGTGTCTTAACACTAGGTTCCCTCTGCCTACCCTGCTGTGTGCGGGTATAGCGTGAAGCTGAAAAAAAAATATAAAAAAGATTTTTGAGTTTGGAATAACACATTAAAAATGAAAAAAAAATATTTAATTAAGTTTTTTTCTGTCCTTAGCATCTATTTGGTTAGATGAGGAGCTACTATACTAAGCAATGTCTAAAATGGGCAAAGAAGAAGTATCTAAATTATAAGAATGAGAAGTGAAAGTGGAAACTTGATTCTTTTAATTACCATGGACAACCTACTCGTATGTGCCATAAAAAAGAAAATAATATAGTGTTTTTTTTTATTTTATTTATTTGAAAAATAATAAGAAATATTTATACGATTTTAATAAAGTATAATATTTTTTGTAATTGTGAAAATTTTTTTGTTTCAAAATGTAGAGACATTTATATTTCCGTTTAGTACTATTATTCTCAAATTAAGATATTGTACAGATGTTTAAATGTAAATTCGAAAAAAAAATAGCTTTTACATTGTCTGACGTCTATTTTCGTACCTTAACTCCGAGTCCCAGCTCGCCATACTCTTAAATTGATAAAAACTGTAGAACCGAGTCACTTATTAAGACACTGAAGTCATTCTACTATGTAATTATAAAGCATAAATAGACGTAAAGAAAAAAGTAGCAGTAAGTAGCAAAACCTTTCACGCATTTTCCCTCGTACGGATGAAATGAAATATAATCAATTCGCCGAATGAGAATTGACATACAACCGTCGAGCTTAGAGACACACGCTTTCCCACTGCACCACGACGATTTCTAATAAATAAATATGGTAAACGAAAAATACCACTGGAAAAAGAATAAACAAATATTGATCTTAGTACCTATAAAAAAACCGGACAAGCGCGAGTCAGGCTCGCCCACCGAGGGTTCCGTATAAAAAATGGTAAAAAAGTCTCGAACTTTTTCTGAAATTAAGGTTTAACTTAGCCAGAGCCCTTTCATCTGATACCTCACTTAAACTAGCGGTTTTAATACCAAATTTTGCCCCCTTTAGAGAACCAGAAGTACCCTATGAATTTTTATTCCCTTTTTAGTGTCGAAATACGCGCTTTTTGCGATATAAGCGGCCACATCTTTTTTCTAAGTAAATATAGAATTATGTTTTTATCATGACATCATGGGGCCATAGATCTGAGTATATGGTTTGAACTTCAACTCGATATCTCCAAGCGTCACTGAGATATAGGATCTTGACAGACAGACATACAGACAGACAGACGGATAACAGAGTGATCTTATAAAGTTTCCTTTTTTCTTTAAAAAGTACGGAACCCTAAAAATGTAAAATACCAAAATACATTCCTTTTTATATATTAAAAATAATATTAGAATCGTACAAAGTATAAAAGATCATCGTTTAAATAGACAAGTAGACGCCATTTGTTCCAAGGTGCAATTTCGGAATTTAATTACATTCACTCGTATATTAGTCAGTCGCAAACGTTGGGCCAAACTTCAGGATAAGACGCCGTTAGCTGCTATTTTATTTGAATGTGTTTTTAACTATTTTATTCTGTATCCGCCAGACGTGGCGCAGGGCAAACAGGCAACGAGACAGGTCGTGAGTTCGATTCCCACCCGAGGAAAAGAAATTGAATGGAATATTCCTATTTTATTCGCTCTAGTGTGGAGGGAAGACGCTAAGTTGAGTTCCGAAACTTAACACACGCAATGCTGTCTACCCTGCTGTGTGCGGGATACAGCGTTACGAATAAAAAAATAGAAAAAATATATATTGTACGCATATTTCGTACATATACGTACGCATTATTGTACGCATATAAAAAATAGGAAAGTCATCGCGTCGTGTCCTGGCAATTTGCTACGCTGCTTTTCCTCCCGATTTTTACCTGCCATTTTTGTCTTCGTTAATTCATAAGTCACTTTGGCCGCCTTCCGGCTACACCTTGAGATTCTAATAGCTTCATTCTGTATGCGGCATCAGGTAGGCGGAGAGAAACTGGGAACCTAGCGCTAAGTCACTCCGTTCCCAATAAGACACTTCCATTCGACACTTTATGCCGAATTCTCGAGTCATTGGGTATTGAGTGGCGGAACGAACACCTACTGCATTTTACCTTTTCACCAGACGTAAAAATGAAAATATTGATTATTTCACTCCCCTAAGTGGGAATAGAATCCACAACCGTCGGTTTTACAATCACAAGCTTGCGCCCCAGCGCCGCTACGCCCTCAAATATTAATAGTTACATAAAACTTAACAATAGAATGAAAAGATGATGTTTGATCACTGAAAACGGTCACCAAGTTTATATAGCTGTCGACTTAAGGGCGAAAAAGTAAACACTCGCTTACATTGACAATGAAAAATACGTTTAAATTCTATGTTCTGTTAAACTGCTATTTTTCTTTACATTATGCTTTATAATGTAAGCCAGTCGTGGCGCAGGGGAACAAGCGTGTGACTCTGACCACGACAGGTTGTGGGTTCAATTCCCACTCGAAGAAAATAATATTATATATAATTTAATTTCTATTGTCATTCTGATCGACAAAGTGTTGTGTTGAACCCTGTTACTCTAACACACAGAGTTCTGAATTTGATATGTCGAGAAAAAAAAATTAAATAGTCTCCAAAATTACTATATCAAAAGTAAACTAACAGCAGAACAACTGACACAGAAGAACAGATGCACATATAGGTACTAATAATATTACGTTTATAGCAAAACATACATAAATTTTAATTATTAATATATAAGGAAAGCGCGGCGATCACTTCCATTCCACTCAACACTTGACACACTAGGATCCTAGGCTCCCTCTACCTACCTTGGTATGTGCAGGATAAAGCCAAAAGCTAAAAAAATATATATCTCAAATCGAGTCGTCGTTACGGGTTTGATTCCCACTCCAGGGGATAAATTATTTACAATTTTTCACGCTGGCAACAAGATAAAAAGCGTCGTTGAGTTCCAATTTCCCACTCAACACGTATTGTCTCGAAAATCGATCGAAATGTAAGAAGGAAAGAAGAGTCTTAACACTAGGTTCCCTCTATCTACCCTGAAATATATGAAATAGAAATTTGTTAAATAGAATAAAAAACAATATTTTTATTCTATTTAACAAACTCTCTAATAAAATATATGACAATATAACATCTCCTGTATTTACATCGGAGTGCTATTTGATTTGACAAATTGCATCCTTTGTTGGCACCAAACTGTCGATAACCCCTCACTATTTGTCAACCTTTCCAACTAAACGATTTCATTCTCACAAAGTCGATAGAACGCAAATTTATTAAGTTTTCGCGTATTTTTTACCTGTAAAGTATATATAAAGTGGAGTGTCTGAATACAAGGTTCCTCTCTCTCAAGGTGCTCTGTGCTCTATACATACAGCCTATAGCTAAAAAATATCAATAAAAAAATCATATTTACATACCTTTCATTTTGCTATTCAAATAAAAAATATTCTTTATTCAAAATTGACTTTTGCAAGCACTTTTAAATCGTTCAAAGAACATGTTGCTAACATCAACTGAGAATTCAGTACTGAGAGCTGGCAAATAACTCAACAGTTGCTCTTTGCAATAATAATATTAAAATTTAGTTATTACTACAGAATTCTAATTCTAATATTTACTTAAATTTATATTTCCATTTCTTCGCTCTGGTGTCGGGGCAAAACGCGGCGCAGCGTTGAGTTCTGCCACTCAACACCCAATGCCTCCAGAATCCGGCAGAAAGTGGGGAACGAAGTGTCTTAACACTAGGTTCCCTCTCCCTACCCTGCTGTGTGCGAGATACAGCGTGAAGCTAATTAAGTTCTAATTAATAGTAATTTACTGATTAACGATACCTTGGATAACAAGTAAAGCCACACGCTTTACTTGTTGATAACCATTCAGTTATATAATTTTAGCAAATATTGTAAGTATTTATAAGATTATAGTATTATCTTAAGCAAAATACAATAAAATAAAAAAATATTTAAAAAAAACTTCTCAAAACATTCTAAATCAGCGTTATCACTCCGCTCTCCCCAAGTGTTTTATCTCTATTAATTATCTTTTTGCCTTAATAAAGTATAAAATACGCGGTGAAAAATAAATATTTGACCGCGTCCAAGCTAGATCGTGCCTTAGATCAGCTCCGCTTCAAGGTTTACGACTACCGTAAACATTGTAAGGAGATAGAAGAAATCCATTTACTTCGGACAAGTTTTGTAGGAAAGCATTTATTTAAACACGTGAAAAAAAATGAAATTATATTTTATGTAGAAAATATAACGATAAGTTTGTACTTAAACTTTCCAGTAAGAAGTTAAAATACAATTGTACTGGGAATATCAGCAGCTCCCAAATCGAACACCAACTCGTTATTATTATCTATCTATATATATAAAAGGACATGTACCTGACTGACTGGGGTAAGACGCACGCACAGCCGTAACCGCTGATGGAGGATACGTGAAATTTGGACAAATGTTTATTTTCGTAATCTGGACGTCCACTAAGAAGGAATTTTGAAAAATTTTAACCCTAAAGGGATGAAATAGGAGTTGAAAATTTGTATGGATTTTTTTTTAAATCGGCACCGGTTTTAATAAAATTTGAAATTCAGACTCTTAAAAATATTTCATTGAACACGTGTTTCATGGTTTTTTAGAATTCACCCCCTAAGAGTTCAAATAAGAGGTTGAAAGTTTATATGGAAAAATCTTTAAATCGCCACCGATTTTTATAAAAAATTAGATTCAGACTGTTAAAAATATTTTATTGAACACGTGTTTCGTGTTTTTTTTAATTCACCCCCAAGGGTGCACATAAGCGGGCGAAGCCGCGTTCGCCCACTAGTACATAATAATATTAATAAGTTCCTTGATTTTCACGGTTATTACACATTTTAAATGAAATTATTTTAACCGGATTAATCGCATATATTTGGTATTATAAATTTTTAGAAACCCGACGATTAGAACACTTGGCAGTAGACCGTGGTCACGGGTAGACTCGGTCACGGGGTCTACACGTGACAACGGACTACTGCAAAATGTTCGAAAGCATTAGTAATTGTGAACTATAATTATAAACACGACGGTTGTGAGTTCGATTCCCACTCAAGGGAATGAAATATTTAATATCTTATAATGTAATGAGGCAAAGTGCGGCGTTAAGTTCCGCCACTCAACTATTATAAAACAACAAACTGGAGAAAGACAGTGTCTACCCTGCTCTGTGCTGGATACAGTGTGAAGCTAAAAAATATAAAAAAATATAACATAAAACATTGTACAAACAAAAACATGCTAGATCTCAAGATTTGGTATACTTTTTACAAATATTATCTAAAAGTTTATATCAACCTACAATTAATATTACAAATTCTTACTTATTAACATGATTTAAGTGCGCACACTTACCCCACATATATTTTTATCAAGTTCAGAACATGCGTAACAAGGTCAATCAAACTTATAGGGAGATAACCTTTTCTTTGCATTAGTAATAATTTCCCTGTTTCTGATCCATAATCGTCGAGGCCAGTCGTGGCGCATCGGCACGAGGTGTGACTGTAAAACCGACTGGTTGTGGGTTCGATCCCCACTCGAGGAGATGAAATATTTACTTTTTTTATTTTTCCATTTTCTTCGCTCTGGTGTCGAGGTTAAGCGCGGCGTTGAGTTCTGCCACTCAACACGCAATGCCTCCAGAAATCGGGAGAAAGTGGAGAACGGAGTGTCTTAACACTAGGTTCCCTCTGCCTACCCTGCTGTGTGCGGGATACAGCGTGAAGCTGATTTTACACGCTTTAAGAACCATGAAAACAACTATTGTTTAACTAAATAGTCACATTTTATGTTAACCCGTAAAACTTAACAAATTCATTGTCAACCATGTTTTCTATTCTCAGATTTATGCATAACTATAACAAAAAAGTAATAAACATATTACATTAATATTCAAACGTATTTTGTCTCCTTTTTCCTTAAGTTGCCGCTTTTATTCAGTAAATCCCCTATACCGACAAGTTTTGTATAAAAGAGTGATACAACATTTTCTAAAGCATAATATTTTAATATTCTCAGTCAGAGTGAACGGTCATTCCGTTTTTTTTTTCTATAAAATGAAGTGTCAAATTATTCTTAGTGTTTTTGTCATAGTATTGGTAGCTGTTAGCGCCCAATTTATTCCAACGAGTAAGTATTTGTTGCATATATTTTATATGTTGTTATAGTTGTTATTTAGGTATGTTTTTATTTTAATTGGCCTAATTTTTTTGTTGTTATCCACTTCGTTATCCATAAGTGGCGGAACTCAACGCTGCGATTTGTCTTAATACTAGAGTGGTACCATATTTAATTTAAAATGAACAAGATCATTAAAATTTAAGATTTTATTATAGCACATTTTTTTTATTTTTAGAACCATGTCCTCCCGGAGAGCACTCAGTGCTGTACTGTCCAAGGATGGCTGAACCATCCTGCATCAATCCTACCGTACACGAGCCTAAGATCGGTGGCGCATGCGACATACCAGACTGTTTCTGCGATACGCCGAATGTACGGGAGACTAATACTAACAGATGTATACCTTTGTCTGAATGCTAGACTGTCTTTTTTTATCTTTCGAAAGCAGTTTTTTAGTTTTTTTATTTTTTATTTGAAAGTGTTATTTTTAAATTTTTTAAAAAATCTGTTTTTAATAGAAAACGTGCACCACTGTTTTAGTTTTTTTATACGTACGTGTTCTATGAAATGTAATTATCACTGACTCACAATTTTGTTTTCACCTTTTTTATGTAATAAACTGTATGAGATAACTTTGAAATTTCATTTCTTTCTTTTTCAACAACTAAAGATTCGTAACATTTAATTATTTGAGGCCATTGTAAAGGTGCTTTGAGCGTGCGATTGTAAACGAGACAGTGGGTTCGATTTCCATTAGAGGAAATTAATTATTTAATATTTTAATTTCTTCGCTCTGGTAACAAGGCAAAGCGCGGCGTTGAGCTCTGGTACTTAATATGCAATGCCTTTAGAATTCAGCGGAGGGTGAGGCACGGAAGTGTCTTAACGGCGGCCAGTTCCTAGGTTCCCTATGCCTACTCTGCTATGTGAGAAATACAGCATGAAACTTATAAAATAATAATTGAAAAAATTACATTTAATTAAAAATCGTAAGCTAGTTTATTCACTCATTTTATTATAAACGTATGTGTATTTGAAACGAGCTTCGATCCCTAGACACAGCGAAACTTAAATTGAAAACAAACTGTCTAACATATAAAATTGCTAATAACTTTTCATGAATAAATACAATTTTATTATTTTGCGTAAAATAATAAAATTGAAATTGTAATTGTAAATGTAAATTTGAAATAATATTAACTTAAATAATCAGCTTCACGCTGTATCCCGCATACCAGGATAGGCAGAGGGAATTTAGTGTTAAAACCTTGGATGCACAGACCGCGGCCCGCCAGTCGACTACTGGTGGCCCGCCGACAGCAAAAATAATAGTCTCGTATATTCGAAAAATATTGAATTCTATTCCAGAAAAAAACCAAAAAAAATATTAGCTATACTTCTGGCGGCCGGCCCGACATCAGTTCATGTCTTAATAAGTCTCTGCAACCATGGTTAAAACACTCTGTTCCCCATTTTCCGTCCAATTCTGGAGACATTAGATTAACTATATTACTTTAAAGTCATTTGCCGACAGAGAAAAAGAACTGCTGGGGAAAACATAGGGGTCGAAGTTGCATTCTTTGCTTGCAGTTAGTCAATATTGGTTGTTCAGAAAACTTAAATCACCTTTTCTATATCTTTTTTTACAAAATTTTATTTAATTTTAAGTAAGTTAGTAACCTAAAACAAGCTGTCCGATCAGGTTTACGGATGATAATTTTATGTTATTTTATCAGCATAAAAGATTGATAAGAAATTATACACTTTTATGAAATGAATTGTATTATATTCTCTTAATTAGCGGCGACCGTGCGGCCCACTTGTAATCTCTATATATAATAAGACAGTAAAAATATTTTGTCTGTACATTTAGTAATTTTGACTGAAATGGATAGAGGGACACTTAAAAAGAATAATAGAAAGCAAAAATATATTTTTTTATTATAATTTCTTTGTCTGTC
>JAAIXJ010000089.1:903467-958923 GCA_013403705.1 Heliconius hermathena
AATATATGTAACTAATTTAAAAACTGTACAGGAGTTAATATGCAATTAATACAGTTATTTTACAAAGAATATTATGAATCCTACAACCTAAATTAAATTATTCACTGACATCAGCACATTTAACAGAGTTTTAGAATTATGATGAGACGTATATTATAAAGGTAAAAAGAACATAAAGTTACAAAAATATATACGTGTAATACATAATTAGCTTTATGTATATTTTATAAATATCAAATATCAACAATGGTCGTATTTTTTTATTTAAAACAATCGAAAATTCTTTGACGACAATGTCGTAAAAAAATCATATTAGAAGTCATTATAGTTGTCAATCGATTGTGCTTATTAAATCAGTAATCATGTATTTTAAGCGGGCGAAGCCGTGGGCGAGCCGCTAGTATATGAATATTTATTTAAGTTTATTTACGAAAAAACTGGCCAAGCGCGAGTCGGACTTGCCCACCAAGAGTTCTGTACCCATTTCAGGATTGTGATTGGAAAATATCCTATAGATTTTGATGATGCGGAGAATAAAGTTAACAAACTTATGTTTGCACATATACATACATATACACTTATTTAGTATGAAAGGTACTACAAATATAAGCTTGTAATGTTTTTTTTCTATGAAATACTAATAAATTTTTAGTTGTTCAATTTTTTCCTTTATTTCTATTGTAAGATCTTACTTCGTCCCAGTCCCAAACAGTTTCATTAACTGTAGGTCTACAGAATAACCACTATATGTTTTGATTTGTGCGGTGAATTTCATACAAAATTAAGCAAAAACGGTGACTGCGTTGTATAAGAAGAAATTCTGCACTCCAAGGAACTGTAAACCTGAATATCTGATACTAGTGTCAGATAGATTCATCAACGCAATATCAAGTAAAATGGTCTTGACAGAGAGGAGGAGGAAAAAAGGACCTATAAGGGTTTCGTTTTTTTCCTTTTGATACAGAATGGATGAATTATTTTAGTTTGGTTACACATTAAATAAAACGTAACTTAAGTGTTTTGGGAATTATTTTGATTATCATATTTAATAGAAAAATGTTTAGTTATTTCACTAAATTCCGATTCCGCCAAAATTCCGCAAAAATTTGAGATAAAACATAAATTGCTCCTCAAAACCCTATCAATCATTGAGAAATTTCAAACATTGCTGCTTGAGACGGTGTCCATTTTCATTAGAGAATCGTAAATCGAAAATGAAATAAGCGCGGAAAAACAGAAACAGATAATATTAAGACACTCCGAATTCTAAAAGCATTGCGGAACTCAACGCCGCGCTTTACCTCTACACCAGAGCGAACAAAATTTTAATAAATATTTCATCTCCTCGAGTGGGGATTGAGCTTACAACCAGTCACGTTTGCAGTCACACTTTGTTATCCTGTGCCACACATGGCCTCAAAAAAATAATAAATTATAATTCAATTTGAATCCAAATGGGAATCGAATCCACAACCGTCGCGCTCACAGACATACACTGTGCATCGACGAAATTATTTAATATAATAATAATAATAATTTCAATTTCTTAATAATAAATTTTTATTTTCTTGAAAATAGCTGTGCTTTGCCCTACTGCGATCGGTCTTTTATTACTGACAGGTATGTTGTTGCTAATAGACCTGGTATAATATTAGTAGACCGAGTGACGCGCCGTGCAGTGATTGTTGACGTTACTATTCCACATGATGACAATCTCTAAATATTTGGACTACCGCCATGTGGGATTTCAATAGTGAGTGAGGTAATGGTTTAATAGCGAAAAGCCTCGACCAACATCTTAAGAGGTTATCGCTCAGCTGTTGGACCAAAAACCAGATACAAAAAACAGTTTTACTTGAGGAGGTTCCTCTTTCTGAACCACTAGCGACTGATGGCTTGGACCGTTGGCCCACTCTCGAAGCGTTTATTTTTAATATTTTTAAATGTATTTTTTATAACAATTTATACATTACAACAAAATATATATTATATTATGTAACTAATATTTTATTAGGTATAGGATTTAAACCCACAAACCACATATAAAAATAACTTATGAGTTATAAGTCAGAAATTTCAATAAATGGATTATTGAAAAAAAAGCAAAACTATCACACACATAATACAATAAATGTTAAATATATTTGGAAAACTCGATAGACTTTTTCATTTGGCACGCTTCTAATTGGTAATTTCCCGGTGGACTGAGTGTCCCAATTCTTGAATAGACTACTCTGTATGTATATTACTATTTTTTTTGTGTGTTGTTTCCATGTGTTTTTACCAAAGAAAATTAAAAAGTTAATAATTGTTTTTTGCTTAAATTTTTGTTCTTTAATAAGAACATGTTGAATTTTCAACTATTATAATTGTAGTCTGGTTGTCATAGCATAGCATTAGCTTGACACCGACTGAATTATGAAATCTTTTTTTAATTATTTTTATTTAACAAAACCAAAGTGCGGTTTACCTTATGTTAAATTATTTTTTACTTTTTAGTTCGTTGTTTGAAGTCTTTAATTAGTTGTCAGTTTTGTTTTTGATAAAAAATAAAATATTTTTCGCTTCACCCAGTCAAAAGTTCTAAGGTAACAAACATAAAAAAAAAACAGTCGAATTGATAACCTCCTTTTCTTACAGAAGTCGGTTAAAAACGAGCGCATATGTCCGCATTGACGACATTTTGACGTTTTTAAAGTGTTATTCTATTATTAAGGAAAGATAAATAAAATGTTCTTATAATATATTTATCCTCTTGGGAACCGTTGTGAAGAGGCGTCGGCACAAATCTCGCTACCTTAAAAAAAAGTTACGTTTTCTGAATAAGTTTAACAAATTTAAAGATATTTCCTGTAACTAACCTTTATACTTAGTTCTACTTACCGTCAATCTAGAATTCTATTCCGTTTATTCCGTTATTCTAGAATGCAAGCCCCACTCGAATTTGATCGGTTTTTTTTTTACATTATTTTTATATTTTTTTATTTACAACTTGCGTTGACTTAGATTTCCATTTTTTCTCTGCTCGAAGAGAATTTACAATTGAATTTCTTATATAATATATAAAATATAGCAGAAATCAAGATCATTTTAAAATTTAAAAAAAAATAGTAGATCTTCCTGCCACCTCTCCTATAGGCGGGATAAAGCGTGAAGCCAAAACAGTATAAAATATATAAAACCTAATCCTATTTCTCCCTCTCCTGAACATCTTGTACCAATTATCTAAGAATAAAGCAATATAACTCAGCTACTGAATTATGCGCTAACGCCTCGTAATGGCCTCCGTCTGATTAGAGTTAGCCGTACCTCTTGATTTGTTTCCTCTCCTTTGATTGTTGGTACCCGCGGGTAATTACCGTTGTATTATGCTTCTTGGGACTAATTAAAATCATTTGGGAGATTTACTTTTGTATGCTGAGAGGTTNAATTATTTTTATTTAACAAAATCAAATTACGGTTTACTTTATGTAAAATTATTTTTTACTTTTTAGTTCGTTGTTTGAAGTTGGGTTTTTTTTTGATAAAAATTAATTTATTTTACGATTTTAAGTGATGGGTAGACTTTAAGAGGCTAAAGCAACTTTAAGACTTAAGTGATTTTCTCATAGATACCTTTGTCAGAAATGGACCAAAAAAAATGGGACCACACGGGAATCTAGCTTTCAAATAAAAAAGTTATCATAATCGCTTCACCCTGTCAAAAGTTCTAAGGTAACAAACATAAAAAAAAAACAGTCGAATTGATAACCTCCTTTTCTTACAGAAGTCGGTTAAAAATGAGCGCATATGTCCGCATAGTCAACATTTTGACGTTTTTAAAGTGTTATTCTATTATTAAGGAAAGATCAATAAAATGTTCTTATAATATATTTATCCTATTGGAAGCCTATTGATATCCTTGCGAAGAGGCGTTGGTACAAATCCCGCTACCTATTTTATATAATATACAAAATGTGGCAGAAATCAAGACGATTTTAAAATATTGAACCTTGCCTACTCTACTATAGGCGGGATAGATCGTGAAGCTGAAACAGTGTAAAATATATAAAACCTAATCCTATTTCTCCCTCTCCTGAACGTCTTGTATCAATTATCTGAGAATAAAGCAATATAACTCAGCTACTGAATTATGCGCTAACGCCTCGTAATGGCCTCCGTCTGATTAGAGTTAGCCGTACCTCTTGATTTGTTTCCTCTCCTTTGATTGTTGGTACCCGCGGGTAATTACCGTTGTATTATGCTTCTTGGAACTAATTAAAATCATTTGGGAGATTTACTTTTGTATGTTGAGAGGTTTTTTAAGGTTAATTATGGGTTCCCGCTGCATTCCGTTTTGTATATAGGTTCCTCAATACTAGGTTCATATTATATAGGTTTCTCTATACTAGATTCACACACTAGCTGCTCAGGGTAGGCAACCTAGTGTTAAGGCACTCCGTTTCCCAATTTATGATTAATTTTCGGGACGTCTTACTTGCTGAGTGGCAAAATTTAAAGCCATGCAGTACGCTCATGCTCACGCTTCACGTTGTATCCCGCACGTAGCTGGGTTGGCACAGGGAACCTGTAAACCTAGTATTAAGATACTCCGTTGCACCTTATAATACTTTCGTTCCATACTTTCCGCGGCCTTTTTAAGGGATTGTGTGTTGAGTGACAGAACTGAACACCGCGGCTTATTTCGTTACCAGAGCAAGAAAATGAAAATATTAAATATTTCATTCCTCCGAGTGAAAATCGAACCCACAAACGTCGCGTTGACACGCTTGCATCCCTGTACCAAGACGACTCTTTTGTTATCATAGCGAGAAAATGAAAAAAAAAATCAGTCCCCCGAATGAAGTCGAACCCATATCCATCGCATTTACAGTTAGATGCTATGCCACTACGCTACTACGACCACCTAACGCGACGGAATACTTTTTGTTAATATATATTATAGTATAATATTATGTTTTTGTTGAATATGTAGCAACTTCTGAAACTAAACAGTCCACAACAGCGAACGGGGGTAAGGATAACATATTTTACTTGCAGGTATACCGTATACGGGAACCCTAAACCAAATATATTCAGCGTGAAGAGCCGAACAGAGCCGTACAGCTTTTTAGATTATACGATTTATATACGAAATATTAAATTCTAAAAACCGATCGTTAAGGAAACCTTTGGGGGATGCCTATATCCAAATATGAGTGTACAATAGGCGCAAGTGTTGGTTGATTTAAAAAATATATATTTTTAAAGCCCCGATAGCGCAGTGGAAGTGTCCTAAAACATAGTCGTAGTCACAGCGTTTGGCCGTAAACGTGATATTTCGATTACCATTTGAAGAATCGATTATTTTTATTTCCTCAGTCTGTTAAAAAATTGTTAGTAGAGTTGTGCCGTTTGAAACTTGAATTTCCGTTTTTTAAACAGATGTTAATCTTTAAGTCCACATATTATAGTAAATATTCATAATTTTAAAACAAATAATTTTGTATAGATACCTGCAATATTTTTGTGTGTCAGAGATGATATTAGCACTTCCAAAAATACTATTAAAGTTTTATAAATTTATTATTATGCCTAAATTAAAGTAACGAACATTAAGAAATCGTTTTGAAATCGTCTTAACATTTCGTTAATCTACCCTGCTTTGCAAAACAAAACGTAAAACTGAAAAAGAAAAGAAAAAACAATATCTTTAAAAAATATCTATATTTATTTATTATCCACATTCTCCACAATGATCCACACTCTCTAGTGTTTACGTCACAGGCTTGTGAAGAAATGAAGAAAGAATGTGGATTCGATTCCCACTCGAGGAAATTAAATATTGAATATTTTCATTTCTTCATTCTGGCAAAGCGCGGCGTGGAGTTCCGCAACCCAACACATTATGCAGTTATGCATCCAGAATTCGGCGGAAAATGGGAAGCGGAGTGTCTTAACACTAGGCTCCCTCTGCCTACCACGCTACATGCGGGTTACAGCGTGAAACTAAATGAAAAGAAAGAAAACTGCAGTATCGTATAATATAAAGAGGCTGTCACACCGCTTGGACGTCCATGTACTTTACTTTGGACACTAAAATGTGCGGTAAAGAATATCTTATGATAGCCAGCAAGTGTATTACTTGCTGGCTTTACGATTTTTTCCCCTGAAACGTTTAATATTTATGATTTATATATTAATGTTTTAATTTTCTTGTTTTGTTTTTTTTTTATTTTTATTTCTTTTATATAATTTTTTATTTTGATGTGAATATTTATTCGTGGAGAGTAAAGTGTCGTATTACTAGATTATATTGTGGCCATAGTGACACAGTAGTACACCTTATCACGATAAATGAAATGGCAATGCATGTATGTTCGAATCCTACTTGATGAAATCTTTTATTTTCATTTCCGAACAAGACGAAACGTGGCGTTGAGCCTTACCACTCGAAACTCAATGTCTTAAAAATTTAACGATACCCGGGAAACGAAGTCTTAACACAAGATCCCTTCTGCTTATATATAAAAGAAAATAATTGTTTTTATTGTTCCGTACCTTTTAAGTAAAAAAGTAACCCCTATAAGATGACTTTGTTGTCCGTCCGTCTGTCTGTCTGTCTATCAAGAGTCTTTTTCTCAGGAACGCTTGAAGATCTACAGCCCCATTATTTCTTGAAAAATCGTATTTCCACATTTACTTAAAAAAAGATATGGCCGTCTATATCGCAAAAAACGCATATTTCATTTACTATAAACGGTATCAAAATTAATAGGGTACTTTCGGTTGATCTACAATTATGAAACTTGGCAGCTAGCATCTACGGGAGTTCAGGAAAAAATACTGAATACTAAAAATTATTTGGTTAAATCTTAAAAAATAATAGCCTTAGAAAGGGCAAAATTTGGTATTAAAGCCGCTAGTCAAGTGAAGTATCAGAAGAAAGGGCTCTGTCTAAGCTAAGCTTGAATTTTAGAAAAAGCTCGAGACCTCCAATTTTTGTACGGAACCCTAGGGACCTGAGGGAGTGAGGAAAAGCAACGCCTCATTTTGGCCTACTTCTTCATAGTCATAAAAAGTGAAAATATTAAATATTTTATTTCCTCGAGTGGGAATCGAACCCACAAGTTGTCACGTTTACTGTCACATTTTATGCCCCTACGCCACGACTGGCTTTTGTATTAAACTTCAAAAATATTAATATTCTAGAAATTAATACAATCCTTAAATAATTCAAGTTTTCACTTTGCCATCACAAACTGTTCAAGTAATAAGCTTTGAGGAACTTCTCCATTTCATTTGCACTAAAAATTTAAAGAACTTTTGAAATAATTTAGCGTTTTATAAAAACAAAGAAACTATTTACAACTTAGTATTCTCTTTGTAGACAAAGCTCTCGAAACAAACTCGGGCAAGTCTTGAAATTCAAGGCTTGGGGCTAAAGATAAGAGCACTGCAAGGAAATGACCCGAAGTTTCTCGAAGTTTTTCGTATTTAAATTTTCTTTTTAGTCATGCGGAGAGTAATGTCATCCAACTTGGTCCAAGAAGTCCAGGTAGGTACTAAACTTGGTATATTGTTGATGCATATAAAATTTTCAATGTTTTAGTTTGTTTTGTTTTTTTTTCTTAGTTTCACGTTGTATTCTGCACATGGAAGTGTAGGCAAAGAGATACTTCGTTACCAATGAGACATTTCCGTTCCCTACTTTCCGTCGAATTCTGGAGGCATTGCGTGACGAATGGCATAACTCAACGCTGCGCTTTGCCTCGTTATCATAAACAATATTGCCATTATTATTTGTTATATGATAATAAAAATTACTTTTATTTTTAATTAATGTATTAACTTACAATTTGTTGAATATGAGTTAGCCTTATTTGTTTAAGTTTTACTTTTAACAACAAATTATGGCTCATTTTTTTAATTATTAAATGACTCAACATGGCTATATATACTTATTTAGAAAACGTATAAAAATTTGAACGTAGCGGGACTCGAACCCGCGCCTCCTGGAAACCGACCAGACGCTCTGACCACTAAGCCATACGTTCTCATCAAGCTACGTCGAAATTTTTATACGGCTATATATAACTAAAATATATATTAAATTATAAAACTAATAATTATATAACGTCTACAAAATATAGTCATTGCGATTTGCCCTGCCATGTACAGATTAGATCGAGTGTGAAGCTAAAAAAAGATATATTTCAATCAATTCATTTCATTTCTTTTATTCCTAAAAAATATATTTTAAAAGGTAAAAATGTATTACGGTGAAGCGACATGGCTAATAATGACAAAGAGCTTAAACCCCTTTCAAACGATCGAAGGCTTGTCGATCCTTCTTTGTCAGCGTAAATAGACACTTGCGGTTGTCATCTGAATGGAATCCATCATATTTTTGATTATCAGATCCCCAATTCGCTATATTTATTAAAATCACGAGGGAAATCTTTTAAAAATGGTATTTGAAAGTAAAAAAGTAGAGTAGGCAAAGGGACTTATTATTTAAGGTTTTCAATCCATTTCATATTTTTCGATTATTTATGAAGTATATTATTGTGTATTTGACTTAACAGACCGGTCGTGGCGCAGCGGCGCGAAGTGTGACTGTAAAATCGACTAGTTGTGGGTTCGATCCCCACTCGAGGAGATGAAATGTTTACTTAAATTTATATTTCCATTTCTTCGCTCTGGTGTCGAGCCTAAGCGCGGCGTTGAGTTTTGTCACTCAACACGCAATGCCTTCAGAATTTGGCAGAAAGTGGGGAACGGAGTGTCTTAATACTAGATTCCCTCTGCCTACCCTGCTGTGTGCGGAATACAGCGTGAAGCTGAACTTAACACCACACTTTGTCTACTAGAGCGGAGAAGTGAACAAAATTTAACCTATGATGGTGAAACTAGAAGAACCTAATACAATTAAGATATTTCACTTTTAACTAAGGTTATCTTGGCATAGTGGAATTACATCTGAATGCAAACCTAAGTGATCTCAACTTGCGGTAATCAATTTCATTCAACCTAACTAGCAATGTCTAGAAATCGAGCCCAAAAAAGGAATCAGAGTGTTTTGACACTAGATAAAAAAAATCTTCCAATTTGAAAATCAATCTCTAAAATCTGTGTTAGAATAATATTTTACAAATCAAAATCTTTACTACCTATTATAAAGATAAGCCTCATCAACATAAATATTACGTGTACGAATAAATTTCGACCGAATTATCGATATTTATCATTAATCATAATCGATATGTTATCTCTAATTCATTTTAGTACGAAAACATGTGGCGACTACTTGTTGGTTTAGTTATTTTATGTAGTGCTTTGGGTGAAGAAAATTCAAGAACAGTTGTTCTAGAAGACGGACCAGTGAGCGGTGAGAAATATTGGAACGGTGACTATTATGAATATTACGGTATCCCCTACGCCAAAATTCCTACGGGAAGGGATAAATTTCAGGTTTATATTATGTTGTTTTTGTTAAAAAGTAAACTACTTCATTAAAATTATTAATTGTTGTTGGATATATTTTGTTATTGTAATTAATAAGTTAACTTTACATATTCTTGAGACTATTGTAGGGTAGTGCGACCGTCCGACCGGGTGTGATTATCCATAATACTCCACTCTCGTAGAATTATGGCATCGATTTCCGCCACTCAACTCGCTAACTAAAGAACAATAATAATATGTTCCAAGAAGCTGAAAACGACAATGACATATTAACGACCTGTTATTTTTCAGGCTCCCTTGCCTCCTGATCCTTGGGAACAAGTTTATCAAGCCACAAGGAAAACAACAATCTGTCATCAATCCTATTTCAGTGGAGACAACGACGATGAAATAACTCTTGATGGTTCAGACGACTGCCTTATTATGAATCTACTCGTTCCCGAAATAGCTTCCGAAACTAATTTAGTACCTGTTGTGGTATACATTCATAGTGGAGCATTTTCGGGAGGAAGTGGAACTATGGCTAGTTTTCATTATTTAGCACGACACGACATTATAGTTGCAAGTTTCAACTACCGATTAGGAGCATTCGGGTTCGCTTGTCTAGGTAATAAAGAAATACCGGGTAATGCAGGTTTAAAGGACCAAGTGGCCGCCTTACGGTGGATCAAGAAAAACATAAAGAAATTCGGAGGTGATCCTGATAACGTAACACTGGCAGGTTTCAGCGTGGGTGCAGCCATGGCCGATTTACTATCTTTATCGCCAGCAACCAAGGGGTTGTTCAATAAAATTATTTTAGACAGTGCCTCTGCATTATCACCCTTCTCTATAAATCGAGATCCTCTAAGCACCGCGAGAAATATAGCTGCTTCGATAGGTTATAACGGAACAGGTAGTTTAAAAGATTTAACTGAATTTTATCTAAATGCCACAACCCACAATCTAGCTGAGAAAAGTTTAAATTACTATTTGAAAAATAGCACATTTGGATTCGCTCCGTGCATTGAGAATAAAATCGATGGAATGGAAGCGATATTAACAGAGTCACCTTTAGATATATTAAAGGGAAAAAAACACAACGATGTTGCTGTTCTAATTGGATTCTCTAATATGGAAGGAATAAGTCGGACCATCAAATTCGGTGAGTGGAGGGAACATATGAATAAAAATTTTGCCGATTTCCTACCGGCCGATCTCGTTTTCGATACGGAGAAAGCAAAAAATGATTTTATCTCAGAAGTAAAAGAATATTATTTTGAAAATAAGAAAATAGATAGTGAAGCTTTACAAGGCTATATAGACTACTTTTCGGATGCAATGTTTAAATATGGAATAATGCGGTCAGCGAAATTGCATGCGGCGATCTCAAAAGAACCTGTGTACCTTTACGAATTTTCTTACGTTGGCAAATTGAATATACAACACAATTACATGGACAGAGTAAAAGCAGCCAGTCATAGAGATCAAACTTCGTATATTCTAGACTTCTTTGGATACACAAGCAACTACAAAGATCTCGATACTCGAGATCGCATGACATATATGTGGTCTGACTTCGTAAAATACGGGTATGTTTATTTTTTTCAGCTTTACGCTAGGCAATAGTGTTAGTGTTAAGACTCTCTCTTTCGAGCACTGCCTAATTTTCGAGACATTGAGGCGTGTTTAGCGGCGAATAGCACCTACCTTGACGTTTACAGTGGCACGCTGCGGCCTGTGTCGCTTCTCAATGACGGTCTTTTTATCTCATTTTTTTCCTTTCTTCCTCAGTTAGGTATGTACACAGTGAACCTCATGTTAAGACACTCCATTTTCCACTTTCCACTTGAATATGAGTTATTCTGCATGTTCAGTGGCGAAGCATAACGCCGTTCTTTACCTTAGCAAGTAAAAATAATCCTCATTCAACGCTTAACGTTGAGTTCTCAATGCTTCGATTTATCTACCAGACTGATAAAATAAAAATATAATCATTCCCCTGAGTAGGGATCGAACCCACAATAGTGACGACGGTCTTATTATAAATTACTATAAATATTAAATAACATTTCTTTGCAGTGATCCAACAAAGTATGAAAGCTCTCTTATAACGTTCAAGTGGCAACCTTTCACAAATAAAAACCGAAGCTACTTGAAGATCAATAAGAAGTTGCAAATGAAGAAAGATTTGTTTGCCAATAGTTGGAACTTCTGGAATAAAGTATACGAGAAATACTATTGGAATCCCGTTGCGCCGAAAGCTGCATAGCATTTAAGCAAAAGTAACTTTAATGTAGCAAAGCTCAGCGTTGAGTTCCGCCACTTAACACGTAATGCCTCCAGAATTCGGCGAGAAGTGAGGATCGGAAGTATCTAAATCAGTGGGATCAGGTTGATTTAATATTAGGTTACCAGCTTTCCTCTGGCTATCCTACTGTACGCGAGATTCAGCGCAAGCAAAAAGTAGTTACTGTAGTAGACAGACGGAACCTAGTGTTAAGACACTCCGTTCCTCATTTCACGCACAATTATCGGGACATCACCTGTTGAGTGGAACTCAAACTCGCATAATGTCTACCAGAAAGGATAAATAAAAGTAATAAAATCTATATTTATTTTTTATTTATACAGTAAGATATAAAGACTTAATTAGTCCTAAACTTTTAACGAATGCGTTCTTTAAATATTTGTAATTGTATTAATATTTCCTTTTTTTCACTTAACACCGTATAACTGTTTCCCTGAACTCCTTTAAAAATATTAAATTAAATCAATTTCACGCTGTATCCCGCACACAGCAGGTTAAGCAGGTGGATCCAGTGTTAAGACACTCCGTTACCCACTTCCCGCCGAATTCTGGAGGCATTGCGTATTGAGTGGCGTATTCATGCTGAATACTCTTAGCTTCGACACCAGAGCGCAGAAATGGAAATATACATTTTAAAAAAAAACATTTCCTCGAGTAGGGATCAAACCCACAACTAGTCACCTCGCCTTTACAGGTACACTTTGTGCCCTTGAGCCACGACTGGCCTTAAAAATATTATTTTATGAATAATGCTTTGGCTCATGATGTGTCTAGTTGTTAGAATCTTTTATCGTTGAAATCGTGAGTTCCCCAAAATCTTTTAAAGATTCTTAAATATTGTATCTCATAACTTTCTATTAAACCACGTTGTACAAAATATTATTAAATAAAAAAAAATCAGCTTCACCCTGTATCCCGCACACAGCAGGGTAGGCAGAGGGAACCTAGTGTTAAGACACTCCGTTCCCCACTTTCTGCCGAATTCTGGAGGCATTGCGTGTTGAGGGGCAGAACTCAACGCCGCGCTTAACCTCGACACCAGAGCGAAGAAATGGAAATATAAATTTAAGTAAATATTTCATCTCCTCGAGTGGGGATCGAACCCACAACCAGTCGATTTTGCAGTCACACCTCGTGCCGCTGCGCCACGACCGGCCTCTAATAATATTATTAAGTTGTGATTAATTTTTTTTCAGCTTCACGCTGTATCCCACACACAGTTAGGTTTATAAAATTTTATTACAAAAAAGATAAAAATACGACGCATGTAGCAAAAAAAAAGTATACCGCTTAAATAGTCCTAAATATATATTCTGTAGTAAACCAAAACACTCCACAAATTACTTTTATCAATATTTGTAACTCGATGACAAATATCATTAGTAGCTTGATGCACTTAACGCTACACCAAAGTTTAAATCGCACGTGGAACTTCACCCAAGTTTATAATAGCGAAATCCTATACCATAAATAACGGGGAAAGTTCAAAGGGGAGGCTGACAGGAAAATCATTGCAAAATTCCCCTTCACTAGAGGGGAACCAAGGAAACAAGCTGAACCTCTTTAAAATTTAATACAGAATATATCATGGAATACAGAATATTGTAAAATAGCCTTTAAATTTACGTTTCAAGAGCACAAAGTAAGTTCAACATATTTGGATATTAGAGGAAATAAGGGCTAATATCGTATATTTGTTCGAACCCAACGTTTGTTTATTTTATGTTTTATCTGTCTGTACAGGTGACACGCGTAATATGGGCGCTGTCAATTTATAAGTGTCAAAATCAGGATCCGGAAAACGGCGGGTGTTTTATTATTTGGTCGTTTAAAAAATAGAATTATCAAAAGCGAGGAAAACCGAAAGTTTTATGAGTTTGGCTTATTATTTTTATTTATTTCTTATGTTATATTGGGTGTCGTGATGCATTGGAGTGGGACGGCATTTGACTGGAAACGCGATGGTTGTGGGTTTGATTCCCATTCAGGAAGTGGCAAATTTTTCATTCCTTTGCTCTGATAAGAAAACAACACGCAATGTAAATGACTTTTATGTAAATAACTATATCAAATAATTTAAATATAATAAGTAATTGTTATGTACTTAAAAAAGTTTATTCTAAAATCACAGACCCGAACGCCATTTATCGTTTTTTTTTTATTTCAGCGGGGTAGGCCGAGGGAACCTAGTCTTAGGTCACTCTGTTCACATTTTCTGAATTTTCGTTAACACGCAAAGCTTTAGGCAAAGTGCGACATTGAGTTCTGGCATTCAACAGTGGCGGAACTCAACGCCGCGCAATTCCTCGTCACCAGAGCGAAGAAATTCGGATCGAACCTTGTGCCCCTGCGTCACGACTGACCTCGATGTTTATGTATATGACTTATATAAAATAATAGTAATGACCGTGACGGATCCTATTTTTTTATTAAATTAATGTGGTGTAGTAGGCCATAGACTTTGACCGTCCGTGCCTTTTTTGTTCCTGTGTTTTTTATTAAGTTATTATTAAGAAAAACGCAGAAATTCATATCTAAGCACTTAAATAAAATTGAATTGTCTGTTTGTGATCACAAAATAACTGTGTCTTTTTCAAGTGCATAAAGTCGTTATTTAAATCTATGTTTATGTATCCTTATAATAAAAATCGTAACAAATCGTTGTCTGTTCTTCGAAAATATTGAAGAAAAAAATAATTTGAGGACCTTTACTAATGTAGGAGAACACAAAACATTTTTTTTTTATTTTTTGTCTATTTGTCTGAGCGTTTGTTATCGCTAATCTCAGAATCGGATTGGATTCTGGCAAGCTTCCGCTAAGATTATTTTATTACAATCGGTTCATAAATTAAAAATTATGTCAATTTAAAAGTACTTAGTTCGATAGGTTTGTTAATTGCTATAAGTTCTTTTAGTGTGTGACTGTAAAATCGACTGGTTGTGGATTCGATCCCCACTAGGAGGAGATAGAGGAGATGAAATATTTATTTACATTTATATTTTCATTCCTCGCTCTGGTTTCGAGGCAAAGCACGACGTTGAGTTCCGCCACTCAACACGCAATGCCTCCATACATACAGCGTGAAGCTGAAATAAAAAAGAAAGTTATTTTCTACTGATTTGGCTGAATCTTTAGCATTTAATTTGTATGATAATAAACCGAGATTTTACGATTTAGTATCGAGATCGAGTTTATGCGGGAAAAACCACGCTTACCATGCACGCGTACTTACCGTCTACCTAAATACCGTATAGCTCACAACATTTTTCTTTAAATACAACAAATTTTGCGAGCAAATTCAAATTAATTCCCAAAACACTTAAATTACTTAACGAGGCCGTCGTGGCGCATTGGCATAAGCATGTGACTTTAAACACGACAGTTGTGGCTTCAGTTCCCGCTCGGGAAAATTAATTATAATTTATTTATAAATTGAGGCCAGTCACGGCGCAGGGGCACAAAGTGTGACTGCAAACGCGCCCGGTTATGAGTTCGATCCCCACTCGAGGAAATTAAATATTTATTTAAATTTATATATACATTTTCTTCGCTCTGGTGTCGAGGCATAGCCCGGCGTTAAGTTCCGCCATTCAAAACGCAAAGCTTCCAGAATTTGGCGGAAAGTGGGGAACACACTCTTAACACTAGGTTTCCTCTGCCTATCCTGCTGTGTGCGGGATACAGTGTAAAGCTGATTTGTTTTAATATTTTCACTTCTTCGCTTTGTTAATAAGACAAAGCGTGGCGTTGAGTTCCTCGTTTGAATACAGAATACTTGGAAAATTGCGCAGTAAGTGAGGAAAACAGTGTCTCAACACTAGATTCTGTATGCATCCTCTGCTATATCCGGAATATTAGGGATAGCGTAAAGCTGAAAATAAACTTAAATTACTTTATTTCTATATCTACATCACACATACATCATTAAAAAACACAGTTATATTGGTATCTTTAATATCAATATAACTGTTTCTTCAAATGTATATAAATATTTACACGATACCAAAACACAATTAAACAATTTTAACACTTTTGTCGGTCTATCTTTCTGTTTATCCGGGCTAACCTCCGGACCAGCTGAAGCGATTATTATGGGACTAACACTGAAAGATAGAGGGGATTGTGGAGTAACATAAAGGTAATTTTTATACAGTAAAAAAGTTATATCAATTTAAAGTATCTTGTTTAACAAAATTGCTACTTCCTAGAAGAGTTATCTTATACAACGGTTATTATATTTGGTATTTTTTGTAAATTTTTATTTGCATAATGATAAAAAAATCTCGAAATTGTATGATTATGAAATACATCGAGATTTAGGATTATTTAATGTTATTTGACACCCTCTCAAACAGCCACTTTATTTACAAAGAAAAAACTAAAATAATTAATAAATTTATAGGGTTCTGTACCTCAAAAGGAAAAAATCGGAACCCTTATAGGATCACTTTGTTGCCCGTATACCGTCTGTCAAAACCATTTTACTCGACATAGCGTTGAGGTATCAATCTAAAATTAATATCAGATATTCAGGTTTCCAATTCCTTGGAGCATAGAAATTAAGCTTCTAATACAACGCAGTCAAAAGCTATGAGCATTTATGTATCGTTTTTGCTTCGTTTCGTATGAAATACACCGCGTAATGAAAATTTATAGTGTAGACCCACAGTTATGAAATTTAGGACGAAGTAAGATCTTACAATACAAATAAAGAAAAATCCGAAATGTCATAGATATTTCATAGAAAAAATCATTACAAAGTTATATTTGTAGCTAATTTCATACAATATGCCCGCAAACTTAAGTTAGTTATCTTTATTCGCCGCATCATCGAAACCTATAAGGTATTTATTTCCCAATCACAATCCTGAAATTGATGTAGAAGCCTCACGAGTATAGCCGCATGAGTGCCGTTAGTATCTATATATATAAAAGGACATGTACCTGACTGACTGAGATAAGACGCACGCACAGCCGTAACCGCTGATGGAGGAAACGTGAAATTTGGACAGATGTTTATTTTCGTAATCTGGACATCCACTTAGAAGGAATTTTGAAAAATTTTAACCCTAAAGGGATGAAATAGGAGTTGAAAGTTTGTATAGATTTTTTTTTAGAATTACCCCCTAATGGTGCAAATAAGGGGTTGAAAGTTTGTATGGAAAAAGTTTAAAACGCCACCGATTTTTATAAAAAAATTAATTCAGACTGTTAAAATATTTTATTGAACAACTGTTTCGTAGTTTTTTTTTTGTATTCACCCCTAAGGGTGCAAATAAGCGAGCGAAGCCGCGCGTGCCCACTAGTATAATATAAAGATATAATACACTAAATTTAAAGCTATTTAAATGAAACTATAACACAAACGAACGATACTAAAATGTTTGTCTGTCTGTTTCTTTGTTTGCGCTAGTCGTATATCTCTACCTAAAAGGCCGGCAATGCACTTGTAGCTCCTATGGAGTCGTGGCAGTCGGCGGCTGTGATAATTTACCACAAGGTGACAAATTCCACAAAAAAATCCGGAATGGCTTAACCAATTTTTAATGGGGCTTTGACTTGAAGATAGGGAAGCTTACAGAGCAACATAAAGGCTACTTTTTAGCCCGGAATTCCAAAAGATTGGGATTTACGCAGAAATTTCCGCGCTTATCGCGCGCAAATAGCGACCTCGAGATAGATATTAAAAAACCTAACATTTTTTGACAATTATTGCGGGCGAAAACAAACTAAACCTCAAAATATTTAAATTACAATTTACTTAGTGTATAACAGTATAAGTACAGTATAATCATTCTTAAATAACTGACCAAGCAGAGGCCGTGGCGCATGGACACAAGGGTGTGACTATGACGCGACGGTCGTGGCTTCGATACGTACTCGAGGAATTGAATTATTATTTCTTAATATTTCCATTTCTTTGATCTTGCACCAAGGTAAACGCCTGTCGTTGAGTGCCACTCAACACGCAATGCCCCGAAAAATCCAGCGGAAAGTAGTAAACGTAATATCTTAACACTAGGTTCCTTCTGCCTATCCTGGGCTTAGGCAACAGCGTGAAGTTCATTTATTTATTTACTAAAACATAAGCAAACGATTTTAATTTTTTTGTCGGCCATTTTGTTATTTTTTTTGGCCGGGCTAGTCTCCATCACAGCGCAACTAATACTTACAAAACTTTCACTGAAAGATATAGGATGTTGTGAAGGTTTCTATAACAAAATAATCACAAAAATTATACAGCGCTACATGTGGAATGCGACCTTTACATTTATTAAGAGGATTCTTAGTATATATAATGATATCATCATCATCGAGCACAGTTATCAGAATCGTCTCTATCAAAGCACAATGGACTCAATACCGAAAGACTCTATCCTAGAGTTCAATCCCGATACGTTACAATTTTTGAGGCAACAGTACAACTTAGACAAGCCAGGAGCGATTGAAGAAGCCATTAACCTACTGGAAGAATGGATTAAGAAACAACCACATTTTAGAAAAAAAGATTTCCGTAAGTAGATAATATATCTTAGTCAGGTTCTCCCGAATGGAATTTATCACACACTTCTTTACTATATATTTAATTTTAATTGCATTTATTTATATATTTTTTAATTCTGCAATAAATATAATATTATTTTAGCGCGGGATTATTTAGAAAGGACTATTATTATTAGCAAAGGATCTGTGGAAAGAGCAAAATTCAAATTGGACAGAATATGCACATATAGAACGCTGTACCCTCAATTTTTTAGAGTACACGATATAAAGAAATCTGAATCATTTGAGTATCTGTAAGTCCATATTTTATATTATAATGAATCCCATTGTTAGAATTTGGTTCTTTAAAAAAAACGCAAATCATATAGGATCATGTTGTTGTTCATCTGTATATCTGTCTGTCTGTTAAAACATTAAAATCTCTTGAAAGTATCAAGTTGGAATTTATGTGAAAAATTCAAGTCTACAGTCTTGGAGCATAGACAAAACTTAAGTCAAAGCATTTGAAAAAAAATCAAGTACTTCTTTTTTTTAGGCGGTGCACTTTTATGCGTAAACTAACAAAAGAGCACTACAGAACATTTCTATTTAGAAGTAAAGCAAAAACGTATCCGACTGGGCTATTAGAAGCATTTCAATTATTATTCATGGTAAGACTTATATTATAGTGTCTGAATGCAAAAGAAATAATTTGTGATTTACCTTTGTATTTAACTGTATTTTATCGTTACGTTACGTCGACACTCAAAGAAAATATAAAAATAAGTAAGATATCACCTTCATCCACTTAATTGTCTTCTGTGGACTATGAGAAAGCCTTTATTTCTGAGCTATGCTCCTATCTCTCCAAAAGAGCCAAGTAACACAGGTATACACAGGTACAGGCAAATATTTAAGGTATATATACGAAAACGGCACTATGTTGTGTACGTTTGTAGAACCAGAATTCTATTATTTTCAAACTGCAACGAGGTCTGCGTCAGGGAGACGTTGTTTCTCCGAACTATTTTTCTTTCTACAGTTTATTTTATTCTGGTCAATTTCTACAATTTTAATTTAATTTTGTCTTCATTTCAGCAATGTGAATACATACAAGCACACGACTATTGCAATGGATTGGTGATTTTGTTGGACTTTAACGAAGCAAATATAATGGAGACGGTGAAAGCACACAAAGTTATGGAGCTACGACAAGTAATACTTATTTTAAAGGTAATAGCGACGACCAATGACGACGGTAATTAAAAAAAAATAAAATGAGAGAATAAAAACGGAGCCCTTAGGTATCTTATAGGTCTGTCGTGTTGAAATATTGTCAGTCTATCTGTCGGTCTATCGAGACCATTTATTTCAAGATAGTGCTGAGGTATCAAACTGAAATAAATATCAAACATTTAGGTTTTCTATGTCAATACGACCAAAAGTTACGAGAATTTGTGCATTGCCTATCGCTATTTTTGCTGCATATAAGATATGATGAAAACTGGCAAGAAATGAGAAATTACATTAAAAACATAGGAAAAAATAAAAAAAATGATTATGTACATTACAATGAAAACCATTATAAACCGATAAAGTATATGAAAGGAACTTAGGTTTGTCAACTTATATAAGTTGTACTTCCCATTGACAATCTTAAAAATAGATCCAGATTGGCTCTCACGTTTTCTACATGCCTACCCTGCTATGTGCAATTTAGG
Organism: Heliconius hermathena; assembly: GCA_013403705.1. Classification (NCBI taxonomy): domain Eukaryota; kingdom Metazoa; phylum Arthropoda; class Insecta; order Lepidoptera; family Nymphalidae; genus Heliconius; species Heliconius hermathena. The sequence goes on from JAAIXJ010000089.1 coordinate 923,410, forward strand.
CATAGGGAACAAGGGGAACTGGGTACTAGTGTCAGGAACGGAGTGTCCGTTTCCAAAGATATGAAATATTTAAAACTCCCGAAAGGTCCGAACTACAATCGCGACGATTGTGAGTCCGACACTCACAATCGTCGCGACTGTAGTCGCACACAGTCCAGGGTGCACAAGAACCTGGTCCACTTTTAATTTCTAAAAAAATTCGTTGTAAATCTCCTAATTTTTCTAATTTATAGGAAGGATATGGTATGAAAATAAAAGGTATACATATTTTATCACAATCTAGAGCTATAGACGCCCTTGTGACCTTATTCAAACAAATATTTAGCGCTAAGCTTGCATCTCGTATTGCCGTACACAAAACTGTAGATACATTGTACGACTACGTGCCTAAAGAGATCTTGCCTAAAGAATATGGCGGCAATGAAAAAACAATAAACGAAATGCACGGTAAGTAATATGTTTCAAAATCTTCTGCTAATAAATATAACGGAAAAAAGAAAACGAAAAAGAATTTTCAGAGTTAATGTTGCTGTTTCATATACCTACTTTGCTGTGTGCGGGATATAGCTTCATGTTATATCCCGCACACAGCAGGGTAGGCAGAGGGGGCCTAGTTCTAAGACACTCTGTTCCCCAAAATATATATTCCGTTCCCCAAAATATACATATATATAATATATACATATATATAATATATACATATATATAATATATACATATATATAAGAGCGCATGTCGAGGCGAGGCGAGGCCAGTCGTGGCGCAGCGGCAGGAAGTGTGACTACCTAAAGCCGACTGGTTGTGGGTTCGATTCCCACTCGAGGAGATGAAATATTTACTTAAATTTATATTTCCATTTCTTCGCTCTGGTGTCGAGATTAAGCGCGGTGTTGAGTTGTGCCACTCAACTCGCAATGCCTCCAGAATTCGGCAGAAAGTGGGGAACGGAGTGTCTTAACACTAGGTTCCATCTGCCTACCCTGCTGTGTGCAGCAGGATACAGCGGGAAGCTGATTATTACATATATATAATATATACATATATATAATATATACATATTTGAATAATTCTTAGTGGTTAGAACGTTGTGGCCGTGAGTAACCCAGAATTTAAGAGATTTAGGGGTAACAGTGTCAAGAAAGTTAAAATTGTATCACTCGATTCTCTACATTAAGCCATCACAAGAAAAGTTTCCAATAAGATAATGCTACCATCAAAAATTTTGACAATATTGCGATGATATTATTCAGAACTCTTTCAACGAAAACCCTCAGTACATTAGTGAAAACTGCATTTAATTTTTTAGCGTGTACAAACGTACAGACAAAAAAAATTAAAATCATTGTTTTGGGTTCTATTACATTAATAAAGGCCACCAATAGATGGAAAAATTTTTTTTGAAAAAACCATTGCTTAAACAATAAATAATACACTATGTTTATTGCGTATAATTCCCATGCATATCAGTTTTTTTTAATTATATTTTTATTCCATCATATACCAAGGTGCGTATATCATTATACCAACCTTACAAATATGTATTCGTAGTTTTATTATGATAATTTGTACATACATAAATACTTTATCTTAATATATGACTTAGTTATTGTTAAAGATTTTTTTGATTCTGTGATTTTTTTTGGGTAATCTAAGGTTGTATTATAAATTTATATTACAGATGAATTTCTAGATATCCTCACAACAAAGGAATATTTAGAATATATGAATGAAATAAATAAGGCGACAACAAATGAAGATTTAAGAGTCTTGACGGATGAAGATAAAGCTCTGGGGGTGCCTGGGACTTTCAGATCTTTAAATGTCGATTAACTTTATCTTACATCTATAGTTAATTATTTGTCAATAATATAAAGATAAATAAGGTAACATGTGGTTGTGGAACACAAAAATAATCAATAAAAATAAAATTAAAGAAAAAAAACTACTTATAAGAATAAGCTTTTATTATTTGTTAATAAAATTAACTAAAAAGTTAACAATAAATTAACTCTAATAAGAAATATAACACTTAATAAATAATAAAAGCGTGTTACTTGGTGAATGTTCTTATTTATACCATCAAATTGGAAATATCTTATAAGTTTTGATGAAATGACGAATAAATTTAACAAACTTAAGTTTGCTGGCATATGCATTTACATTGTATGAAATTAACTACAAATATAAGTTTGTAACATTTTTTTCTATGAAATATCCATAATTTTTTACTTATCGATTTTTTTCCTTTATTTGTATTGTAAGATCTTACTTCGTCCTAAATATCGTAAGTGTAGGTCTACGGGAAGTACACTATAGGTTTTGATTGCGCGGTGAATTTCATACAAAATGAAGTAAAAACGGATATCTTTTAACTGCGTTGTATTAAAAGCTTAATTTATTTATTTGATACCTCAACGCAATCTCAAGCAAAATTATTTTGACAGACGGATGACAAAGTGATCCTACAAAGGTTCCGTTTTTTTCCTTTTGAGGTACAGAACCCTAAAAGAGGATTCATTATTTTAGTTTGGTTATGCAATTAATAAAGAGAAATCTAAATCTCGATCTATTTTACAATCATACAATCTCGAGTTGTTTTCAGTTTTACACTATCCCTAATATCCCGCATATAGCAGGATGCAGATGGAATCTAGTTAAGATACTGTTTTCCCCACTTTCCACAATTTTCGAGGAATTGTATATTGAGTGGCGGAACTTAACGCCACGCTTTGTCTTGTTACCAAAACGAAGGAATAAAGATATTAAATCAAATCAAATCAGCTTCGCGCTGTATCCTGCACACAGCGGGGTAGGAGAAGAAACCTAGTGTTAAAACACTCCGTTCTCCACTTTCCGCTGAATTCAGGAAGTATTCTGGAAGCATTGCGTAGCGGAGCGTCAAACATTTAGTGGCGAAACTTACCGCTACATTTTGCGTAGACACCAAAACGAAGAAAATGGAGATATAAATTTTAATGAATATTTAATTTCCTTGAGTGGGGATCGAACCCATAACCAGTCGCGTTTACAGTCATACTTTGTCCACAAACATTAGTAAATTTTTATTCATTGCCCCGAATGGGAACAAAACCCACAACTGTCGTGATTAAAGTCACGCGCCTGTGCTACTGCGCCACGACGGCCTCATTAAATAATTTTAAGACTTTTGGAAATTTATTTGATTTTGTTGTATTAAATTTGCTGTATTTAAATAAAAATATTAAAATATACGGTATTTATTTTACTATATGGGGCGGTATATATATATAGTGTATACACACTTAAAAATCGGGAGCGGTTAAAGTTTTTAAAAAAACACGATAAAAACACATATCGTCTATATGTTTCTAAACTATTTGGAAAAAGATAAAATATAATTGCAATAATTGAAATGTATCACTTAATACAATACTTCACACGACTTTCCTTCCAATAAGGGCGTTGCTTACAAGCAACTGCCCCCGACAGATAATTTTTTCGATCTTGAGGTTATTGCTGCTAGCCCTATTGGCTTTTACTGCGATACCGGTGGGGAGGGAAGAGGCTACTCTGTCCCTGAAGAAAAGGGAGCACTATGGGCTGCCTGGGAGGAGTCGACGACTGCAAGGGCGCCCCCTGCGGGGCTCGAACCTCGGCTTACAGCCATCGAGTGGGCCCCGATTGATACAATTCCACTGCTTTTATTGTCTTTTTCACTTACATCTACCCTCTTTTACATGAATTCGCTAACAATACGGCATTTATTAAATACACGTGCACGGCAAGCGCAGTTTTTCCAGCGTAAAATTCCATCCCGATCCTAAATTTTGGTATTTTTTATCATAATACAAACTGAAAGCTAAAGATTCAGCTAATTCAGTAAATCAGTTGTATAACTTAACTTAACTTAGCTTCACGCTTTATCCCTAGCGGGGTAGTCAGAGAGAACGTAACGTCAAACGGTCTACGGTCTCTATACATCTCTTTCGCCTCGTCCACTGTCATAATTGTTATAATTCATTTATATAAAATAACTGGTATAGTAATTAGCAAATATGTCGGACTAAGTTGATATAATTTTTTTGTTTATTAGGTAATAAATAAAAAGAATAGAATAATATCTTTGCCAAAAAGTCAAAATGAGACTCCCACGTACAACAAAAACAACATATTATTTCAAACGAATCAACAAAACCTCTCAAACAGAATAGGTAATAAACACTACACCCGTAATATACAAAAGTGTTTGCATACTAAACATTACCTTAATAGTTTAAATAGTTGGTAATCAAAGTTGATCGGTCCCGTCACTTAATTAGAGGCGGCACGCTATGTGCGGCACGTCTGCGACAACGCAAGGCATGCGGTGTTTACGTAAGCCTATGTGTACAGGTGTTCTAATTTTATAAAAAGACAGATAAAAAAAATCTGCTTCATGCTGTATCCCGCACATAGTAGAATTTTTACTTGCATTATGAGTTGAGGTTTCTGCTTGGGTACCGAGAGCGAGGAAATAAAAATATTTATAAATAATTAATTTCCCTGAGTGGAGATTTAACCCACAGCCGTCGCGTTATAGTCGCACCTGAAAGATAAAAATAATTAAAGAAAATTATAAATTAGATAGTGATAGAAGAAAAGCCATGACTTTTTTGTTATTTTAGTAGCGTAATCGTTATTACTACAAGAATATTATTTAAAAACAACATAAGCAATGTCAACGTACCAGTTTTTATCCGGTGACCATATCCACCATCCACCACAATACACATACCAGGTTCATATCGTATTTATTTTCCATATTTTGTATATTATAAGATGTTAATGATGAAAGATGTTAATTTTGATACGGTTCGGTAATTGAAATCAAAATACCTATATTTTGATTTCAATTACCGAACCGTAAAAATCAACAAAACATTTCATTTAAAAGATTTTCCTCAACTTCACACTATATTCTACCTATAGCAGAGTAACTAAAGGAAACTTTGTGTTAACACACATCATTTTCCACTTTTCGCCAAATTTTGCCTTGGTAATAGAGCGAATAAACAAAAATATACTAATATACTTATATAAATATAATAAATAATAAAATATAATAATATACTATAGTAAATAATAATTCAGTCCTCTGAGCGGGAATCATTCCCGTGACTGTCGCGTTACAGTCACACACACAAACTCCTGCGCTACGACGACATCAAAAACATTGAATTTCACACACATTTAGATCATTCATATTCAGTCAAATATGTCACAAATGCATTATGCATTAAAAACAATAACAAAATTGCATACGAAACAGGAACCTCCTGTATACAGATCTCACAGAGCACATTCCATCGTAGTAGACGCGTTCAGCAAACCGAGCCGAGATCCGCCGACAATTTGACGTCACGTTACCTACCTAATATTGACGTCGCTCATAGACTACTAGAATACCAGAAGGGATGATTTTGAATGTGTACATACGGACAGGTGATTTTGATTTATTTCACATATTTGAAGAGAATAACATTTGGAAATACAAAATAAATCTTATCTATTTGAGCGCATTGTGACGCAGCGGCATAGCGTCTCATTATAAACGTGATGGTTGTGGGTTCGATTTCCAGTCGAAGGCGTGAATTTTCTTTTTCTCTTCCCGATACAAGGTCATATCTAGGTAACTTTGAGTTATACCATATAATATCGATGCGTGGCGAGCAATGTATGTGTTAAGGACTAGGTGCCCTCTGCCTTCCCTGCTATATGCAGGAATAAACGCGAAGCTGCATATTTACGATATCGATAGTATAAATATTAAATAATATAAAATATCGTTGCTGCCGTTTAAATATTTCTAAATAATTATAATTATAAAAATTCCATTCCCCACTCACCTCTGAATTTTCCAAGACAGTGTTAAAACACTCCATCCTCCACTTTCCGCCAAATTTTTCGAGGCATTACGTGTTGAGTGGTGGAACTCAACACAGGGCTTTTGCCTTGGTGCTAGAGCGAACAAATGAAAATATTAATAAATAATAATACATTCACTCGAGTGGGGATCAAATCCACAACCGTCGTGCTAAAGTCACACCCGTTAGCCCCTGCGCCACGACTGCCTCAAACCTTCTATTACTAAAACTTTCTAAATGCTTAAATACAAAACCACGTGAAATAAATATATTATATTATACTATTACGTTTTAAGTATATTATGTTATACTACAATACAACATAATATCCTTATTTCACGTGGTTTCGAATTTTAGAATTTGAGTGCACACTGAAGCTCAGCACAGTAGCTGGATTACTTGTATTGTCCATGCAAAGTTAGTCTCGGTCTGGTTGAGTTTGCAATGTACCGAAAACCGCCACCAAAGACCGCAGTATTTAAATCCACAGTATCTAGACAATGGAATGGTGTGTCGGTGGCATGTGTTGTATCTTACGGTTTGAATGCTTAGCTTACATATTAATTCACTATATTAATAATAATTAATTTAATATCGATAATAAAAAAAAAATTAAATCAGCCTCACGCTGTATCCCGCACACAGCAGGGTAGGCAGAGGGAACCTAGTGTTAAGACACTCCGTTCCCCACTTTCTGCCGAATTCTAGAGGCATTGCGTGTTGAATGGCAGAACTCAACGCCGCGCTTGTTCTCGACACCAGAGCGAAGAAATGGAAATATTAATTTAAGTAAGTATTTTATCTCTTCGAGTGGGGATCGAACCCACAACCAGTCGGTTTTGCAGTCACACCTCGTGCCGGCCATATATTAGCGGCACGGTATATTAATATAATTAGATTTTGTAAAATGTCTTAAGTAATCTGTGTGTCGTCATTCTCTCTTATTATCTTTTACACTTTCAAATGGTACAAATATGCATATAACGAAATAATTAAATATGTATTTAACAGGCTTACATTATAAGCTGACAACAAGGACATGTATAAAACTCTTTCATTACTGAGTGACTGATAGACGGACCGCTTCACGGCGTAGAACGCTGGAATTTGGATTTTTCTTTGAGTAGTGTAAGGAAGCACTAAAACAGGATTTTCTGAAATTCCTTCGGGATCACGGAGAAACGAGATTTTACATTTTAGAAGTCCATACAGCTGCTGCAACTAATATAGAATCTTCCTAATTCCTATTGTACGCCTATTTTTCTAACTAAGCCATACGTTCAAAGCAACGTTGAACGTATGGCTTAGTGGTTAGAGCGCCTGGTCGGTTTCCAGGAAGCGCCGGTTCGAGTCCCGCTATGTTCAAATTTTTATACATTTTCTAAATAAGTACTGTGGCAGTTATTAGCTACATAAGGTTCATAGCCTAACCTAACATTCATTCAATTATAAAGCACAATTTTTTAATATTTTCTTAGCGTAGTTTTAACTCCCTGACAGACCACACCTCTAAACACTAATTACTACTAAACATTACATACATACTAAACATTACACGCGCCTACAAATATACTATAGCAAAGTTACAAGCAGTAACTAACAGGAACAATTTATTATAAATTTTAATTAACCTAAAAAAAAAGACTAAGGCTAGTCGTGGAATTGCGCTGAAAATGTAACTGTTAACGTGACTGGTTGTAGGTTCGATGCCCACTCGTGGAAATTATATATTTTTTTGTCTTCGCTCCAATGTCGAGGCAAATCGCGGCGTTCAGTTCCGCCACTCAACGCGCAATGCCTCCAGAATTCGGCGGAAAGTGGGGAACAGAGTGTCTTAACACTAGGTTTCCTCTACATACCCTGCTGCGCGAGATATACAGCGTGAAGTTGATTATTAATTAACTAAACTAAAATAAAACATTGGCTCCTAATCTACCACACCACCCAATCCCCATATTCCCCAATAATATAAGGGTAAGATGTATTGTGCAGAGGAACTTTCAGGTGTTATAACGAAAGAAGGATCTGGCTGCTTTCCGCTCCCTCTTTATTTGGTATGAACATTAAAAATATATTCCCTTGAATAAAATTTAAGTAAGCCACATGTTCCATTGAGTATTTTTTTTATCTTTGTTTTCAACAAAATTACAATTCACATCGTTATTGAAATATATATATTGTTAGCGAACTCGTCTAAAAGAGGGTAGATTTAGGTGAAAATATAATAATTATAAAAGCAGTGGAATTGTGTCAATCGAGGACAGTTGCTTGTAAGTGACGGCCCTTATTGGAAGGAAACTAGTGTGAAGTATTTTTAGTAGGTGATACATATCACTTATTGCAATTACATAGTATCTCTTTCAAAATAGTTTAGAATCATATAGACGATATGTGTTTTTATCGTGTTTTTTTTAAAAACGTTACCCACTTCCGTTTTCTAACAATATTATGAAGAAAAAGGCCAGTCGTGGCGCAGTGGCACGAAGTGTGACTGTAAAACTGACTGGTTGTGGGTTCAATCCCCACTCGAGGAGATGAAATATTTACTTAAATTCAATTCAATGCAACGCAATGCCTCCAAAAAATCGGCAGAAAGTGAAGAACGGAGTGTCTTAACACTAGGTTCCCTCTGCCTACCCTGCTGTGTGGGGGATACAGCGTGAAGCTAATTAAATTAAATTAAATTAAATTATTAATTAAACTAAATTATTAAATTATTAATTAATGAAGAAAAATATATTTAGCATAATAATATTTATAGTACATAAGTAAGTCAAGCCCATCCCAATGTATCTGGTACCCACCCCAGAATTTCGAAAAGCTAAAATGAACTCTTTATAAAGTCAGTCTAGTGCAGTCTTTTGCAACTGCAAAGAAACACTTAATTGTTTACAAGCCTTAGGGCAGGCTTGTAACTTACTAACTTTTTACCCTGAAAAAGGCTCTAGGCTCTATACGTCCACGAATAAAAACCAACTCAAACCTACTACCATAAAAAAACACAGAAAGAAAACAAACAAAAATATCTCCCATCTCCAAAACCAGCACCATTCCACATAGCTCAAGCAACACCATAAATTCACAATTCATAATCCGTTTACAAAACACCGTAAAAGGAACTTTTCTTTAATAATAATAAGAAAAAATTCTATTAAACTTCACGCATAAATTTCCAAGGAGGAATGCTCCCCGAAATGCTTAGCCGGATGACTGTGCAATTATCAATATCTGCATCACGGCATCGCTGGCTCCCATCGGCTTGGTTTAAATCAGATTTTTTTCGTTTATTAAAACACCCCTCGCACCTTCGCTTCGTGTTATGTTGCCGCATATTTTTTGTTGAAATTCGTCGAAAAGAAATTCTTTTCTAAATAATAGATGTTTTTGGTTTTGTACGAAATGTATACGCAGTTTTAATTGTTCTTTTTTTGGGTTTTGCGGTATATCTCGTAAATGTGTAGGCAGAGAAAGCGTTAGAGCTAGCGTTCAGACAGTTAGTTGGATCGCCCAATTTACGTTACGAGACATTAGGTATTGAGTGGCGAAACTCAACGCCGTGGTTTGTCTAGAAAGAGCTAATAAGCATAATTAATTCTCCCGATTAGAAATCGAACATATAGCCGTAACGTTTGCCAGTCACACGCTGTGCGTTTCGCCACGATTGAATTTTAATTATAACGAAGAAAATATTATTTATCTTATCTTATAAGTTGTCTGACAAAAATACAATTATTTTCCAATTTTAAATATGTACCTAGTATCAAGTCTACTAACTACTACCACTTACTAGTAATTGTCCGAAGCATTGACTAAACTAAAACTAAACGACTAATGTGTTGATCGGCGGAGAGCAGTGTCGTTCTCGAAAAGACTATAATATATAAATAACATTTTTGAAAAAGAATACACAAATTTATCTCTATATATAATAAGACAGTAAAAATATTTTGTCTGTACATTTAGTAATTTTGACTGAAATGGATAGAGGGACACTTAAAAAGAATAATAGAAAGCAAAAAGATTTTTTTTTAATTTCTTGTCTGTCTGTCTGTCTGTCGACATATTTTTGTCCAAATTTTTCTCTGAAAGTACTGAACCGATTTACTTAAAAATTTCACCAATTGCTTTGTTTTAACTCAACTTAACTACTAAAGTTTAGTTCATCAAAATCGGTTCATTAAAAAAAAAGTTATCGTCATTTGAATGAACTCAAGGCATTACTTTGCCTGCGAATATTATATAGCAATCGCGCTGGTATGACCCTGGCTAAAGAATGACATTCGAAACGTCTGGTTTATATGGTTATTGATAAAAATATATATTTTTGAAGCACTATTATATAATATTTTATACAATAAAGTAAGCAAAGTTGAATTGTTAGTGGAGATTACCTTCATAAATCATAACAGTTAAGTTTAAGTCGTAATTAATTCAACCGGCCGGTCGTGGCGCAGCGGCACGAGGTGTGACTGCAAAACCGACTGGTTGTGGGTTCGATCCCTACTCGAGGAGATGAAATATTTACTTAAATTTATATTTCCATTTCTTCGCTCTGGTGTCGAGGTTAAGCGCGGCGTTGAGTTCTGCCACTCAACACGCAATGCCTCCAGAATTCGGCAGAAAGTGGGGAACGGAGTGTCTTAACACTAGGTTCCCTCTGCCTACCCTGCTATGTGCGGGATACAGCGTGAAGCTAATTTTAATTTATTTTAATTCAACACAGAGATAAAGAACGATCTTGAAAGAAATATCAAGTAAATACAAAGATATTTTGGTTGGTTCGTTCATATAATATATGTAACTAATTTAAAAACTGTACAGGAGTTAATATGCAATTAATACAGTTATTTTACAAAGAATATTATGAATCCTACAACCTAAATTAAATTATTCACTGACATCAGCACATTTAACAGAGTTTTAGAATTATGATGAGACGTATATTATATAGGTAAAAAGAACATAAAGTTACAAAAATATATACGTGTAATACATAATTAGCTTTATGTATATTTTATAAATATCAAATATCAACAATGGTCGTATTTTTTTATTTAAAACAATCAAAAATTCTTTGACGATAATGTCGTAAAAAAAATCATATTAGAAGTCATTATAGTTGTCAATCGATTGTGCTTATTAAATCAGTAATCATTAATTTTAAGCGGGCGAAGCCGTGGGCGAGCCGCTAGTCTATAATAACCACTGATTTCTTTCTATAAAGTGTGTAAAAAATAGAAATAAGTTGGATATCTACTTTAATACAAATTACTGTTTTTGTAAGAATTTATTACATTTTTCACACAAATCACGTAAAATCGTTATCTAATAAAAGCTTACAAGAGGGTGTAGTGTTATTTTTAATCTGTGCACCCTCCGTGTAAACTTCGTCACTGCCTTGCACCGGAGGGCTGATGTCGGAATAAATCATTTTTGTAAGGGATATAATTAAACGCTTTTTAAGGTTCCGTACCTCAAAAGGTAAAAACGGAATCCTTATCGGATTACTTTGTTGTTAGTCTGTCAAGACCACTTACTTATCTATAGATAGCGTGGAGGTATCGAGCTGACATTAATGTCGAATATTTATATATGAACTTATACTTTTACTTATACTTTATAAGTAAATCGGTCTCGGAGTAAAGAAAAAACCAAGCTTCTAAGTTAACACAATCAAAAGGTACGATCGTTTATCCAGCGTTTATAAGGAATTTTGTATGAAAATCACCGCGTAATAAAAACCTATGGGATACTTCTAGTGGACCTACAGTAATTAAATGAAAAAATGGTAATATATAGGTACCTATTACATTGAGGTCATTCGCAGGGGCACAAAGTATGACTGTAAAATCGACTAGTTGTGGGTTCGATCGCCACTCGAGGAAATTAAATATTTATTTACATTTATATTTTAATTTCTTCGCTCTGGCATCGAGGCAAAGCGCGTCGAGTTTTAACACTAGGTTCCCTCTGCCTACCCTGCTGTGTGCGGGATACGGCATGAAGCTATTTAACTATTACATAGAAAAAAAACATTTTAAGCTTATAAATGTATATTTCATACAAAATAAGTGCATGCGGCCGCAAACTTAAGTTTGTCAATTTTTGTAAGTTGTACTCCCCTTTGACTTACAATCCTCAAATTAATACGGAACCCTCAGTGAAAATTTAAGTAAAAGTTAATTCAAGAACTTCAAGTTAAGTTTACGAATTTGGATGATTCTTTCAGTGTTCAGAGAGAAATCCTTCTCTCTTGTATTTTGAAATAAATTTTAAAAGTAGAATTTATTTTCTTCAATATTAAATAATAAATTCAATAATAAACTGTTAAAAAATGGCCTTCTAGATGAATCCGTACAGTGAATCTAGTATTTTAATGTTATACAGCCTTTAAAATATACAAATCTTATGTAATGTATATAATTTCCTCTCAAAATTTAAAATACTCTCAACCGATAGTATCCGAAAAATGTTAAGTCACTTTATAGAAAATCTACCTACACTTGTAATATTATAGCTATAATTCTAATATTCAAATAATATAGTGAAGGTGAAATGTTGATTTGGTTCAACGAGCTAATCCCAGAAACTACATATTCGAAACTTTAAAAAAGGTATCGGATAGTTTGGCCTACTGAGGAAGTCTATATATAATAAGGTTTGTAACAATATTCAAAATGTTTAGTAATTATTAAATTAGTGATCGAGATGATCATTACTAATAATATTTAAAACATATACATATTTTTCACCCCCGACGAGAACCAAACGAAAGGGCATTATAATTTTGAACCGTTTATCTGTCTATTATTGTGTGTCTGTCTGTGGCATTGTAGCTCCCGAACGGATGGATAGATTACAGCGAAGTTTTATTCGAAAGATAATGTAAGCTCGAAGATCAAACAATAATATGAAAATCCTAACCTGATGCTACAGCCAGGATCATCAGCAAAAGTACAAAAATGCATTCTTACCAACTACCGTACCGTTCTTGGGAATATACAGCAATCTAGTCGTGTTTGAGAAGAATAAAGAGAAAAAGATACAAGAAAATACAATATAATGATTCATTTTCCGCACTCATAACTTTACAGCAATCATTTACTTAACCGAATAGCCGAATGATTCCTGCTATTCCCTACAATACCTACAACAATGCCAGTGATTTCGAGATGGCGGACAAAATTAAATATCTTTCTTTATTCACAAAAGCCCTGATTGAAGGGTGCGAAACACTCGAAACCCTTCAATTTGAGAACTGTCACACACAATTCTACAGCTTTTTTAATGCCGTTTCATTGAATCATTGAAAAATGATCGCTATGGTTTTATTGTTCGATTTTTCTTTTTAAATTTAAATATAACCAGCGATCCAATTGTATTTGGGGATATCCCACTAATATTATGTGAAAGTTTGTAAGAGTGGTTTGTTGGTTCTACTTTCATGCAAAAACTACTGAACTAACTTGTGAAGATAAAACTTTACATTAATATAGTTAATCGATAAAAATAACATATAGGCTGTAATTTATGTAAAAATGTTATATGTTGGCTATAACTATACAATAAGTTTAAGCTAGTATTTCGTATTTTGCAGATTTAGATACAGAAATTTTCATAAAAACGCTGAACTTGATGTAACATAGCCTATACTAAAAACAACCCTTAATTCGAACCAACAGTTCCTGAGACAAGAGCATTCAACGAAACAAACTCTCCATACATATAATATTGTATAGATGTAAGGAGAGGGTCGTGACAGTGGACGAGGCGAACAATGCTGACACTGTAGCCCTTGGTGCTCTATTTGGCTACCTTGCAAAGGATAGCCAGAAGGAACGTGGGGAACGAAATGTCTTATCACCAAGTTCCCCTTGAAAATATTGCATACCCTGTTTTTACGGGATATAGCGTGAACCCAAAAAAAAATTAAAATTTGTTCCTTTTCTTTAATAAAAGTAAATTATCATTTATCAGAACTCCTTAGATCTAATAAAGCTTGAAAATGTTTTCTTTAAATATATTTTGTACCGTTGGGAAATTATTGAGATCTGTTCATACGTGTTTAATTAAATAGAATATAATAATAGAATACCGATTTCGTTTTCATTTATTTAAGAACAAGAGTTGTTGTACATTTTAGAATATTAAAATTTTATATTCCGTAGAATTAATATAATTCAAATCTATTGATCTTTACAGCAGCGTAGCAGAGGCTAGTGTTAAAACACTCCATACCCCACTTTCTGCCAAATTCTGGATACATTGCGTGTTGAGTGGCGGAACTCAACGCCGCGCTTTGCCTCGACAAGACACCAGAGTAAAGAAATGAAATATAAATTTAAATAAATATTTTATTTCCTCGAGTGAGCAGAGATTGATTGAATTAAACTAATTAATTTCAATTTCCCTCTCTTTCAAAACAAGACGCGGCGTTCAGTTACGCACTCTACACAGTGTCCGCCGAAATATGTACCTACCTACTTTGGTATATGTGTCAGTCTGAGGCCAGTTGTGGCGCAAGACTACAAGCGTACAACGTAAATGCGACTCAACGTGAAGCACTCTAGCACAATATATTAATTAAAATAAAAAAAATATATATTGAAGACAGAAACTTGAGATTTCATTTAAACAATGACAGTCAAAACGCCCGAGACGCGAATTAAAATTTAATAAACGTTACCCGTGTGTTATAAAATTAATACCATTTTATGAAACGCCCCGCTTAATCACTCTTTGTGATTTAATTTGACGACAAATTAATTGTTTAATTTTGTAAATAAATTAGATTTAATTAAAATATTATATTTATATACGAGCGGCAGCCCGTAGCTCTGTTTGCATGGCACTTTGAAACGTAAAATCCTGTTGTTTCTTGTTCTCGTGGAGCAAGTGGCATCTATCAGTGCTCAACGCTGCATTTTGCGGCGTTCTCCACCGCGTGGTTCCGGCTGTGTTGTCGGTCAGTTATATTAGGTAAGACTTTTATATAAACATGCATTAGTTACGTTAGTTTACGAGGCCGTCGTAAAGCAGGGGTTTGTGCCTGTAAACGCATTCCTTGTTGACTTGCGGAACTCAGTGCTACACTTTGTGTAAATAGAAAGAGGAAATGAGAAAAGTTTTAAAATATCATCCTCCTGACTAGAAATAGAACCCAAAACCATTGCGTTTTCAGACATATGCTACACCACTAGGTTACGACGCTTTAAATGTAAAAATAAATAAAGAGCTTCACATTGAATCCCGCTCGAAGCAGAGTAGTCAGATGGAACCTGAAAACCTAGTGTTAGGACTGTCGATTCTTATTAAGACACTTCCGTTCCCCACATTCCGCCAAAATCTCGAGGCATTTCGTGTTGAATGTTGGAACTTAACACCCCGATATTTCACTCCCTCAATTTACAATCGAACCCACACCCATCGCGTTAACAATCACACGCTTGGCCACTAACATTACAAGTGTAAATAATTTATCAAACACATACAGAAAGAAACACAGTACGTATTCAATACACACTAGAAAGTTCTTATAATTCATATTAAGGACTTCCCCATATAAAAATGTACAGCAAAGGGACTCATCTGAGTGGAAAAATGCCGTTTCAACATTTCACTACTTACAAAGTAAAGTTCCACTGCGTTTTTTTTTTCAATTAAAGCACTAATTTCAAAAGCATTATATAGTGTCATATTTTTTTCTAACGCCTTTGATGTCTGTCTGTGGTGAGAGTTCTAGCTCGGTAATTAACTTTTTTTTTAATAGTTTTTAGTTAAATGTAAAGACGTTGTAGGATGATTGTATTTGACTGGATGTTAGTTGTAGGTTCGTTTCTTGGTTTGATTCGTACTATGGTTTTCACCACGTAAATTATAATTAAGAATTATTAATATGAGGCCAATCGTGGCGCAGAAGCGCAATGTGTGACTGTAAAATCGACTGGTCATGGGTTCGATCCCCACTCGAGGAGATGAAATATTTGTTTAAATTTATATTTTCATTTTCACCGCTCTGGTGTTGAGGCAAAGCGCGACGTTGAGTTCCGCCACTCAACACGCAATGCCTCCAGAATTCAGCGGAAAGTGGGGAACGGAGTGTCTTAACACTAGGTTCCCTCTGCCTACCCTGCTGTGTGCGGGATACAGCGTGAAGCGTGATTAAAAATAAATTATTACTATAATATCTTCACACAGTTTGGTCCGTTTTCTCAATGTTAGATCTTGTACAATGTTTAAAAGACAAATGGTTAATGTAGGAACATCATCAAGTATAAACATATATAAAAGAATAAAAAATAAATCTTCTTCACGCTGTACCGCATAAAGCTGGGTAGACTCGACGAAAAATATATAAACATACATAATTTTAAATATAGAAATTTAAAGTAAAAATTATGTAAAACGTACACAGATTTAAGCACTTAGAGCCCAGATATCTTTGTGGATCGACCTCCGAGCATGCATGAAGAGGTAAAGACAATGGACGAGGTGAAAGAGATAAGCAGAGACTGAGTCTGAGTACCCCGCTAGAGAAAAAGAGTGAATCCCTGAAAATCATCACATAAATATTTAGCTACGTATACGTATACGTTTAATACGTATTTTTAAAATCTAAAAAAGTTATAGCAACTAGCTAGTAGACTATAAAAAAATGAAATTAGTTGTCAAAAAAACGTAAACGATTTTTAAGAGGTATAACACTAAGCGCAAAATCCAAATTAAAAAAATAAAAAGTATACATACATACATACATACATACATACATACATACATACATACATACATACATACAAACATACATTCATACATACATACATACATACAGACCTAGCTATATTAAATCATAGTTTCAAGAAATTAGTTTCCCCTCGATATCAGCAATCGTCTAGACTGCGGTGACATCTGGTAAGTTCGAACGCGAATGGTTGGGGTCATAACGGTGTTTGGTCCTTCGAGCGAAATGAATTATGTGGTTTTTATTCTTTATGTAATTTATAAGGAAATTGGGAAATTGAAACACGCCTGTAACTACGTTGGTTGAAGGTTCGATTCTCATCTAGGGGATTTTCCAAGGGGTGGGCTCTGGTGGATGCAGTGCGGCGTTGAGTTTCGCCACCCAACACGCAATATTATGTTTTTGTCTTGACCTGTATGGTGGGTAGAAAAAATATCATAAATGTAACTTGGTCTGTACTTTTTTACATATTCAGTATTTAATTGACAGAATCTTGCATTACCTTTTATCTATAATATTAGAAAATATCTAAATTAATAATATAATGCCAAAGTTATAGCATAATCAGTTGCCACGAACAAAGTGTGACTGTAAACCGACTGGTTGTGGGTTCGATCTCCACTCGAGGAAATGAAATATTTGTTTGAAAATTATATTTACATTTCTTCGCTCTGTGTCGACTCAACACGCAATGCTTCCAGAATTCGGTGGAAAGTGGGGAACGGAATGTCTTAACACTAGTTTCCCTCTGTGTGCGGGATACAGCGTGAAGCTGATTAGATTTTTTATTTTTTTTCTTAAAAAAAATGACATACCTACTACGTATACACTACGTCAATCCACTACAATCATCACAAAACACTGAACTCCCACAATTATCCAGCTTTGAGCAATCAAAAATGAATCTAGTAAAAATATTCACCGTCCGACCGAACGACGACGACGACGACTTAATTGAACCCTGACGATTATTCTGATCGCTTCATACAAATGTATAAGAGGAGCGTCGACCTTTTTATTTGTTTCTATCTTCATTTTTTGTCTGAACTTAGGTTTTGTGTTTTTTTTCCGCTCATTCTTCTTTTACAAGGATAAATCTTAAAAGTATAACAAAATAATAATTTTACTTTATTTACATTTCTTCGGTCTGGTAAAAAGATTTAGAAAATTTGGTATCAAGACACTCCGTTCATCGCTTGTTATCGGAATTCAAGACACATTTACAACTGATTATATCCCGTTACTTCGTTTGCGTTTGCTTCAAAATAAATATATATGTATAAATAATTCCAAAATAACTGACGCAAGTGACGTAACACATGCAATCATATCTTTTAATAACAATGACTCAATCCTACAGTGAAGTTTTAGTTAGGCTTAGACCTCTCAGCACCACCTCTTAGACCTCATGAACACCAGCTGAAAGGAGAAATAAATCAGTCCCGCAGTAAACGTCTATAACGTACCTACTTTTAACAATTTATTATTCCACATTTAGGAAAAAAAATAATTATTTTTGAACGTAACGGGATTTCGGCTTTCCCGCGCCTCTTGGCTTACAAGAAATTTTTATACGTTTTAGTGAAGTAACACATGCAATAATATCTTTCAATAACAATGAATAAAAATAATGAATAAGAGTCCGAGATGGCGCAGAGGCACTATTGTGCGACTGTAAATGGGATGGTTGCGGGTTCATCCCTCCTAGGAGAAATGACATATTTAATATTTTCATTGCATGGCTCTAATAACAAGATAAAGCGTGATGTTCAGTTTCGCCACTCAACACTTCGAGAATGAAGTGTATTAACTCTAGATTTTCAGGTTCCCTCAGCCTACTCTGCCATATGCGGAATACTGCCGAGTGCGGATCGAAACCACAACAATCGCTTCACAGTGTGACGCTGTCCCTCTACATTATGATATCTATTGGTGGTCTTTAATAGATTGGTTATAAAGATACACATAGATATACCAATTATTAATAAAACATATTAAATATTTGTAGAAATAAATACAGGAACGAAGCCACGAGTAAAAAAACATCAGTTGTACGTAGAAATTATGCAATAAAATAAAATATAAAGGATAAAAAGTTTGCAATTCAATGAGCGCTGTAGTAAAAGTGCAATTTTCCTACGATTTCCTTCGCAGGTGTCGCTTAATTGGTTTTTAACGAGGTGTTCCAGCTAAATGCACCTGTAGTACTTGAAAGGCTTAGAAGTAGTTGTATTTATGATATTCTTGTTTCCCTGAAAAATATTTTGCGTCACGTAAAATGTTGAGCTCGATGGACTGACGGCGTGAAGAAGGTGGATGGCTTCGACTGAATGCGGGAGATGGAAGACTAGTAGCTTTGGAGTACTCTGGAAGAAGCCTATGTTTATTAGTGGACACGATCGGATTGATCTAATGATGATAGTGATCAATAATATAAGAAAGAGACGATGATGATGATGATGATAAAAATATGGTGCTACATTGCGTTAATAATTACATTACATATGGCATAATTTGTGATTAATGTGCTATAGAACAATAGCATAGCGGTTGTCTCGAAAGTTAGGCTGGTGTTTGTGTCCGTGTGTTGTGTTTGTGAAAATTTCTATACGAGGTATACAACGTTAAGTTAAAGAAAGAAGAAAAAAGAGAAAAATTTATTTTTTTTACTATGTTAATATTTTGAGTTCATGTATATTGTGAATGGTTTATGTACCCCGCCTGATAAGACAAAGATTCTATCTGTTACCCGTCTTAATAGTCTTAATAGTATAAGTCGAGGTATAACCTTCAAAGAATTGGTTTTATTATATGACTGCCTTATCTTTGGACCCAGTAAAAACTCTGAATCATTTCACTTTATGAGATTTTTTTTTGATGGACTAATACTATTGTTGATGTGGAATAGTCTTTACAGCTCCAAAACTACAAACTGTGGAAAAGAACTGGTCTCGTCGTTACGTCGTGAGACTAAGCTACGAGAACGTCGAGAAAGACGAAACCGGATGTGGTACCTGATTTGAGATTTCAATAATAAGCCTTCTTTTTATATTGTCTCTCACGGTGCAAACCACCACAAAATAAGTCAAATGAAGGATTTTATTGTTCAAGCAAAGTCAACATAGCTTCCTTTTAAAAATTGATTAAATAAGTGATTAAATTACATATTCATGTTCTAGTAACTACATACGTGCTGACTGCAAGAGTTACTCAACGATTACACGATAATTTATAAAATAATATTATCTTTATCATTTATTAAGTGATTTTAGTAATTGGGTCACTGAAACGATCTGATAAGTTAATATCTACTTATTTAGAAAACGTATAAAAATTTTGAACGCAACGGGACTCGAACCCGCGCCTCCTGGAAACCGACCAGGCGCTCTGACCACTAAGCCATGCGTTCAAGTTCAAGTTAATATCTTTATTAAAATTTATACTCTTCTTATTGGTATTTTCTCCATTCATCCTGTGAAATAGAAGCGGGAAAATAAATAAAACCTTGATGTTTGCAACTTTTAGTAGTTTCATGTTTTTTTTCTATAACAGGGCAGACAAGGGAAACCTAGTATCTCTGCTCTCCACTTTCCCTCTGGATTCTAGACATTACGTGTAGCATCGAGGAACTCAACTCCGTGGTCTCGTATATCAGAGTGGCGAGTGGGAATCGAACCCACAACCGGTGTTTACAGTCAGATCAGACGCACTCACAGAATTATGACAGCCTTGCACCCTCAACTCACTGTACAAAAAATTAAAAAAGTTTTTCGTGTTGTTCCACTATGACAACTTTTCGCCACACTTTTAGTTGTGTTTTGTATTTGAATCTGGCTTTCATTGCATACTATAAGAGCTAAGTATGTGAACGCAGTGCCAAAAACCAAGTGATTTATTCCGGTCAAAGTTTAAAGTGTGTAGTTGAGAAGAGATTCTACCTATATAAGTGATATAGGTATATCTCTTCTCAACTACACTGTTGATTTATTTATCGTTTTCAAATCACCAAATTTAGAAGACAATTTGGGCCAAAATCTCTTATTTGAATTTATATCATTTTAAAAGAACAATTTTTTTGAAAGATTTATTTTTTATTTTAGCATATTTTTAGGTTTATACTGTATACGCAAATAGTAAAGGAGGCAGAGGGAACCTAGTGTCGAGACACTTCATTCACATGAAGATACTCGCATTCCCCACTTTCCACCAAATTTCAATTTGCGTAAATAAAAAATTAAACATAATTTTGTATTACACCAAGACAGGCGCTATTACGTAACGTAACAGACGTACTCAGCTAAACTCTTGGCACCTCTAACCCTTCCCAACGAATCGAGGAGCAAACAGAACAAAATTAACAGTGAAAAATATATACTAACAGTTAAAAATATGTACCAGCAAAAGCGAAAGAAAAAGCTAAAGAGTATTGTTCCGGTGCCAACGTTTTCTTGTAGTGGAATTTCATTACAGCTGTACATATTCATGAGAGGAAAGCTTGAAATTAAACGGACATCTGTGGGCCAGACTTCTATTCTAGACTTCATTGAAGTTCCGAACTTCAGACATATAATCTTAGCTCTTCAATTTAGGTTCCCCTTGGCTCAGTAGTGTCATGTTAATTAAGTTGGTCCAAGTTGACTGGCAAGTTCTGACAGTGAATACTATTGTAATTTAATGCTTAATATACTTAGTTGGCTTAGCGTTTATTTATAGTATGTATTATTGTACAAATATGTAACAGAAAAAAAAGTGTAAACTGAGTGAAATAACGGTAGGTTTACAGGTTCCCTCTGCCTAAAAAATATTTTTTTTTTTTTTTAGCTTCACGCTGTATCACACACACAGCAGGGAAGGCAGAGGGAACCTAGTGTTAAGACACTCCGTTTCCCACTTTCTGCCGAATTCTGGAGGCATTGCGTGTTGAGTGGCAGAACTCAACGCCGCGCTTAACCTCGACACCAGAGCGAAGAAATGGAAATATAAATTTAAGTAAATATTTCATCTCCTCGAGTGGGGATCGAACCCACAACCAGTCGGTTTTGCAGTCACACCTCGTGCCGCTGCGCCACGACCGCCCTCAATAATATTACTTGCAAGTTACAATAAGTATAAATTATACATGAGTGGTAAATATTTTAATAAATATATCATAAATATTTAAAAAACACCTCAATATTTAAAATTTACTAAAACTAAATTACAATTCCAAGCGTTTTAGCGTTCTCCATAACTTCGCCATCGGTTTCATTGTTAAATGTATATTTATTAAGATCAAGTTTTGTGAGAAGAAAACAAAGATTTATTATATTTATATTTAAAATATAATCTTGATCAATACTGTCGCGTTAATATAATCTTAGTATTAACTTTTATAGCCTAATCTGATTTATTATGTAGATTATTTATTTATTTTATGACAATCGAAAGGTCAAACCTTTCTGTCTAAGAGTAATCCATTTTCACGGATTTCAAAGAATAATTTCTGTTCAAAGTTTATAGATACGTTAACCGTCGTAAAAGTGGAGTAAACACGTACCTATTCAATGTTAGATTCCACTCTATTACTGACGCCATCAAAATTTTATTATGTTGTATCTTTTGAGTGTTATAGATTTTAACTACAAAGCAGGTAACTAACTAGGTAATATTCTTTTAACTTCACCCAATATAACGCAGAATAGGCAGAGGGAAACTAAAGTAAAGATAAAAAAGTAGCGGAATTGAACACCGCGATTTATCTTCTTATAAGAATGATGAAATGGATGATGGATATCGAATCCACAACCGTTGAGTCAAACGCTGTGGCGCTGCACTACGATGGCCTCTATTTGTAATATGGGCATGGAAAGCTAAAGAGTTTCTTTTCTCCATTATAATTATTATTATTTTAGATATTGCAAATCAGTGCATGTCTGTCCCTGGAGTGAGTCCTCCCTGACGCCCAAGGAAGCGCTAGTTGGATATCGTGAAGCAGGAGATGAGAGATAATGTTCTAATCACTGAGGACGTTAAGGACCGTGTAAAGTAGAATATATTGAGCAGGAAGATAGACCCTGGCAGAAGCCAGAATTGGTGCCAGGATGAAGAAGATTGCAAATCAATATATGATGAAAAATATACAATTTTTTTAGTTATTTTTTTTTAAGATTGACAGGGGAAACCTAGTGATAAGACCAGTGGCGTAGCTGGGGGGGGGTGCGAGCGGTGCAGTCACACCGGGCATCAAAAGGAAATGTACAAGAAAAATGAGAGAATGAAAATGAAAAATACAATCTCACTATCATGTCAATCGAACATGAACTAGTCGATACTATTGATTTTGAAAATGTGATTAATGACTTTGCTAGTCGAAAAGCGCGTAATATCGGTTTTTAAATATTTGCAATAATTTTTACCAAAATCTAATATTATAACTTATATATAGTTATTATAGTTTTGAAGCAATAAAAAATTATATGTCTACTCTACTGTGGTTTGAAATCTGAAATTATTTTGACCATTTTAAAGGGCATCAAGTCCTAAGCTGCACCAGGCAGCAAATACCCTAGCTACGCCACTGGATAAGACACTGACACTGTCGTTCCCCACTTTCTATCGAATTCTGGAGGCATTGCGTGTTGAGTGGCGGAACTCAACACCACACTTTGCCTCGCTTTAAAAGTTTTCTCTCCCTTTTAACGCTATTAGCTTAATTATTATAACATTTATTTCAAATATCAAAGAATAACAAATAATTTATTCGTAGACAGCATACCAAACCAATATTTTTTACCATAAAAACACATTTTACACGCATATACTCGTATACTTATCCCAAATTTCATAAAATCAATGTTTTATGTGTCCTCAAAAACTTAGGTACCCTTTTGCGATTATCTAAGCTTTATTTAAGCTCGAATAAAATCCAGCACGTAACCGACTTACGCAAAAAGAGCATTACTTCGTCATGACGTACTGACAACTTTGACCCTTTTAGATTTGAAAGGGTTAGCTTAAAAACTTTATTAGTATTCTGAGCGGTTCAGGTGTAATTTTGGTTTAAGATGTAAGCGGGGATTATTTGGAATTTATTTTGTAATTTACGTAATATGAGTACAGTATAGATATAATATAATGGATATGAAGGTACGTATTATGCATTTTGAATATCGATACTTGTGGTACACGGATGAATTGGTCAAATTAGCTTCACGCTGTATACAGCGTTGTAGGCAGATGTAACCTAGTGTTAAGACTGTTGCCCACTTTTCGGCCAATTTTTCGAGGTGTTAAGTGGCGGTAATCAACGCCGGATTTTTTACTTCGTTACCAGAGTCAAGAAATGAAGATATTAAGGAATAATAATTTATTCCCTCGAATGGGGATCGAACCCACAACCATCACGTTACAGTCACACCCTTATGCCCCTGCGCTACGACGGCCTAATAACATTATTTCAGATTTAAATTACAAAATCTTATTTTGTAAGATTTTTATATTATTTTAGCAATATGATCATTTAAAAACAAACTTACAAATATTATAAGACACTCTGTTCCCATTAAGACGCTTTCATTCCCCACTTTCTGCCGAATTCTGGAAGCATTGCGTGTTGGGTGAAGAAACCAACGTCGCGCTTTGCCTCGTTACCAGAGCAGGGAAATTAAAATATTAAATATTTCAATTCTTCGAGTGAGAATCAAACCTGTCGCCTTTACAGTCACATCAAAAGAAGATCTCTCGCAATTCCTACAGAAACAAGAAATACAACGTGATTTTTAAATATACGTAATAATCAGCTTCACGCTGTATCCCGCACAGAGCAGGGTAGGCAGAGGGAACCTAGTGTTAAGACACTCCGTTCCCCACTTTCTGCCGAATTCTGGAGGCATTGCGTGTTGATTAGCAGAACTCAACGCCGCGCATAAGCGAGAATTTAAGTAAATATTTCATCTCCTCGAGTGGAGATCGAACCTACCACCAGTCGGTTTACAGTCACACCTCGTGCGGCTGCGCCACGACTGGTCTCATATACACGAAAACAGAGTGCCATACGACAATGAGTTAGTTATAATATTAAATCGCCAAAACCATACCCTTATACCACGCTACATTTTAGAAACCAAGTGTTCAGCGGACGGAGGACCAAACTCCATGGAATTCGACGAAATTTGACAGATGTCCTTCTAGCTGTCACCCCAAATAATAAACCTGACTAAATAATACTGAAATAGATAAATAATTCATTTTGTTATACTAAATGACACTTTCGTCTTACTTATATATAATTGGACAGATTGAAATAAATAAAATAAGATTAAAGGAGTTGTTAATACATAGCTGAATTTTGTATGGATATTGATTTAAAATTCATATTTTATGGCGCATGAAAACAAATGTGCAGGTGTAGACGCGGTGTTGTTTGTTTTTGTTGTTGGTTCGATTCCTATTCGGAGAAATGAAAAAAAAATCAGCTTCACGCTGTATCCCGCACACAGCAGGGTAGGCAGAGGGAACCTAATGTTAAGACACTCCGTTCCCCGCTTTCTGCCGAATTCTGGAGGCATTTGCGTGTTGAGTGGCAGAACTCAACGCCGCGCTTAACCTCGACATCAGAGCGAAGAAATGGAAATAAAAATTTAAGTAAATATTTTATCTCGTCGAGTGGGAATCGAACCCACAACCAGTCGGTTTTACAGTCACACTTCGTACCGCTGCGCCACAACTGGCCTAAAATGAAAGATTTTATATTTTCATCTCTCCGCTTTGGTAACGAGGCAAAGTTCTACATTGACGTGGGATACAGACGATAAAAAATAGAGGCTAATATGTACTGATTTTTATTATCTTAATCTATACTTATATAATAAAATCGTAACCGATCGGTGTCTATACTTAGGGAATATTTAAGAAAAAAATATTTTAGGGACCTTTATTAATATAGTAGAAAGCAAAATAATGATTTTTATTCTTTTTTTGTCTGTGTGTCTGTGTGTTTGTTATCGTTAATCTCAGAATCGGCTTAACCAATTCAAATGTGGTTTTCACTATTGAATTCTGGCAAGCTTCCGTTAACATACAGGGTCAAAGCGTTTGCGCTCCTTTTACGGAACCAACATAGTGTATCTATTCATTCTTAAAGAACATACTAGAACGAAAAAGATCTCGACCGATCTCTCGTTCTATTTTACGGATTTCAACATCGCCGCCAATAGGTACCTACTCGATTTCTCGAATGAGGCGTGTGCGGCGTTATCGCCTTTATTTGATAGGTTTGTGTCTGTGTACATCATTCTTCACAAATGGCGCTTTATTTTACAGCGAAATAATGTTATTAATTATTTTATTTGAAATAATCACTTTTTCATTTTTGGATAAATCTCTTGAAATGTTTTAATTGCATTAGGTTTTTATAGAGTAGATAAAACTGTTGTTTCATTTAAAGTGTTGATGACAAAAACACTCTGTATATGGTTTATTTTATTATAATCGGTTCATAAATAAAAAAGTTATATCAATTTAAAGTACTTAGTTCGACAAATTTGCTAATTGCTATAACAGTTATTAACTGAATTCTGTAAGAAAAAGAGGGCAAGGCAAACGCATTTATGCATCATTTTGTATGAAATTCACCGCACAATTAAAACCTATAGTGTATTCTCTGAAGACCTACAGTTATTGAAATTTAGGACGAAGTAAGATCTTATAAAAGAAATAAAGGAAAAAATCCGAAAAGTAAAAATTATAAATATTTCATAGAAAAAATCATTACTTATAATTGTAGTTAATTAAAAGCTTAACTTTATTCACTGCATGATCAAAACCTATAAGGTATTTTCCAATCACAATCTTGAAATTGGTACAGCTCTCTCGGCGGGCGAGCCCGACTCGCGCTTGGCCGGTTTTTAGCAGGCGTAGCCGCACAGGTGCCGTTAGTAATTATAATAAAACAGTAAAGTACTAAGTCTTTTTTTTTTAGTATAGTACTAACGCATGCAATATTCGACTTCACATTCAAACTCTTTGTTTTTCTATGTTATTAAGAGTTAAACTAGTCAATTTCTAGAAAAGACATAATAAAACTAATAAGCTTTTATTTATGAACTTGAAAAAAAAATGTGACAATGTATTATTAAAAAAAATATATTATGTTCAGCCGCCATCTTTCGGCATATTTTTAAAACGTAAGACTCGTTGAAATGAGATTATTATTTTAGAACTTGCCAATTACCTTCGAAGTTTTTAGTAATATTCATAAATATTTTATTTCCTAACATTTCAAAGCAAACAAATATTACATTTAATTGTTGTAATAAAAATTATTGACATTAAATATGAGTAATTTTATTCTGTCAACAGATTTTTAACAAAACTAGCGTTTTGTACGTTTTACACGGCAGAGTAGCTCAAAATTTAATTTCATGGTGTATTAATAGATGGTGTTGTTCATTTCTATGGAGTAGTTGAATCGCGCTGGCAAGATTTTCAAGTAAAATGTGACCTTCCCTCTATATAATTTTAAAGTATACTTACCTAGCGTAAGGGACACCGTGATCAAGAAGGCGGCTCCTCCAGAGCGAGGCCCTTTCCATTGCACTACGGCTGGGTTGACCTCTGCGATGATCCCTAATGCAGATAACTCGAACGCGCCGTCCCCGACTAAATTGTTTATGCATAAAATTAATAAGACTATTCAAATCTAGGCATATTCTTAATATTTTTTTTCCTCTACAATATTAAAACACTATTTAGTATTCACTACATATTTATAAAATTGTATACATCAAGTAACTTATAAAAAAAATATAACATTTTTTACAATAAGCATTTTAATTTTTTTTCTCAACATTGGATTGGATTGGATCTTTGATTATGGCGTTCCGAGTGTGCCAGTAGAGCACATATCTCTTCGCCAATGTCACGTTGTGTGGAGAAGACACGAAGGAGGTTGTACGGTAAAAAAGAGATAATGTTACACAATAGGAGAATGTATGTTTAAAAAAAAAGATCCAGTAACGTATTATCAACATATTACGTTCTTTGAAACGTATATTGTCAAATTTGAGTCTGACAACTGTCAATCGAGTTTGACGTTAGCGAATGCCATTGACGTTTATAAAATTAGTCAATGCCTTGCTAGCTGGTTCATGAATCTTAATGGAATTTATGAAAACTTATTTAAAATATAAAAATGACTGAAGAAAATTATCAAGAGCGTCAAGAAAACGAATTAATTGCTTTAAAGGTAAAATGTTCTTTTTAAATTGTAAATAGTGTGGAATTTTATATTCAATTTAAAAAAAAATGTTAGTAGTGTAACTTTTAAACATATTTACAAATATTATTAAATATTCTTAAAAGTTTCATATTTTTATTTAGCTCATTTTTGATACATTATTTGTAATAATATTAATTGATCATACGGAATATAAGTCATATTTCTCGAATATCTTGAACATGTTATAACTTGTTTATTCCATTTTGCTTTTTGATTGACTTTGCTGTTCTGCCCTATTTTAATATAAGGATAATTTTTATAACTTATGCTTATTTAAAATATTTTTAAATTTCATTTTTTTATTATATTTACAATTATAATTGTACAACCGTTTTTATTCTACTAAATTATTTATTTATATAAGGATGGATCTTGAAAATATTTTAGGGTAATGGAATATATTTATTAACAACAGAATTTAATTCTTAGTTTCTTTTTAAAACAACAATTAACTTTTCATTTAACAGGAAATATATTATGATGGTAAAGTGGTTGATAATAGAAAGAATGAATGGAGTGACTGGTGTCCGCTAGATGTCCTCATAACATTGAAACCTTTGCACGATGAAAATGGAGTGCACTGTTCAGTGATTTTACAATTTATATGCTGCTCTAAATATCCTGATAAGTATGTTTTTTAACAGTAAATAATTTGTTATTTGTTATTGTGT
This sequence comes from Heliconius hermathena, assembly GCA_013403705.1. Lineage (NCBI taxonomy): Eukaryota > Metazoa > Arthropoda > Insecta > Lepidoptera > Nymphalidae > Heliconius > Heliconius hermathena. The sequence continues at coordinate 951,958 of JAAIXJ010000089.1, forward strand.
ATTTTCAAAGATTTTGACTAGTGCATATTATTTGTTAAGGATTCATTTAGTTTTTATTAAAAATCATTAAAAGGTTCTCAAATTGAATTATTTTGACCACTCTATTAAGACATAAGTTAGGGGAGGTCTATGTCCAGCATTGGACTTGAAAGACTATAAATTATGTTGGATATTAAGACAAGGTGCACTATTGAGTTCCACTTAATGCACAATGTCTTGAGTTAGGTCTTGGTACTAGGCTCTCTCAAATTAAACTGCTATATGTAGGTTACAATGTATTAAAGCTAATATTATATTTACTACATTTGCACCATACTGATTAAAAGTTTTAAATATTTTGTAAAATTTATATTGTTTTCTATTTTATTTATATGAAGAATATGTTTTCCTTGAATGATTCATAAGATATTCAATGATTAAGAAATAGTAATATTCTTTTATGCTTAAATTCCAGACCTCCAATGATTTTAATAAATAAATCAACGGGATTGTCAGATGAGAATAAAAAAAAGTTGCTAGACGAATTAGATGAACTAGCAAAGGATTTGTGTGGAGAAGTCATGATGTACAATTTAGCTGAGTATACTAGGGTATGTACATCACATATTGTAGAGAACCTTTAATTAAGACAGTCTGTTCTCCACTTTATGCCAAATTTTTGAGACATGTGACATGTGGTGTCAGGTTTCAGAATGCAACACCAAGCATTGTCTTGTTATCATAACAAAACTTTTTTTCCAGTTTGCAGGATACAGTTATGTAAAAACTGACACTGAAAAATTGAAAAAAAAAACAAACTTAATGTGAATTAAATATAAAAATTGATTCTGCACATGGAATAATATTTAATTTTTATTTCTCTGATATTTATATAGAAAATTCGAGACATTATAAAGTTAAATATGTAGCAGTATATTTTAAATGATTGCACAGATTGTTTTTCAAAATAAACATAGTTTGTAAAAATTACAAACATTTTTATATTAAGGATATAATCTTGTTTAATTAGTAACTAAGTACTACTTTTTATTTTTAATATATTAAAAAATCAGCTTCACACTATATTCTGCACATAACAGGGTTCAGAATAACCTACGGAGAACCTACTGTTAAGACACTCTATTCTCCATATTTTCTAATTTATATTTTGAAATTATTTAAATTTTTGTAAGGCACACTACACACACTAGGATATATTTGCATATTTTCACTGTCACATATGTATATCAATAAGGCTACGTTCAGATGACAAGCGTTCAACGCGCGTTTCGATAACGCGCGTTTACAACTACATACTTTTTGTTCAGGCCGTACACATGCTAACGCGCGTTTTAATAAAGCGCGCGTTAACGCTGCGCTAGCGCTCGTCTGTTGTCAGCGCGCGTCAACGCGCGCTTTGAGATCATTGATTTTCTATGTTTCCGTTCAGTTGAGCGCGCGTTTTCGACGCGGATATACGCATTTTGAGGGATCAGTTCGTTCAGAAATCGTGTGGAAATTGGGTGGACCTCCGTCTTCTGTCGCGTCGGTTCAGCCGTCGGTATGAAATCACCGCTAAAACAGTTTCTACGTCCATCTCCGGCAAATGTAGAACTCTACTGAAATCTATGGCGGCCGCGACAACGCGCGTTTAACGCCTGACAAGCGCGTGTCAAAAATTTAGCGCACGTTCAGCGCGCGTTGAACGCTTGTCATCTGAACGTAGCCTAAAACTTATTTTTATATTGAAGCAATTTGAGGTTGTTCCATTGCAGGAAGGAATCCTGCAAATGTAAATGGAAAGTGAGGAACATAAGTGTCTTAAGAATAGGTTCTTAAGCTCTCTCTCTTCGCTTTGCGAGGAATACAATGTAAAATAAAACAAAATATATAATTATTTTTTTTTACAGCAATTTTTAGACAATTATAATAAACCCATACTATCTTTTTACGAAGAAATGGTAAGAGATAAAGACCAAATGGAAAAACTTAAACAACACGATCTTAAAACTAAGGAACTTGAAGAAGTAAGTGTTTTTGAGAGGAAAAAATTATTTTATATATAGTATTCTATGTACATATGTATATTTTTTAAGTATGTAATAGTAAAACTTTTTTTTAGTTATGAATGATACTTAACTTTTAATTATTGTAATTGCAATTTATATTGTATCTTTGATTCCCATTTGGAGGAATGAATTGACTTCATTTACCCGCTCTTCACAAAGTGCGGCGTTGAGTTCTGCCACTCAACATATGATTGAACCACCCAAAATTGGGAACGGAATATCTTAACTCTTTGTTCCCTGTGCGCACATAGGTTTATGTGAGATACAGCCTGAATCTATAAATATATATATATATTTTTAAATTTTCATGTTTTTAGTTCCAAAAAATTAAAGACGAAATTCAAAGGAGGCAAGAGGCATTACAAGGAAACAGAGATTCTGACAATACTAACAGTAAGAGTGATGAAGTGAATGGACAGGGTGATGTGCAAAAACTAGTCTAGTAAGTATACAGAGTGTTTAACTACTTTATAAAAGCCTAATACATATAAAAAAAAATCTCAAAAATGAAAAAATATTTTTTTAAAATTCAATGGGATCCCCACTAAAACTTCAATAATATAATCCTTTGGGTAAAAAGTTGAAATTATGTCTTTCATCACTGCAGAAACTGTTAAAGAACACATCCATACAAAAAACTTCACATTATCACATGTCCCATCATTGTAGTAATAGTTGTTACATATAATAACCAAAACAAACCTGTTCTTGTGCAGACGAGTGGGATAACCAAAAAGTTTAGTTATATGTGATTTTTAGTTAATATTGTGGTTCTTTTCTATTTTCAGTTACGCAGATGATAAAATGTCACCAGCAAGAAAAAATCTTAAGAAAAGTGCAAGTTCGATGCCCTGTACATGCAATTTTGTAGGGATCCAGACACTTAGGTATACACAGAGGAATACAAAGAAAGTTTATTTGGGAAAATGCTTAAGTAAGTTTAAATTAGAGTATATTATGGTGCAGTGTGATAGTGTTCCACTGAAAATGTGGTGACTGTAGGTTAGATTTTCATTGAAGGAATATATGTAATTTATTTCTCTTTCTCTGCTCTGGTGATACAAAACGGGGTGCTCAAAGGTAAAACACGGCAAAGTTCCTCTAATTAAATCATTTTTTGTATTTTTCATAAGTATTTTAAAATTTATTCTCATTTTGAAAACTTATTCAAGTGAATAGAGGCCAGTCGTGGTGCAGGGGCACAATCTGTGATTGTAATATAGACTGATTGTTGGTTCGATTCCCACTCGAGAAAATGAATTATTTATTTACATTTATATTTTCATTTCTTCGCTCTGGTGTCGAGGCAAAGCGCGGCGTTGAGCTCCGCCACTCAACACGCAATGCCTCCAGAACTCGGCGGACAACATAAACAAATATTGGCATATAATTATAAAGCGACTTATTTTTCTTTTCTTTATTATTATTATTATTATTATAAAATGAATTCTAGGCCATTCCCCAAACGGTTCAACAACCTTCCCAGCAATCGACGACGATGGAAGACTCCTCATAGTGAAACAATACAACATACCACCAACACACTACATACAACATAGGAACAGACAAATAAATTCCCTACAAAAGGATCTAAAAACTATAAATAGACTCGAAAATCAATCATTAATACCATATATGGCAATGGAAAGTAAAGAAAATAATAAGAAGCTATCTTATTTAATATTCAGAGAATATATACCTGGATGTTCTTTGAAAATGTTGTTGGATTCCAATAGTTTTAATGTTAGTGGGGGTTTGAAATTGTTGAGGCACGTTGGTTTAAGTGTATTTAGTGTGTTAAGTGAGTTGCACAGTGTAGAAGTGTTGCATAGAGATGTTAGAAGTGAAAAAGTGTATGTTAGTGGGGAAAGTGTTAAAGTGATTGGTGCTAGTTTGGATGTACGCTTAGTGGAGATCATTGATGGTGATTTTTATTGTGATAGGTATGTTGTCTTTTTTTGTTTTTGTTGTGTTTTAAGATTTTTTTTTCTTTTGCTTTCTTCTATTATTTTTTAAAAGTTATGTAGAGAATTTCGTGTTAGGACACAGTTCTCCACTTTCCATCTATTGTAATAGCCATATTATAATATTCTTTTTCTTTGCTTTTCCAAAATATATTAAATATCAAATAAAGTCTGTCGCGGCGTTGGAGTACAAGCGTACGACTGTAAATGCGACGGCTTGCGAGGGTTGCGATGGTTCGATGCCATTTCGGGGAATGAAATATTTATGTTTTTATTTCAAGGCTCTGATTCATTACAGTGCAGAGTTGTCCACCATTCAACATGTAATGTATGCGTAAATCGTAATGGAGAATAGAGTGTCTTAACACTAGGTTCCCTCTTCCTACCTAGCTATACTGCTGGGTACAGTGTTAAGCTAAAAAAAAACAAAAATCATTATTTAATATATTTATTTTGACATTGTGTTTGAGTGGATTTTTATTATCAAATATTAATTTCAGTTAAAATCTTTCCATTTATTTTTTCGCGTTTTAGGCAGACAAAATCTCAAGATATATACGCGGCGGCACAACTCCTACTATCCATAGTGGCTGAAGACTGTCAAGAGATACCTTTGGATTTACCCATTGCTGCCAAAGATTTCTTTTCTAAGTAAGTTTGAATATATACAGATTTTCTTTCTTTTTTTATGTTTTTTTGTTTAAACTGTGTTATTTGCTTGTTAATTAAAACAGTAAAAATTGATAGTTAAGTATGTGAGTGAGCCAACAATTTTCGGGTGTAGTAAAATGTGTTAAATAGAGCATCACCGATTGATGAATGGCCGTCTATATGGCTTCAGCCATAGTCGCTCAACTAGTGATCTAGCTCTCCCGAACCCGTAACAGAGGGCGCTCCTTGAAACAAATAATCTTAAAGGCTTCCCGAGAAATTATGCAAGTGGATCACCGGCTTTCCTAAGGGGGGAAGTATCAAGGTCGCTGTCGACAGTTTCTTCTCCTATTATGTGGCCGTAAGCCTTGGCGTCCGCCAAGGCTGCTAATATACTATCCTCCACTCTGTTATTTCTGCGTATCAATGATGTTAGATCTCTATTCGATCTTAGCATTCATTGCTATGCAGATGAAGGCACACTGGGTGCTACATACTCTGGCCCCGTAGGTCTTTCCCGGAACTTAGATCAGTGCCAAAATAAACCTATTTCTTCTGTTAAGGCATCCTCTTTCATATAGAGTACTGTTCTCATCTCTGTCTCGGTTGGTGCACCCCAGTATCAACTGGAATCATTTCATTGCATTCTCTCCAGTGATCTGTGAAAGGCTTGACACTTTGGCTCGCTTGATTCGCTGTGCGTTCTTTACCGCATTTCTCATGGGGTGTGTTCATATCACCTAGACACGTAGACTTCACTAGTATACGGTCCCACAATTGTGAGGCACGTGAAAAAAAGTTACTGCACTTCCTTCCCTGTCATAGAATTGTGGAATAACAAGTCAAATCAAATCAAATCAAATCAGCTTCACGAAATCAAATCAAATCAGCTTCACGCTGTATCCCGCACACAGCAGGGTTAGGGTTGGCAGAACTCAACGCCGCGCTTAACCTCAACACCAGAGCAAAGAAATGGAAATATGAATTTAATTAAATATTTCATCTCCTCGAGTGGGGATCGAACCCACAGTCGTTTTTACAGTCATACCTCGTGCCGCTGCGCCACGACTGGCCTGGTAGACCTACTTGCAGTAATTTTCATTTTCAATTTCAATTTCAATTTTCAGGTGAATACGATATGGGTCCTCCCTTCAAAAAACTCATCCACCTCCACGTTAAAGGCATAAAATGCATCTGTAGCTCCTCTGGTGTTATTATTTTAATTAAATTTGTAAACTCTTAATCTTATAATTTTAAGGTGTCTAATACAAGATGAAAACGTACAGTGGTCAGCTGAACAGCTAGTGTCACATAATTTCCTCATCGACACGCCTACTGTCATGCCTAATAGTGACGAACATAACTATATTGATAGTGGATCTGAGGTAATTATACATTTTATAGTATTTTAATGTTGAATTGTGATAAAATAAATATAATATAAATATAACGCCATTATTGCAAAATATAACAGCTTTTGCAATAAAAGAGAATATGTGTTTCTATAATTGGTAGTTTTTATGTATATACCAGCTTTTTTTAATCAGCTTCACGCTGTATCCCGCACACAGCAGGGTAGGCAGAGGAAACCTAGTATAAGTCCGTTCCCCCCCTTTCTGCTGAGTTCTGGAGGCATTGCGTGTTAAGTGGCAGAACTCAACGCCGNTCCTCGAGTGGGGATTGAACCCACAACCAGTTGGTTTTACAGTCACACTTCTGCTGCGCTACGACTGGCCTCAATATGTATATACAATATAGCTATATTATACAATTATAATTTAGGTCCTCGTGACGCAACGAGATGATATCTGACTGTAAACACAACAGAAGAGATTTTTGAGAAGATAAAGTATCAGCTTCACATTGAGTTTCGACACTCAACACGCGATATCTCGAAAATTGGAGAGTGCGTGGGGTGGGAGTCTTACCACTAAGTTACTTCTGGTTCCATTTCTATATGCGGGGTACAGCGTGAATCTAATAAAACTTAATATTTGTTTTCGTGTGTAAACAGGATGAAAGCGGTATAAAAAGAATACAAGATATAAGTACGCTAGTGAACGGCCATTCCCGCTTGAACGAAGAATTTGAAATATTAGATTGGCTTGGGAAAGGCGCTTTTGGTGATGTTTTGAAGGTTAGTGTTATAATAGTAAATATGAGCGTAGGAATAGGGCTGTGGTAACGTTTACATGACCATATCTGTTCAAAGCTAAAGTATTTTTGGACTGTAGCACTTTTGCTTTTAGCCTCATTTGTTTTTTGTTGGAAATATAATATATTTATATATAAATTGCAACATG